>CM033470.1:92084454-92559454 GCA_019447015.1 Hymenochirus boettgeri | reverse complement strand
GGCAAAATAGTGACTAACCCAAGTGCCTATGTAGTTGCACTGCTAGTTTTAACTATTCCCTGTCATGTAACATAGTAACTCTGTAGTTGCTGCCATTCACGTGCCAGGACGCACGTAAAAAGACCTTTCAAAGGTTGCAACAAAAATGAAAGTTTATTGCAAGCACTTTCTGCACATTTCCTTTAAGGTAACAGGTATAAAAGCACATCAATACTGAAAAAAATTGTTATCTACAGATATCCAATCTGAAATATCTTCTGCTAGGTGCAGAAGACCTAGCTAGAATGGAGACAGTGTTCATGCAAATCGTGTGAATTGCATGATGGGAAGTTCCCTCTTTCAATGCTGCCTCTAACCTCTACAAGGAATAGTTAGAAGCGGAAACAAATTACACCAGAAATGGCTCCAACTCTTTAATTTCTGAGACTTTGAACAGACATTACAGGAGAACCGTTTGGAGCAGAGGGGTAAGGTGAGGATTTTTGAACACTACACAGTGAGGTCAGTAGTAGGTTAAATTTTAGTTTTGGGGGTGGACATGCCCTTTAAACAAAAATAATTAAAAAATTCAGAACCACACAAAAAAAACACAAAAATCATAAAAATCACACAAAATAAAACACAAATATAATCATAGAAATCATATGAAATCACACAAAAACATACACAAAAAAAGCCAAAAATCACACAAAACCATAAAAATCATGTAAAATCACACAAAAACACATAAAATATATAAAAAATAATAAAAACATATAAAATCATATAAAATTACACAAAAATAGCAAAAAACATACAAAAAATCACACAAATACATACACAAATAAAAAAAAACACAAAAACATTCATAATCACACAAAAATCACAAACATACAAAAATCATATGAAATTACACAAAAATCTCACAAAACATACAAAAATAATTTAAAAAAATCATAAAGTCATACAAAATCGGGGGGCATGGCTTGCAGGCAATGGAGTAACAAGCGCTTCATGTGAGCTTCGGTCCTACAACTTGCCGAATCGTGTTTTACAGATTAAAAGCTATCTACAGACCCTCATCAGTAGCTAGATAAAGGTCTCAGAGATGCCGAGGAACAGAGAACAAAAGTAAAATACAGAAGCTTACTTCATATTTCGGCCCTGAGGAAAAGCCGCAAACTGAATTCCAAGATGGCACCGGCCAGCATGCGAACTCTGGTCCGAGTGAACGCAGCACAGACACGGACAGCACCTGTCAAATAGACAGCCAGAATCAAAACATAAAGCCACAACAAAACGAAGAGAAGGCATCAAACTAAAAAATCCCCACAGGCATACAATAACCACAATGCCATACCACATTCACCACCAAATGAGGAGGTGGAGGAGACAGCACTGGGAGCACCTGATGATACTGGAAAACAAGGTATTCCTTACACTTATAAAAAAAAAATTTCAGAATGCCCCAGACCTAGATGCCCCAATCACTATTAAAGTGCTGAGGGAGATGTTTAGTTCCCAACACAATGCCTTCATCAGAGATGTTTCGGCGCTAATGCAAGATTTGAAAAAAGACATTTCTGATATTGGTGAGAGAACTCCCCACATAGAAAATAAATTTCAAGAATTCTCAGACTCATACAACGAGTTGGTGGATTCCCATAATTTTCTTAATGAATCTATAACAAAAATAGAAAATAAACTTACAGATATAGAAAATCAAAGCAGACGCAACAATTTAAAAATTAGGGGAGTCTCAGAATTAATCAAAAATGATCAACCAATAGAATACACCACAAATCTGTTTAAGCTGATACTCCCAGAAGCAACAGAACTAGACCTTGTAATAGATGGCATTCACAGATTACCCAAGGCTAGATCTGCTCCCCCTAACGCACCAAGAGACATAATACTAAGAATCCATTTCTTTCAAATAAAGGACAAACTGGTATTAGCAATGAGGAAAGCTAAAATTTTACTGTTAAAATACCAGAATATATACCAGAATATATACTTTTTGGCAGATCTGGCCCCACAAACTTTACTCCAAAACAATTCAAAGATGTGACCACAATATTAAGATCAAGGAAAATACCACACGGATGGAGATTTCCCTTAGGACTGAAAATAACCTATGGAAAATCACACTACTCTGTAACAACTAAAGACTCTGCAGTGGAATTACTTAAAAAGTGGGGTATATGGAACAACGAGTATACCAAAGAATCTAACACCTCACCTGTTAGGAAGTCTCCAACAAGAATCACGATGGAATGGTCCACACCTGGACAGATATATCTAAAGTAAAAGAAACCAAAGTGGGAAAAGTGAGTGAGAAAGAAGAAAGGTCAAATGGATGGAGTAATGGAGGGGTGAAAGAAAAAAGGAGAAGAGAAAAATATGGACTTGGGTATTACAACGAACCATGCAAACATATTCCAAGCTGATATATACTCTAGAAAGTTGATATAAGGTTATGTTTTCCTTTTTATATTTATAAAATAAGCTAATTGCATAGTATACCTAAGGGTCTTTTTGCACATACGGTATTCATATCTAATACAATTGTTACGAACGTAATAACATGGATTAAAACTAAACACATAGTCTGTTAAGGGTTATTTTGCCAATATAATATCAGAGGGTATATGTGTAATAAAGGAAGCTATAAAGGGGTAGAGGTGAAAAGGGAAAGAGAAAAGAGATGGTTCAAAAGTAGGTTTGCATCTGTGTTATAGATTTACATCAACATGGTGTGAGAGAGAAGTGGGAAGGGGGGAAAGATAAATTTATATATATATATTTTTTTCTATTCTTTCCTCATGAAGGCTAGGAATTGTATAACATAAGACAGTAAACTATATTTGTGAATATTATATTCAACAGTTTGCCAACTGCTTTCTTTTCCTCCCCCATACATTTTTGGATATGATATGAATAACATAGGCTGAATGTTGTCATGAGTTATGAAGCCAATATATACTAGGCATTAATTTCGAAAACAAGAAAATTTGGGATACTGTTTATAGGGAAGACAATAAGGGAAAACATGGATCGATGTCTGTCACAAACCCTCCGGCACGAGACGCCCAACCACCTATCCGCTACCAGAAAATACACTCCAAGCAACCGACAGGTGGGCGGAACAGATCAGACCCGGTGGGGTTAGTGAACAAACGGTATACTATACAATTAATATTAATTAATATCAATATACTCTCTGCCACCACATTCCGAGAAATCAGCGGAATGACCTGTTACCTATATCTATGGGGATATCCGCACCCCTACTTCTAACAACCTGTAAGAAAATTGGTTATTCACCCCTAATATTCTATACACAGTTATACAGTATATCTATATACCTAAACAATACTTCTCTATAGTAGCGTACTTCGAAGGCACAGGTTCATTTTGGGATATACTCAGAATAGGACAATAGCCTATAAATGATTGTAAATCATTTATTAAAAGTTGACAAAAATAGTGCATAAAACTATAAAGAAAAACTAAAGCAATTTACTGAACATAAGGCAGTAACACACCGATGAGGCTGAGAAATGGGTAAAAGAATGAATACTTAAGGATAATTGGCATCTGAATTGTTCATGAGCATTGTTCATGAGCAGAGTCCAGAGCTTGTTAGTCCAAATATGAAAAGTCCAAATAATAGTTCCTGCTGTAAGCCAATACGGTCCGTCCTGTTGGCTAGATGTTATTGTAGATGTTATGACGAACTCTGAGCTGTGACCCAATTCCAATTTTTATCCTTTGTCAGAAAATGGGAGCGGTCTGGTCCCTAGAGGGGCGGACTTGGTTCTGCCCCCGAAGGTTGGTTCCTATTTTTGGAGGGAATTTTAAATATCCAATTCCCCTCCAGTCCATAACTAATTTTACCCAACAGAATGAGACCAAATATAACACCTCTGGTGGACTGTAGGCCTACGAAGGATAATATCCCAAGTTTGGCTCGGGCTATGATATTATATCAGGTATCTATAAATGCAGAATTAATTACTGGATAAACTGGGGGTATTTACGAAAACCTGAAATAATTCTACATCCTGAATTATTAAGGAATATGAATTACCTTTGATCTGCCAGTTGGTTTCTGCTCAATTCTCTACTAGGAGATTCCCTGCTGTGCTGGTGCCTACTAGCCTGTAACTGTGTATGTATATTACAGGGACTTCACACCTTGCCCCTTTGAAGTCAGACCTCTTGCTAGGTCAGCTAATTTAACACCAAATGGGAATGGCTATGGGAACGGAAGCAGGGCTTACAAGTTAACATGAATTAACCCTGTGATTACCCATGACAGGGAAACAATGTGGGAGCTGCCATACTGCTGGACCATACGGTAAGTGTGTATGAAGCAGGCTGCACGCTTCCAGTCTCTAAAAATATTCCTTTATTCACAAAACTTCATTAGGACACACAACACTGGAAAACAACAGACATGGACAAACTCGAGGAACACAGGAGTGCCTGACGCGTTTCGTGACGTCAGTCACTTCATCAGAGGCTGGACCATGCCAATAAGGGGGAAATAATTGAAAATTAGGAGTGCAATTTCAGACATTTTCTATGGCGTTTTACATTGCACATCTGTTCATCACAATGTCCAAGTTAAAATAAGCATTTATATTCAAACCAAATTGGAAATAACACGCCCGTGCTGCATGTTTCATGGCAAGCATGTAGGGAACCAATTGCGTATTTGTTAAAGGGAAAAGGGAAAAAAAGGAGGGGGAAGGAAATAGGGAAAGAATAACACAGTGACATCGATCCATGTTCATACTTTGGATTTGATGTAATGGAGGTGGGTACTTCTTACAGCAATACTCAACGTAGAAATTAACATATTTAGAAATGTATACAGAGGGGTAAACACGGGTACATATACACACGTATAGGGTAAAGCATAGAAAATAAAAAATAAATAATTTGGCTACAAAACACACCAATACTAATCTAAAACAATAACCAATTCAAGGGGAAAAGCAAAAATATTCACTTAACACTAAACAGAAATAAGTGCATTTCAGTGCTTTATTTAACCTAATGACTAAAGGCAAGTAAAGCTATGAATAAAAAAAAAGAAAAAAAAACTTAGCCTCCTAAGTACAAAGAGGACTATATATCCTCAATTATGTAAATATATATATTTTTACTATGTTTTTATTATGTTATTTTAAATGTTTTGGTTTACTTAACTAAGAAAACTCGTGAGGTGAGCAGAATATGCCTGAGACCTTTCTATACAAAATATAATATGTGTATAAGCTTTTCAAAACAATCCAATCCTACTCCTGAATGGTACTCAAAATTATGAGTTATAATGTGAGAGGAATAAATTCCCCATTTAAAAGATTCACGGTCTGGAAAGAATCTCTATCAAACAATATTGATATCTTGTGTGTACAAGAAACACATTTAACCAAAAATTTTGAACATCTTTTTAACAACAACAAATACCCAAACATATATAAAGCATCAATAAATAAAAAAAAGAGAGGGGTAGCAATCGCCATCAGAAACTCTGTAACATTTGAGGGAAAAAAATCAATATTAGATAAAAATGGCAGATTTACAATGTAATATAAATAATAAACAGTATTATAATCAATATCTATGCCCCTAATAAACATCAACAAAAATTATAAATAAAGTTATTAACAAAGCCAAACAGATACAAACCCACAACATAATCATGACAGGAGACTTTAACCTTACCTTAGACCCACAAGTAGATTCGACGGGGGGAAAAAAATACCCACAATAACCCAAACCTAAGCAATATAACCATTAATGAAGACTTATAGGATGCATGGAGAGTATTACACCCCCTAGATAAAGACTACACATACTTTTCTAAAACACATAATGTATATTCCAGATTGGACACTTTCCTCACAGATAAATGGTTATTACAAACATTCATTCACTCCAAGATCCTAAACAGATCAATTTCAGACCACGCACCTATCATTTCCTGGATAAAAGAAGATAGTAACTCAAACTACACCACATTATGGAAACTAAATCCATATTTATTGAACAACCCAGAAATACAATCCTCAATCCAAAACTCAATAAGGAATATTTTGAATTTAATGATAACGACCAAACAAACCAATTTACAATTTGGAACGCACACAAAGCAGTTATAAGAGGATAATTCATTAAAATAGCTGCTACCCAAAAAAAATTAAGAATGGGAAAAAAATGAAACTAATAGAACAAATCAGAAACTTGGAAGAAATACATAAAAGGTCCCCTACAAGGTCAAACTACCAAAATCTAAAGGAAGCCAACGAAAAATTGCATTACTTTGATATGTATATATTTGATAAATATATAAGACGTATTAATGCCAGCTATTATGCACAAGGCCCTAGAGCCACTAAAATGCTGGCTAACAAATTCAAAAATAAATTAGTTAAATCCAAAATTCCATATATCCTCAACCAAGACAAAAGTAAAACTTACAATCCCAAAGGTATAGCAAACCAATTCGCAGAATACTAGAAAGCATTACACAACTTAAAGTAAATCTACATAACCCTTCCAATGAAGATATTGAAAAATTCCTAAATAAAATCAACCTGCCACTACTTTCAGAAACACAATTAAGCAAAATTAAAGGGGAACTGTGGTCTTCCATTTTGTATGTGCCTTATGGAGGCAGCCATTGATCACCAGATAATCTGACTGCCGCCTTTACTGCTGGGAAATTCTAATTAACATACCAGAAATGCAAAATTAAATTATAATTCCCCAGAAGTCTCTTTACCCCTTATTTGCATAATGAGCAAGGGAGTTGTGGGGAAAACTCTCCCTAACTCGCTTGACTCCTTGTAAATCTTATTTTTCAAAGCCCAGAATGAATAAAAGCTATATGTTTACACATGAATACCAAAACTAAATAAAGGCAGTGGTATGCACTATATTTCATTGCTTTTATAAAATATGCCTGTATATATTTGAACTATTTTAGAAGGTATTTGCAGAGGGAAAAAAAATCTGGCCCAATAATTAAAAAAATGCTAAGAAAAAAATATTTTTTAGACCTTCTCTAATATAACATAAATAGAGAACTACATGGCAGTAGCGCTGTTTTAATACTTGTCACCAAATACAGAGGATCTAAGGCTCACCAGGGCTGAGGGTAGCTCATGGAGCCTACCCAGCCAGGTGTATACTAGTCTAACAGCTATCTTTTATAGCCCTTATGCCTAACTACAACTTATCAGTACAGCAGCTAATCCAACACTAGACTGCAATTCAGATCTCTTGCATTTTATAGTGTCTCCCATACACACCTTTAAAATCTGATTGGTCTAATTTAAATCTTGAATCTGATTGGATCAAGGGTATTGGACGAATCAGATCTAGGGGTGGGGTATAAGATTGATCCAATACCCAAGATCCAATCAGATTCAAGATTTAAATTAGACCAATTAGATTTTAAAGGTGTGTTTGAGAGACACTATAAAATGCAAGAGATCGAAATTGCAGTTTAGTTTTGATTAGCAGCTATACTGATAAGTTGTAGTCTTGTATTTAGGTATAAAGGTTACAATAGTTGGCTGTTGGTCTAGTATATATGTATATATATATATCTGGCTGGGTAGGCTCAACAAGCTCCCTTCAGCTCTGGTGAGCCTTAGATCCTCATTTTTTGATAATAAGTATTAAAACAGCACTACTGCTGGATAATTCTTTATTTATGTTATTTTAGAGCAGGCCCTATCAAAAATATTTATATCTTAAATTTTTTTAATTAATGAACTAGAAAACTGATTTTCTTTTTTATCTGTTCAAATTCCTTTATATATATATTTATAAAATCAATCAAATATATTGCATACTACTGCCTATATATATATATATATATATTTAGTATTAATGTGTAAACATTAGAGATGGTCAAACTATTGAAAGTTCGGTCCGTTTTCGAACTTTCGAACTATTGTAAAAGTTGGAAAGTTCGAAAGTTCGAAAACGGACCCATTAAAGTCTATGGGAGGCAAATAGTTCGAAAAGTTCGAGTCAAATACAACTAAAATATTGATGGTAACTTAATGTAAATGGCTGTGGGACCTGGGAAATGGTCTGGGGAGCATGTTCCAATTTCCAGGACTTTCGTAAAATCGATTTTACTCTCCCACGCGCTACTTTCGAGCTTTTGCGTTCGAACGTTCGAGGTAACATGGACATTTTACTCGCAGATTCGATACTCGCGTATAGGCTGTAATGGAGAAATTACTCGCAGATTCGATGTTCGTGCCTAGATACCATGTACATTTTACTCGCGGATTCGATACTCGAACGTTCCCGAACATTCGATAAATCATCGAAAGTCCGTGAAATATCGAAAGTCCGCGTCCGAGATAGTTCGAGAAGTCCGGGTCCGTTCGAACTCGAACAGTTCGGCTGGAACTCGGGTTCGAGTTCGAGTTCTATGCCATCCCTAGTAAACATATAGCTTTTATTCATTCTGGGCTTTGAAAAATAAGATTTACAAGGAGTCAAACGAGTTAGGGAGAGTTTTCCCCACAACTCCCTTGCTCATTATGCAAATAAAAAACATTTTCTGTCTCCCTAAAAATAAAGCTCCAGGAATTGATGGTTTTATAAACGAATATTACAAAATTTACATGGATATAGTGGCTCCATACCTACAAAAAATCTTCAAATTAGCTACAGACGAATCGGGATTCCCTCAAGAAATGTTGAAAGCCACAATCATTCCCATTCCCAAACCCAAAAAAGAAAATTACATGATCAAAAATTACAGACCCATATCACTACTAAACACCGACATTAAAATATATTCCAAAATCTTAGCAACCAGAATCCAACCACTATTAGAAACACTAATCTCCCCAGATCAAGTAGGCTTCATCTCACACAGACAACCCGTTGATAACACGAGAAGGTTTATAAAGCTAATGGAATGGGACGAAAAAAAGAAAATAACCACTCTAATTGTAACATTAGATGTCAAAAAGGCATTCAACCGTTTAAACTGGAAATACCTAGAGGCTGTATTAAATAAGTTTAACTTTAAAGGATGGATAAATACAGCAATCTTGGCACTATATACTAACCCCTTTAGCCATGGTATACATCTCAAATATGCTCTCAAAGACCTTTAATATTTCCAATGGCACTAGACAGGGGTGTCCATTATCCCCTCTGATATTTGATTTAGCAATTGAGCCCCTTGCAGAATCGATCAGAACTAACTCAAACATACAAGGCATAAAAATTGGAAACGAAGAACAAAAATTAGCTTTATACGCAGACGATCTAATCTGTGCTATTACAAATCCTATTAAGCCCTTATACACCTACATACTATAAGAGAAACGAAAACAAATTCTTCATACTAGGCTTAAATGTATCACTGGCCTTAAAAACCTTTTTATCTGCTAAGTACCAATACAAATGGGAAGAGAAAGAAATATCTGGGGATACAGCTAACCTCACCAACAAATGAAATATCTAAAAATAAATTTGTCCCTCTCGAAGAAGAACTCAAAAATGATTTACAAAGATGGACATCCAACTATTTATCTAGGTTAAACAAAAGCTCGATAATAAAAATGCTAATGTTGCCTAAACTACTATATAAATTTAGAACCATACCCGTTCTGATACCAGACTCCTACAGATAGAAATGAATGAATTCATATGGAATGGGAGGAAATCTAGAATTAATATATCCACTATGTCCAAAACTAAGAAAACAGGAGGCATAAACTTCCCAATTATCAAAGACTACTATTATGTGGCTATTATGGACCAACTGAAATCCTGGCTAAATGTAAACTCACAGAAAAAAATGGCTAAGTATAGAATTATACATGAACAATAACAATCCTCTCAAAAGTAATCTAGATCTATCCATATTACAAAACAAAAATCTGATTTTATGTCAATCACAACAACCAACGCTATATGGTATAAGATAAATAAAATACACGAATTAAGACAATCATACTTACCATATGTATCAATTGAGAGCATAGGGAGGTGTATTGTAAATTTAGATATTTCTCACTGGAACATGTTTGGTCTATCTATCTATTTAAAGAAAATACCTTTTATACACGAAAGAAAGGATAACGAAATAACAGACTTATACCTTTCAGACTCGGCCAAAAAAAAGAATATCACAAAATTCTACTCATTAATCAATAATAAAAACAAGTTTGTGAAACTGAGATGTATAAGCATGTGGGAACGAGATCTGCAATCAGAAATCTCGGAACCACAATGTAACAAGATGTTTCAGTTTACTTTCAAAATGTCTAAATGTATAACACATTGGGAGGTCACTAAAAAACTATTTTACCGATTTTACAGAACCCCCAGTAACCTAAACAAATGGTTCAAAGAAACATCACCTGAATGCTGGATATAATGCGGAAACACGGGCACATTAGTGCATATATGGTGGGACTGCATTAAAATAAAGAAACTTTGGTATAGGATATACAATACAATTTACTGAGGAGTATATTGGACTGCAATCTAATTTTAGACCCAGCCTTGTCCCTATTGAACTTAGGTCTAGATAAATATAAAAACTCACAGAAAACTATTATATACCATGCCTTTACTATAACCAAAATACTCATTACTAAAAACTGGGGAGCAAATAAAATACCCAGTATAAAAGAAGTAACCATAATGTTAAATAGAAACATGAACTATGAAAAAATGTTTGCTATCTCACAAGGTAAATTTGAAAAATTCTATGAAAACTGGGAACTATGGTACATAAATAATAGATCTCTGCTTATATAAACCAAGATGCAGGGGTAGGAATAAATATATACATGCACATAAGGTTGACAATGTTGTATATAATCACACAGGCTTTCTGGTCATTTTATAAGAGAAATAATAAGGAAAAATATTGACATTTTGTATTTTTGATGTTGTATATTACATTATTATAATAGTTAAGATGTATGCTTTCAAACTGTTATTGTTATATTCATAAAAACTTTCAATAAAAATCCAATGAGTTAAAAAAAATCATACAAAATCACACAAAAACATACAAAACCAAACAAAAACATACAAACATAATAGAAATCATATAAAATCACACAGAAACATACAAAACCAAACAAAAACATACAAACATAATAGAAATCATATAAAGTCACACAAAACCCACAAAAAATATCAAAAACACATAAAAACATACAACAATAATAAAAGAAATCATATAAAATCATATAAAATTACACAAAAATCACAGAAAATACAAAAATCACCGCAAAAAACACCACACAAAACCATACAGAAATCGCACAAAAAACATACAGAAATCACACAAGGAGCACAAAAATTTAAAAAAACACAAAAAAATTCATGTAAAATCCACACAGAAATCATAACAATCTATAATGTATAACAATATACAATCAAACAAAAACATACCAAAATCATATCAAGTAAACAAATAAAAGCATGCAAAAACATAAAAATCACATACAAAATCACACACAAAAATCACACAAATACATACAGAAACACATTCAAACTGTAAAAATCACACAAAATCCACACACAAACATAATCATAGAAATCATAATATACATAAAAAATATACAAAACCACAAAAAAAACCATACAATCACACAAAACCATACAAAAACCCACAAAAACATTCAAAACCACATATCTGTTGTATTCAATTAGATCAACTGGACTTGAAATGTAGTTCTTGAAGACGTTTCGCTAGTCATCCGACTGGCTTTCTCTTCAGATTTCATTCTGAATTGAGAAAGCCAGTCGGATGACTAGCGAAACGTCTTCAAGAACTACATTTCAAGTCCAGTTGATCTAATTGTATACCATGACCTGGATGAATGAGAACCTTCACAAGCATTCAAAACCACACAAATCATAATATACATAAAAACGATACAAAACCACTAAAACCCATACAATCACACAAAAACATACAAAGGCACAAAACCACAGAAAACACCACAAAAAGACCAACACCACACAAAAACATACAGAAACAACACAAAAATCCCAAAATATATTAAAATTACACAAAACCCGCAGTCACACAAAGTCACAAAAACATGTAAAATCCACTCAGAAAAATCACCCATATGAAATCACACAAAAATCACCCCAAAAATAATTCTTTCCAAATTTAATAGTAACAAAAAAAATCACATGAAACAAACAAAATCACACAAAAACATACAAAATCACATAAAAATATACAAAAAAATTAAATATATAAAATCATATAAAATTACACAAATAAATACACAAAACCATAGAAATCATACAAAATCACAGAAAACTTACATAATTCATATGAAATCATTAAAAAAACAAAAAACAAATAAGAAATCATATAAATCATATGAAATCTCACAAAAACAAAAATATAACACAAAAAACATATAAAGATCATTTAGACCACACACAAACATACAAAAATTAATCATATGAAAAGTAATCATATGAAATCACACAAAACCATAAAATCACACAAAACACCACAAAAAGACTAACATCGTACAGAAACACAGAAATAACACAAAATCACAAAATATATTAAAATTACACAAAAATTGTAGTCACAAAAACATGTAAATTCCACTCAAAAACCATAAAATTCTTAAGAAATCATACAAAAATCACTCAAAAACATGCAAGATAATTTTTAAAAAATCATAAAGTCACAAAAATCACAAGAAACAAACAAAATTACACAAAAACAAAATCACACAAAAATATACAACATTTTTTAAATATATAAAATCATGTAAAATTACACAAAAAAATACACAAAACCATAAAAATCATAAAAAAACATACAAAATTAAACAAAAATCAAACAAAAACATACCAACAATAGAAATCATATAAAATCACACAGAAACTTACAGAAATCATATGAAATCATTAAAAAGACCACACAAAAACAAATTAGAAATCATATGAAATCACACAAAAACATAAAAGTATAACACAAAAACATTCAAAACCACACAAAAAACGTACAAAGACCATAGAAATCACACAAAAAACCACACAAACATACAAAAAGCAAAGAAATCATATGAAATCACACAAAACCAAAAAAAACACACAAAACACATAAAACATACAAAAATAAAGTAAATCGTAGAAAACCATATAAAATTACACAAAAATCACAAAAACATACAAAAATAAAATAAATCTTAGAAAACCGTATAAAATTACACAAAAACCACAAAAACATACAAAATCACAAAAACCATATAAAACATACAAAAATACAAGGCCACACAAAACAAACAAAAACTCATAAAGAATAATTTAAGGATCATATAATATCACACAAAAATCACACAAAAATCACACAAAATCACAATAAAATCAAACATACAAAAACAAAAAATTACAAAAATAGCTTAAAACACCCATAAAAATTACATAAAATCACAAAAAACATACAAAAATCACACAAATACATTCAAAAACACATTCAAAACTCAGAATTTTTTTTAAAAAATCAGAGAAATCAAATAAAATCACACAAAAATCACACAAACATAAACAAAACCTCAAAAAATCATGTCAAATCCCCACAAAACCATAAAAATCATATAAAAGCACACAAAAATCATGACAATCATGGAAAATCACACAAAATCCCAAATAAATACAAAAATAATTCTATAGATCTCAAAAAACCACAAAAACATTAAAAACACAAAATACATACAAAAATGTGCAAAAATTATATAAAATCATATAAATGTCATAAAAACCACAAAAATCACACAAATACATACAACGATAAAAAAATCACACAAAAAATTTCCAAATTGCAAAAATCACACACAAACATACAGAAATCATAGAAATCACACAAAAACATAAAAATATAACACAAAAACATTCAAAACCACACAAAAAACATACAAAGATCATAGAAATCACACAAAAACACACACAAACCAAAGAAATCATATGAAATCACATAAATACCGACAACACAAAATAAATATTGTAAAATCACACAAAATTCACAAAATAAAAAACACGAAATACATATAAAACCACACAAAACCTTATAAAACATTTTTAAAAAGCAT
Organism: Hymenochirus boettgeri; assembly: GCA_019447015.1. Classification (NCBI taxonomy): domain Eukaryota; kingdom Metazoa; phylum Chordata; class Amphibia; order Anura; family Pipidae; genus Hymenochirus; species Hymenochirus boettgeri. The sequence goes on along the minus strand of CM033470.1, from coordinate 92,545,331 downwards.
GAAATCACACAAAAAACCATACAAAATATATACAACCACACAAAACTGCATTAAAACCAAACATACAAAAACGCAAAAAAACAAAAATAGTTTTAAAAAAAACATTATAATGTACATAAAATCACAAAAATCACACAAATACATTCAAAAACACATTCAAAACCATAGAAATTACACAGAAATCACACACAAACATAATCATAGAAAGCATATGAAATCACACAAAAACATACACAAAAACAAATAAAAATCACAGAAATCATATAAAAACCATAGAGATCTTATGAAATCACAAAAAAATTCACACAAAAACCACACAAACGTAATCATAGAAATAACAACATACAAAAACACATTCAAAACTACACAAAAACCATAGAAATCGCACTAAAATCATAGAAATCACAGAAAACACTGCACAAAAGACATCGCACATAAACATACAGAAACATACGGAAATACCACAAAAATCACAAAATATATTCAAAAACACAAAATAACTTAAAATCACAAAAGCATGTAAAATCCACTCAAAAACAATAAAATTCCTATGAAATCACACAGAAATCACTCAAAACCATACAAAAATATTTCTAAAAATTAGTCACAAAAAATACAAATAAGACAAAATCACATAAAAATATACAAAATGTTTTTAGAGTCATATAAAACCATACAAAATTACACAAAACCATTGAAATCATACAAAATCACAAAAATATACAAAATCATAAATACAAATATAATAGAAATAATATAAAATCACACAGAAACTTACAGGAAACTTACAGAAATCATATGAGATCATTAAAAAACACTCAAAAACAAATAAGAAATCATAGAAATCATATGAAATCACACAAAAACATACAAAAAACAAATAAAAAAATCACAGAAATCATAAAAAAACCATAGCGATCATATGAAATCACAAAAACCCAGCACAAAACCCCACAAAAACCACACAAAACATAACAAAACACACAGAAACTTATTGAAATCACATCAAGGTCACACAGAAACACAAAAAGTTGTACAAAAACATGTAAAACCCACAGAAAAATGTAAAGACAATATGAAATCACAAAAAAAATCACGCAAGAATATTTTTAAAACATCAGAAAATCACACAAAAATCACAAGAATCACAAAACCACACAAGATCACATAGAAATCACACAAATTCACACAAAACCATACAAAATCACATAAAAACATACAAAAACCATAGAAATCACACAGAAATCTCAAAAAATACAAAAACACATAAAAACTACAAAAATAAATAAATAAATCATATAAAAATCATATAAAATTTACACAAAAATCGCAAAAACATACAAAAAAAGTCATATAAAAACATACAAAATTATATAAAATCACACAAAACATTCAAAAACACATATAGGCATACAAAAATAATTTAAAAATCCCATTATATCACACAAAAATTACAAAAACCACAGAAATTACTCAAAAACATACAAAAACACATGATTGAACACATGATCTTTTATAGCACACAAAAAAAATCACAAAAACAATTTTGAAAAATCACAATTATACAGAAATCATAAAATCACACAAAAACATACAAAAAAATAAAACATACAAAAATAAATTTAAAAATCATATAAAATCATTAACATTTCACAAAAAGCATACAAAAACCACACAAACGCATACATACATACATACATACATACATACATACATACATCAAGCACACAAAAACATTCAAAATCACAAAAATCGCACACAAGCATACAAAAATCATAGAAATCATATAAAATCACACAAAAACATACAAAGTATATAAAAGCACACAAAGACATCTAAAAATATACAAAATGACAAAAACATATAAAGACCACACAAAAACATCATAGAAAAAAACATAGAAATCATATGAAATCACACAGAAATCACAGAAAATCACATAAATACATTCAAAAATAATAAAAAAAATCATACAAAAACAAAACATTAACACAAAAACCATTCACGATCACACAAAATTACAAAAGTAACAGAAATTACACAAAAACCCCCACACACAAACATGTAAAAACCCCCATAGAAATCAAATGCCCACACAAAAAACAAACACAAAATCAAATAAAAAAATCATAAAATCACAAAAAATACAAACATATTTAAAAAATCACCGAGATCATATGAAATCACACAAAAATCACAAAAACATACAATCACCAAAAAAAACCATACAAATATATAAAAGTGACCACAAAAATCATAACAATTATATAAAATAACACAAAAACATACACAAAAAACCATAGATATCATATGGAATCACAAAAACATACAAAATCACAAAGACATACAAAAACCATTCAAAACCACACAAAAAACATACAAACATTATAGAAATTACACAAAAACATATATAAAGCATATAAAATTTCACACAAAAACATACAAAACCACACACAAAAATATAGAAATCACACAAAATCATACAAAATAATTACAAATCATATAAATTCGCCAAAAAACATATAAAAATTACACAAAGCCATAAAACAATTTTTAAAATCATATAAAATCACACAAAAACATATATACACCATATAAAACCACACAAAAATCGTGCAAAAACATACAAATATCATAGAAATCATATAAGGCCACATACAAAAACCTCACAAAATCACAAAAACCCATATAAAATCTACACTAAAACATAAAAATCATATAAAAGCACACAAAATCAAAACAATCATATAAAACCATACAAAAATCATAGAAATCATATAAAATCACACAAAACATATAAAACCACACAGCTGTACAAAAATCATATGAAATTACACAAAAAAATCACACAAAAGCATACAAAATCACAAATACGTACAAAAAACATAGAAAAACAAAAGATACAAAGATCATATAGAATCACACAAAAACATACAAAAACATATAAACTTATAGAAATCATATAAAATCACACAAAAAACATAAAATCCCACAAAACACATAAAAACAATAGAAATATATTAAATATTTATAATTTATTAATATAAAATATTAAATCACACAAAAAGACATACAAAATCACAAAAATCGTATAAAAACCCACAAAAATAGACAAGTGCCAAAAACATACAAAATCACACAAAAGTACAGAAACATAGAAATCACACAGAAATCACACAAAACATATGAACCATATAAAGCATACAAAAACATATATGAAATCACACAAAAATCACCCAAAAACATACAAAATCACATAAAACCAAACAAAATATAAAAATCACACAAAAACATAAAATAAATAGAAATCATATTAAATCACACAAAAATCCCACCAAAGCATACAAAATCACAAAAATTGTATAAAATCACACAAGATATACAAGAGTCATACAAAATAACAAAAACGTACAAAGTCACACAAAACAAATGAACCATACAAAGCACACACAAATCACACAAAAACATACAAAACCATATGAAATCACACAAAAACCACTTAAAACATACAAAATCATATAAAAACCACCCAAAAACAAAAATCACACAAAAACAGCATACAAAAACAAAACCGTATAAAATCACACAAAAACAGAAAACCATTAGAAAATCAAAAATCCCCAAACACATACCAAATCATACAAAAACAACATACAATAACATAAAATCATAAAAATCATATAAAATCACACAAAAACAGAAAAAACATATAAAGACCTTTAAAATCCCACAAAACCACAAAATTACACAAAGCTACACAAAATCACACAAAACCATATAGTCACACAAAAGTCCTGTAGAATCACACAAAACCATATTAACTACACAAAAATCATATAAAACACACAAAACACATAAAAACACACAAGAATCCTAAAAACCACAAAAACATAGAAATCATACAAAATCCCCCAATATCATACAAAAATTATAGAAATCACTCAAAAACATTAAAAAAATTAAACCACACAAAAACATACACAAAAATCATATAAAACCACGCAAAAATCATATAAAATCATATAAAACCACACAAAAGACATAAAAATCATATAAAACCACACAAAATCATATAAAACCAACAAAAAAATCATAAAAATTATAAAATCACACAAAAATCATTGAAAAAACACACACACAAAACATATAATCACACAAAAATCATATAAAATCATACAAAGATACAAAACATACAAGTTAATAAGATAGTTTAAATCAACAAAAACATACAAAAAACCTACAGTCACATAAAAATTATATAAAATCATGCAAAACCATACAAAATCACACAAAACCATACAAAAACCATACAAATCACACGGAAAAACATACAAAAAAATAACAAAAGCCATATAAAATCACACAAAAATATGCAAAAACATACCAAATCACACAAAATATACAAAATCACACAAAAAACCAAAAATCATATAAAATCACACAAAAACATACAAAACCACACAAAAATAAAAAAATTCATAAAATCACGCAAAAACATACAAAATCACACAAAAACATACAAAAAATCATAAAAACCACACAAAAACATACAAAAACATGCAAAAATCATATAAATCATATAAAATCACACAAAACCACAAAAATCATAAAAAATCACATTTGAATAAATTTGATACATATTTGATACAAATCTGTAATTACATAACATTAATGTAATATTTAACAACCTGGGGGAATGCAGATTCAGGCAGAGGTAATAGTTATATTTACACTAAAGAGAGAAAAGACATATTACATTATCATTAATAGTATTCAAAACTTTGACTTTATGCCCCGATCTATGTCAGACAGGCATAGCTCCTAAGTATCTGTGTACCGGTCTCTTGCATGCACTTAAAGTCATAGAAAATTTATTTTTTAGTTTATTTTTAGGCTTATGTGGCTGCATGTTACATATGTGTGTGTCAAATTTGTTAACACGCCAACCACAATACACACAATTTAAGCCCTTATACTTTTTTTTTTTTACAAATAAGAATTTTGATTATACCACTTGAAGAACACTCAAGATTAATTTCTTAACATGCATAAAAACGATAATTACTTATTGTTTAAATACAATCATATGCTACTTATATTAAAGAACATGGTTTGAAATTGAGCAAATAAGTGTGCTTAGATTGTAAGCTCTTCAGGGCAGGGCCTGATGTTTATGTTTCTATAAAGTGCAAGATGTTGGTGCTATCTAAATCCATAATAATAATTATAAACATGTTTGTATAAATTATGACCTTATTTTAGTTATAATGTTAAAAGATTTCTGCATTTCATTACAATATAATGTGTAGTAGTAGATATTTGTACTGTATATAATATAGTGGATAATGCACTCCCAACTGTAAATTATAAGGATATTAGAAGTCACCGAGGAGTTGCGTGACCATATAAAAGCACGAGGCCGCAGGCTGAGTACCTTTTATACAGGGCAAGGAACTCTAAGGTCATACCCTCCACTTGTACAGATTTGCCCGGTATTGTACCAGTTTTAAATGTGCTGTACCGGGCAGAAGGCATATACTGACTTGTACCGGATTGTGAATAACTGTACCGGAGCAGGGGTTGCCGACTGTAACTTTAAGAGGCAGAGCTTAGGTCACATTCTAACATTGCAGCTATGGGACTCAGACTCCTCCCCTCCCTACTCCCCCTGTCAGCAACAGTCAGCAGAGATTTCCCTTCCCTCATGTTCCTGTGCGTTTGGTCGTCGGAGCGGCTCTGGGTCCTGGTAGAAATGGGGAGCAAGATCCAGACATCCTGACTTAACTTCACACATAGTGAGTGTTAAAAAGTAATGGACTGAAGAAGCTGCTGAGTTAGGAAGGAGGGAGGCTGGGGACAGATAACACTGCCTAGTGTAATGTCAGGTATCTCATATTGTAGGATCCATACAGAGATAGATAGACATATAGAGATAGACATATAGATAGATAAACAGAGCCAGAGTTCAATTGCTGTATTATCTATCTATTATCTCTCTCTCTATTATCTTTATATCTATCTATCGATTATCTATCTTTCTCTTTATGTCACGGACTTACCTGCCTCTCTGGTCCCGCGCCGCTCTGCACTTCCGGGTGGGCGGCTTCGACGTCGTGACGTCACGACGCCGACACGCCGGGCGGCGCGAAATTTGAAAAGCCGGTGTCCTCCTGGACCCTGTGCCTGATTGTAGCTTTTGCTACCTCCCGGCTCAGTACTCACCTGCCTTGGTTCCTGGTCCTGCCTACCAGCATACCTACCTGTTGTTCCTTTACCAGCATATCAGCATACTTACCTGTTGTTCCAGTACCAGCATACCAGCATACTTACCTGTTGTTCCAGTACCAGCATACCAGCATACTTACCTGTTGTTCCAGTACCAGCATACTTAGCTGTTGTTCCAGTACCAGCATACTTACCTGTTGTTCCAGTACCAGCATACCAGCATACTTACCTGTTGTCCCAGTACCAGCATACTTACCTGTTGTTCCAGTACCAGCATACTTACCTGTTGTTGTTTATACCCAACAGAGCAAAACTGATGATGTTGGAAATAGGGAACATCTTGCCATCAAGCTGGCCCTCGAGGAGTGGCGTCATCTATTGGAAGGCACCTTTGTACCTGTCACCATCCTTACTGACCATAAAAACCTCGAATACATTCAGAATCTTAAAAGGTTAAATCCCCGTCAAGCACGGTGGTCTTTATTCTTTTCCCGATTCAACTTTGTTATCACTACCAACCTGGCTCCAAAAACAAGAAAGCTGATGCCCTGTCCGATCATTTGTTGCTTCCGACTGTATTAATGAAGATAAGGGCTCCATTATTCTACCACTAAAATATTGGCCTCTATATCCCCTCAACTTTGTTCCAGATCCAAGCCGCACAAGATACTGATCCTCCAGACACACCCCTCTGGCAAAATCTTTGTTCCTGTTTCACTTCGGAAAGCTATCCTTCTTCATACTCACTGTTCCAAGCAAGCCAGGCATCCCGGTGTTAACAAAACTTTAATATTCTTCCGTTCCCTTTGGTGGCCCAAAATGAGAAAAGATGTTTAAGACTTTATTCAAGTGTGTACCAGCTGTGCTCAATCCAAGTCTTCTAGAACCCTCCCCTGTGGTCTTCTTCAACCCCTCCCCATTCCGTCCAGACCTTGGACATCTATCCAGGACTTTATTGTTGAACTTCCACCTTCCAAGAAAACACGGTTATATGAGTGACAGTAGACCGCTTCAGCAAAATGGCCCATTTTGTACCCCTCCCCAAACTACCATCTTCAACGGAGTTAGCTCAACTATTTATTTCACTATCTTCCGCTTTCATGGACTCCCTTCTGAAATAGTATCTGACAGAGGTACTCAATTTGTTTCCAAATTTTGGAGAGCACTTTGTAAGTCCATGAACATCAAGTTAATATTTTCCTCGGCTTACCAATCACAGTCCAACGGGGCTACTGAACGGACTAACAGTCTTTGGAACAATATCTTCGTTGTTACATTTCCTATACTCAGGATGATTGGGCTGACCTTCTGCCTTGGGCTGAGTTTGCCCATAACAATTCACCTCATGCTTCTACTGGGAAATCTCCTTTTTTATGTGTCTTTGGGACGAATCCTAGATATTTTCCTCAAGATTTTTTCCACACATGTACCCGCTGCCAATGACTCTGCGGCCCAGATGACCGCTATCTGGCATGCTACGGAAATCAGCCTTCAGAAATCTGCTTGGTACAAAAAACTGCAGCAGATAGGAGACGTAGAGAACCCCCAGCTTATTCGGTTGGAGATAAAGTGTGGCTCTCCTCTGCTCATATTAATCTACGGGTTCCTTCCTCCAAACTGGGACCAAATTTATTGGTCTTTTCCTATCCTGGAATTGGTCGGCCCAGTGGCTGTTCGCCTTAACTTCCTTCCAGCATGCGGATTCCTAACGTGTTTCATATTTTCTCTCAAAACCAGCGTGGTCTAATCAGTATTCCACATCTTTACTACCCCCGTTCCAATTTCCGGTCCGCCCCCCCACCGATAGATTAGGCAGTATGGCAGACGGACGCTAGCCTTCAGTAAAAAAAATATTTTTTTTCTTCTTTCCCTTCCCTACAGGGTGCCGCTTCACTACAAAGTGCCGCTCTGCATTGTGCTGAACACTGCTTCATTAGCGAGGCGGCCCTGCGCATACCTCCGCCCTCACGGTTCAATGGTGATGCCCAAGCCTGCCGTGGATTCATTAATCAGTGCCGAATCCAATTTGAACTTCAACCATCTCATTTTGCATCGGATCGTGCTAAGGTTGGGTACATCATCGCCTTGTTGGAGGGCAATGCGCTGGCCTGGGCTTCTCTATAGGAAAAAGACGATCCTCTAGTCTGTAATGTTACCGACTTCCTGAGTATGTTTCGCAAGGTCTTTGATGCCCCAGGAAGAACCTCTGCTGCCTCCTCCCATTTGATGCAGCTCCGCCAAGGGTCTCGTTCCGTGGGTCAATATGCAATTGAATTTCGTACCCTTGCCGCGGAGACTTCTTGGAACAATGAGGCACTTACAGCAGCTTTTTGGCAGGGACTCTCTGATCGCCTCAAGGATGAATTATTATCTAGAGAGTTACCTGTCCCTTTGGAAGACTTGATTACACTATGCATCCAGATTGATACCCGCTTCTGTGAACGGCAGGCGGAAAGATCTGCAGCTTGTTCCAGCTTCCCTAAGAACTTTCCTAGGCCTGCTCAAACCTTTCCGCAACCTATATCTTCGGGTGAAGAGCCGATGCAAATTGGCGGCACTCATCTATCCCCCGAAGAAAAATCACGCCGACGTACCAATGGACTTTGTCTCTATTGTGCTGGGCAAGGACACTTTGTAAGAAATTGTCCCCAGAAGTCGGGAAACTCCAGGACCTAGAAGTTAAGGAGGAGCTCCTTCTAGGTAACGTTAAGTCTCCTGCCAAATTTGAACCACTGAAACTCTTTCTACCAGCTACTATCACCTGTAATGGTAAAACTTTTTCCTCCCAGGCCTTTGTCGATTCTGGTGCCCCTGGAAATTTCATTGATGCTACCTATGCAGCACAATTGGGGCTTCCTCTCCTTCACTTGCAGCAACCTCTTCGAGTTCTGGCTATTGACAATAACCCGTTGGCTTCTGAATTCATCTCCAAATCTACATACGAAGTCCTATTCCGCATTGGCATATTTCACCAAGAACGTTTATCTTTTCTTGTCATCCAAAGCCCTTCTGCTCCCCTAATTCTCGGACTTCCATGGCTCAGATTACACAACCCTGTTATAGATTGGTCTAACAATGAACTCAAGTCTTGGAGCCCTTTCTGTTTCAAAAATTGCCTTTCTACTCATTGCACTACCATTACCTGTGAAAATAAATCTGAGAAAAACCTCCCTGAATGTTATCATGATTTCTCTGATGTGTTTTGTAAAAAGCGAGCTGAGAAGCTACCACCGCACCGATCCTACGATTGCCCCATCGATCTTCTCTCTGGTACTATGCCTCCTAGGGGACGCACATACCCACTGTCTCCCTCTAGCCATGAAAGAGTACATTACTGAACATTTGTCTAGGGGTTTCATACAACCTTCCACTTCCCCTGCTGGAGCTGGGTTCTTTTTTGTTGAAAAGAAAGACGGAGGTTTACGACCCTGCATCGACTACCGTGGGTTAAATAAAATCACAATAAAGAATCGGTATCCTCTCCCTCTCATCTCTGAGCTGTTTGACCAGATAAAAGGGGCTAAAGTATTTACCAACTGGATCTTCAGGGGGCATACAATCTGATCCGTATACGCAAAGGTGACGAGTGGAAGACCGCCTTTAACACTAGGGACGGTCACTACGAATATCTCGTAATGCCCTTTGGCCTTTGTAATGCTCCAGCGGTGTTCCAAGAATTCGTAAATGACATTTTCCGGGATATGTTGGGAATCTCTGTAGTAGTATATCTCGATGACATTTTAATCTTTTCTCAAGATCTGCCCTCACACCGCATCCATGTTAAACAGGTGTTACTACATCTGAGAGAGAATAGCCTATATGCCAAACTGGAAAAGTGTCTGTTTGAGTGTTCGCAGGTACCCTTCCTAGGCTACATCGAATCTGCACAAGGGTTCCAGATGGATCCTGTTAAAGTTTCGGCCATCCAAGATTGGTCTCTTCCTATGGGAACCAAAGCTATTGAAAGGTTCATTGGGTTTGCCAATTACTACAGACAATTCATTCAAAGGTTCTCTTCAATAATTTCTCCGATATTAGCCCTCATCAGTAAAGGTGGTAAGCCTCATTCATGGACCCCTGCAGCCCTCAAAGCCTTCAAACGACTCAAGGAGGCCTTTGCTGATGCTCCTGTTCTAGTACATCCAGATCCTAGTCTTCCCTTCTACATCGAAGTTGATGCCTCGGACTTGGGTGCTGGAGCTGTCCTTTCCCAAAGACAAGGCCCTAAAAGGAAACTCCATCCCTGTGCTTATTTCTCTAAGAAGTTTCTACCCAACGAGCGAAACTATGATGTTGGAAATAGGGAACATCTTGCCATCAAGCTGGCCCTCGAGGAGTGGCGTCATCTATTGGAAGGCACCTTTGTACCTGTCACCATCCTTACTGACCATAAAAACCTCGAATACATTCAGAATCTTAAAAGGTTAAATCCCCGTCAAGCACGGTGGTCTTTATTCTTTTCCCGATTCAACTTTGTTATCACTTACCAACCTGGCTCCAAAAACAAGAAAGCTGATGCCCTGTCCAGATCATTTGTTGCTTCCGACTGTATTAATGAAGATAAGGGCTCCATTATTCCTACCACTAAAATATTGGCCTCTATATCCCCTCAACTTTGTTCCAAGATCCAAGCCGCACAAGATACTGATCCTCCAGACACACCCTCTGGCAAAATCTTTGTTCCTGTTTCACTTCGGAAAGCTATCCTTCTTCATACTCACTGTTCCAAGCAAGCCAGGCATCCCGGTGTTAACAAAACTTTTAATATTCTTGCCCGTTCCCTTTGGTGGCCCAAAATGAGAAAAGATGTTTAAGACTTTATTCAAGTGTGTACCAGCTGTGCTCAATCCAAGTCTTCTAGAACCCTCCCCTGTGGTCTTCTTCAACCCCTCCCCATTCCGTCCAGACCTTGGACACATCTATCCATGGACTTTATTGTTGAACTTCCACCTTCCAAGAAAAACACGGTTATATGAGTGACAGTAGACCGCTTCAGCAAAATGGCCCATTTTGTACCCCTCCCCAAACTACCATCTTCAACGGAGTTAGCTCAACTATTTATTTCACATATCTTCCGCTTTCATGGACTCCCTTCTGAAATAGTATCTGACAGAGGTACTCAATTTGTTTCCAAATTTTGGAGAGCACTTTGTAAGTCCATGAACATCAAGTTACAATTTTCCTCGGCTTACCAATCACAGTCCAACGGGGCTACTGAACGGACTAACCAGTCTTTGGAACAATATCTTCGTTGTTACATTTCCTATACTCAGGATGATTGGGCTGACCTTCTGCCTTGGGCTGAGTTTGCCCATAACAATTCACCTCATGCTTCTACTGGGAAATCTCCTTTTTTATGTGTCTTTGGGACGAATCCTAGATATTTTCCTCAAGATTTTCTTTCCACACATGTACCCGCTGCCAATGACTCTGCGGCCCAGATGACCGCTATCTGGCATGCTACGGAAATCAGCCTTCAGAAATCTGCTTTGGTACAAAAAACTGCAGCAGATAGGAGACGTAGAGAACCCCCAGCTTATTCGGTTGGAGATAAAGTGTGGCTCTCCTCTGCTCATATTAATCTACGGGTTCCTTCCTCCAAACTGGGACCCAAATTTATTGGTCCTTTTCCTATCCTGGAATTGGTCGGCCCAGTGGCTGTTCGCCTTCAACTTCCTTCCAGCATGCGGATTCCTAACGTGTTTCATATTTCTCTCATCAAACCAGCGTGGTCTAATCAGTATTCCACATCTTTACTACCTCCCGTTCCAATTTCCGTTCCAGTACCAGCATACTTACCTGTTGTTCCATTACCAGCATACTTACCTGTTGTTCCAGTACCAGCATACTTACCTGTTGTTCCAGTACCAGCATACTTACCTGTTGTTCCAGTACCAGCATACTTACCTGTTGTCCCAGTACCAGCATACTTACCTGTTGTTCCAGTACCAGCATACCAGCATACTTACCTGTTGTTCCAGTACCAACATACCAGCATACTTACCTGTTGTTCCAGTACCAGCATACTTACCTGTTGTTCCAGTACTAGCATACTTACCTGTTGTTTCAGTACCAGCATATCAACATACCTACCAGTTCTTCCAGTTACTGACCTTGCCTGCATCCAATCTCCAGTTATGCACCTTGTTCCAGCATCCAGCCTACATTTCCCAGCAGCCCGTGTCCTGCCATTTCCCGGACTATATGCCTCCTCCTAAAGCGTACTTGTAAGTACCCGGCCTCCCGGCCATTTATTACACTTTATCTATCTGTAACATCCTCGTCGACAGTTGTTATGTCTCCATTGTTATATTGTTCAAGAGCAAGAAAACACTTGGAATGTAGAGGGAACTTGATTTATTCATACAGAGCAACAGGTATATCACACTTTCTCATCCCATGCTATTCCCTAGCTATCTATCTATTATCTATTGATCTGTCTATCTATATATGTATCTATCTATCTATCTATCTATCTATCTATCTATCTATCTATCTGTCTGTCTATCTATATCCATCCATCTGTTTGTCTATCTATCTATCTATCCATCTTTCTATCCATCCATCTATCTATCTATCTCTTCTATCTATTATCTATCTATCTCTATCTACAACTCAGCAATAACTTTTAACTATTTCTTTACCTTTAGAAATAATTGATGATAATATCAGGATTTGGAGAAGAGCCATATATAATTGGGGAGGGGGTGCTTTGGGGGGAGTTTGGGTGGTGCAAGGGATGTGTCCCTTTTTTTGTCTGTGAAATGTTGGAGGGTATGTAAGGTGACTTCTAACATCCCTTTAATTTACAGTTCAGGATGCATTATTATAACCTACCCCTTTGTGGCTTCTGGTTTCCTTCTCCTCCTGGAACTGTAAGATTATAAGGCTATAATCTTACAGTTCCTCCCATTGAAATCCACTAAAGGAGTAGGTTATAGAGAGGGGAATCATTCCCCCACAAGAATAGATTTTCTGACACAAAGAGGTAAATGGCAGCTCAACTGAGTGTTTAAAGACATAGTGACTGTGGAGGAGACATTTCGAGGAGAAGGTAACGTGTTATGCACATTTCTCACACCATATCTATATTTCTATGAATAAATAGGCTACAGTAATATGCATATGGTTATTGATTATCTGTCCCCTAGAGTCATAGAAAATACGTCTCCCTGTAATTATAACCTTCCACATCGGCAGCCCTACATGCCCCCAACTCCCTCCAATAGTACAGACACACCAAAGTGTGATTCAGGTTTATCTCGTGGATCTCCGCTTAGACTCCGCCCATTGGTCTCCTCCAGTCTCCCTGAACAGCCCACTTAATGACATCACTTCCTGGTCCGTATCCCAGCAGCACTTCCACCTTCCGGTTTGGTTGTGCAGTGTTCTGCTATCGCCGGAGTGTGCTAGAAGTCTGGTGTTTGTATTCTTGGTAAGATCCATCTAATCTGTCTGTATAATAAAGTTGATGTGACACCAAGTAAGAAGGTGAATTATCTCAAACTCACTGCTCTATGATTATGTTAGTCTATAGCCCGCCAGATATTTGAAAACCATAACTCCCAGAATTATGCTACCAGGGAATTCTGGGAGTTGTAATTTTCAAAACATCTGTTGGGCCTGGTCTGTATGTTTGCTCAAACGTATCTTATTATTGGTTATCCTGTTGTTGTGTAGGGTTGTTATAGATCCACTAGCAGTTGTACCCAGCATTGCCCGTGTACACATGTCAGTATAGTATTTTTTATGTGCAGGTGTGCATTTGGCATAGATGGAAGAGTCAGGCAGAAAAATTGCACAGTTGGTAATGTACGTCATGTATTTAATAGTTATGAGTTGAGGAGGTGATATTGCTTGAGGGACGTATTAGCACATGTTTATAGCAAAACCTTATGTAGAACGTTCTCAGTTTTTCCACTTGGAGCGTAAATATGCAAATGTGGTGAACATGTTACATGGATTTTGCAGTTGGGAAAACATGTTGATTGCAACTGAATATCGCAGCACTTGAGTGAGTGACAGGCGTCAGTGTCTGTGAAGCATGTGATGTGGGTCTCTTTGTGTTGTTAAAGTCGGGCTTCATTCTGTTGCTCTGTCTGAGCTCTGTGTGTTTGTATTAAGCATGCTCTATTTTTTGCATTTTTGTTAGCAGTGTGTCACTTTGTTTACACTTTATCTTTGCTCAGGGACCACTTTATATTGACTATTAGATCCCAATCAATAGTTATTTTCTTGTCCGAACTGAAAGTGCCATGGTATCTTTTTTCTTTTAGTTGTAACTGTCTGTGAAGTGGGCAGTGTGTGTCAGGTGCCTACGTCCAGGTAATTCCCATGTAGTCCATACCACCCAACCGTCCTAGTTAGAGTAGGTGGATCGAGCATGTCTGCGATGTTGTGGTGGGCAGGGGCATGGCATTCTAGGGTGTGGATGGTCTGGGGACAAAGCTGTGATGTTGTGGTGTCCAGGAGGCTTGGACGTGACATTTGGTGGTCACAATATTTGGGGGCATGGCCATGCTGTTTCAAAACGTGGGCATGGCCAAGCCGTTTAGGGGAATAGTTGTGATGTTTTGGGGTGTGGGTGTCAAGTTTGGGGGTTTGCCTGTGATGTTTGGGGCATGGACAGGATGTTTGTCGATGTGGGCATAATTCTGGAATGTACCTGTGATGTATGGGGGCCTGGCCATGATGTATGGGGTGGACCATACATTTTTTTTTGGGGGGGGGGGTAAGTTGACCAAAATATCTGGTGGCATGCTCACAACATTTGGGGGCATAGTTGCGATGTTTGTTATCTTTGAGGTCGTGGCCTTGATTGTTGGGGTATGAGCATGGGCGTGACAGCAATATCTGGGGGCGTGGTCAAATTCCAGGAGGTGCTTTAAAGGGCATGTCCACCCTTATAAAAAAATTTCCACATACAATAGTATGCCTTCCCCCAGCCCCGACCGCTATAAAATAATTTTAAGAAAGTGCTTTACTTACCTTCCCTCTCTCCTCCGACGCACTGCCCGGCCTTCTGCTTGCAAGACACTGCAAGCAGGGGGTGGGACCGGCAGCCGCGTCCGTGATTGGCTGAGAGGCAGCCAATCACAGAAGCGGATGGCTGCTCAGAACGCCGGGGGAGAGAGGGAAGGTAAGTAGAGTTCGGGGGACTTTCTTAAAAATGTTTTTTAGCGGTTGGGGCTGGGGAAAGGAACCCTAATATATGGCCAAGGGTTTCTATGCTAGGTATCGCAAAACGGGAGGGGGAGGGAGGGGGAGAAGGGCTGCAGTGCGCATGCCAAACTTCTCCCAGAGGCGAGACAGGAGGCAGAGTCCTATATGGACTCTGCTATCCTCCTGGTGGGCAGTTTTTGGGACTTTGGAGGGGGACTACAGGAGAACCCTATGGAGCTGGGATGTGAGGTAAGGATTTTACTACACTACATGGTGGGGCCATTAGTGGGGGAATTATAGTTTTGGGGGTGGATATGCCCTTTAAGTTTCTTAGCATGACAATAACCGCAAATGTGATTCATATCACCAAAAGCAACACAGTCTTTCCAGGGTTTATATTTGAAACCTTCCAGTAGAAAATTGTGATGTCTTACAGAACTTACGGGAAATGTCTTGTTTCCTCTGTTATAGAAGCTGTTTTTCTGTGTCTGCAGCTCTCTGAGTTGTTGTAGCCGTACTAATACATAGCAGAGGGAGTAAACACTCAAGCACACTAAATTCTGTTTGAAAGATAGAATTCCCTTTGATGTGAAATACTGGGGATAATGCACAGTGATAACTCGCATATATGAATTAAAAACAGTGTACATAAATCTAATGTGCTTTTAAACCTGCCATTCAATAACCCATTGTCTCAGTCAGAGTATCATCAGAAGACTTAAGGTTTGTACACACGTGCGATGTGTATGAACGAACGTTGCGGCCGATAATCGGCCCGTGTGTAGGCATTTTATCAGGTGAAACGGACATTCGATCGGGGATCGTTGCCAGAACCCCCGTCGAACGCATACACACTGCCAATTCTTGGCCAAAACAGCCGTTTGTCGCATGTAGCACTCGGCAGTCGGGGGTCGTTCCTCGCTCGTAAATCGAGCATATGTACGAGTCTTAAAGAGCGTCTATACTTATCTGTTCCTGATCGGTATATTAGTTGGCATATACATTGGAGGTACAGAGTGGACATGATTAGATAGGGCTGGCAGGAAAAGGAACACAAACAGCTGGACGCATGTCGCCAATGAGGCTTTCTCGTCAGCGTGTTTGCTATTGACAGGAAGTCACCATTTATGCTGAAGTTGTGAATCATACTAACACGAGAGTAGCCTATTTCCCATCTAGTTTAGAGAGACGCGGGCTAAATAATGTTACTGATTACTCTGCTCAGTAGCGATCTCTTAACTTGTGTAGTGGCTGATTCAAGTCAGTATGGCTAAGTCTCGCGAGCATTGCGGATTCTTTGTATACGGCACCTATAAGTAAAGTTTAACTCTTATACTCCAGGATCCTCTATATGTCATTTATACTGAATGGACTTTGCCCAGGTAATAGGGATCTAGGGAGTTTCAAGGTAAAATTCAATCATGACTTCAGTCTCTTGGTGAAAACCCTGTCAGTGCAGCAATGATACAAATTACATATATACAGTTATACAGTTGTATTAGTAATAATTATATATAGATTACCTTCCAATCTAGCAGGTACATATATATGGCCATATATATTTTTATATAGACTAGGTCACTAGGTTATCGCTTGATAATCCTTTATGACTTGGTCTCTTGACAGTATAATCAATTTTCATACAGTGCATAATTTACCCAACGTAGGCACCCTCAGTCCGGGGAGGCAGCATAATAAGGCAACATAACAAGTGTATTATATAGCCAGAGAGAGTTAAAGTTTCAGATGAGCCAGGATCAACTCAGTTCTCGGCAAACAGTTCAGGTCGGATTATCACATATAGAATATGTCAGAATAAATGAAAGTTGATATTCCTATCATTATAGTTATTTACAAATTTTTTTCGTGAAGATTTCCTGCTCGCCGAGGACGACATATATCAAAATCAAAGGTAGGTTTGGATATAAAGTAATCGGGGGGGGGGAGGAGTCAAATTTTACCAGTCCCGTATTCCCAAATGGGGTATACATTTTTCCCTCTGTATTGTAACCCTTGAGGGAATAATGAAATTGTTGTAGCTGTACATCACGCTGTTGTGTCACTGTGGACTCTTTGTCTGTGTTGTTGAAGTCGGTCAGCGGACAGAGCCCAGGCCCTTGATCTGAGTTGCTGAATTGGGGAATGGCACTCGTGCAGGCTTTTTATTGTTCAAACTGGACTTCATGGGCGTTGGCCCTTTCGGAGGGAGTCGCCGTTATGTGGAAGCATTTCAGGGGTGTGGCTGTGAGGTGAGCACATACATACATACATACAAGATTTCTACTTTGATACAGTAGATTTTCTTCCTGGTTTTGTCCTCCAGCTTATTGTTGTGCATGTTGTTTTGTGTGTTTTGTTTTATCGGGGTTTTTGCACAACAAGGTTTTAATATGCTGGGGATACATTTTACTTTACTCTAGTATTTTAGCACCTTGTGTTTTGTTGGAAGGTGATGATGTTTTAACAAAGGTGATGATGTATTGAAGGAATAATGTAATGAAGGTGTAATGAATTGCTTATTTTAGGCTGGGTACACATGGGGGATTCTTTGTCCCAACCATCAGCCTGCCACTAGCGGGTGGTCGTCCGGGACGAATTGCTGTTGCCACAACCAATTGTGTGGTCCATAGGAGACTTTACAACACGTCTGATTGTCCTTCAGGGTTTTTGGCCTGACCGACCGGTAACAACTGGGCTAAAAAATCTGTATCTGCAGTAGCTCAGAATCTGCCTTATGGGTGCAACTGCTTACACATGGCCTGTAAATGATAAGCAGTAAAACAATAAGGATTTATAGCAGGGATGTCCACCCTATGGCCCTCCAGATGTTTGAAAACTTCAACTCCCAGCATTCCTTGGTTTCTTCTGTAGTGGTGGAATGCTGGAGTTGTAGTTTTCAAACATCTGGTGGGCCGCAGGTTGGACACCCCCGATTTAGAGAAATGGAGAATAAGGCTATTTTCACACGACCGTGGATTTGGATAAGGAAGCATATTTTTTTATGCTTTAATTGTCCATTAATAGTATTGCTAAATTAAAATTCTGAACCAGATATTATCACATTTTAATGGTAAAATTTGGGTTTAATTTAGAACTAATGAACTGACACCCCTATTTTCTTATTGCATTTTAGCACAGTCGTCGGTGTGCATCAATGTAATTAATAAGGTGTTTAAAGGAATAAGGATGGCAACAGATAAAGTGACAGTGAAACCAGCACGGCCAAAAAAAGAGCCACAACCTCTGATTATTCCAAAAAATGCAACGGATGAGCAAAGGCTGAAGTTGGAGCGGCTGATGAAAAACCCTGTAAGTTAAAGAAAATATAGTCAACACTACACTTAAAAGGGAAGTTTCATATGAAAAAGCATTATTATTTAAATTATATGATAGATAATGCCCCAAACTGTTTAAAGCTCAACTATAGTGTCCAAAGTTAAACTTTTAAAAACCTCATACTATTAAACAATAATTCATCCCATCCCCCAACATGTGTTTCTTTTTAAATCCGTCCACCCATTTTCTAGATATTAGATTTATAAGTTTTAAAGATTCAGGGGAAGGAACTTTCAATCAAAGTGAATGGCATATATAGTCACACCCTACTACTGCTGTGAATTACCATATCCACGGCTCTCCCTATAAAGTAAATTACCATATCCCTCTAACTATAAACAGTACAGATGCTGCCACTATGTGTAAGAGTAAGCAGGACATGCATGTACTGGCAGATCAAGGAGAAAGTTTCATGACGTCTCTAATAGTCCCACATTATAATTATTAATAAAGTCAATAAATCTTCCAGTTATTCCCTGGAAACTCTCAGAAACTCAGTAATCAAAGAAAAAAACTGTTTTATCCCATCTCTCCCCACATACATGTAAAAGCCATAAATGAAGGTTAAATGGTAACAAACCTTGTATTACTGCATTATTGTAAATTTATTGCATTTTATACTGTAATCATTCTGACTCAGACTGGCTACATGTGTTTTACCTGATTAATTTGAGTTAAATTGATTTACCTGTAGTTCTCTATATATTATCAATATACAACTCTAACCATTCCCAGACTGCCCTCTGCTATTAGAGAGTGTCTTTGGGGGAAATGGTGGTAGATATAATTCAACTAAACCAACAATTATTTTGTTCAAAATTATTAGTTTCTTTCATAATTTTTCCTGCTGTAAAGAAAGAGGTATCTTCTGAGCAGTTCCTTTTTAGTCTTGTAAATTGGCTTAAGGGGATAGCTTGAACGCAATGTTTGGGATGGTTAGAATCTGCTCTGCATAAAGAGAAGTAGAATATTGCACAATATATGCTTTTGTAGAAGTGGATGTAAATGTATTTAATTATGGCTTGATGTTACACAGAATAAGGTTAACAGCACAATGAAGGGTTAATATTTTGAATCATGTCATGTGGGTATATAAGCACTTCACGAAGCACGCTAGCTCCTTTCCAGCCTATGACTAAGAGCGGAGGCTACGCTCGAAACGCGTAAGGCTATGGGAGTTTCCTTTTTGTCATGGCACTGGTGTAAATAAAGTGAGTTATATTGAAGAGTCGCAGGTGTCTTGTATTCCGGTGTGCGCCGAAGTTCCTCATTGTTCGTTCAGCTGAGTATCGCAGAGGACCAGTAGCGACGGGTCCGGGGCGTGCAGCACCCGGACCACAGACCCACTTGGGTAAGTTTAACCCTGTGGCTGTTTGTGTGTATTCTGAGCTAGATAGCGTTGGGAAACGAGTGCGGTTTCTTTTAGTGGCGGACCCGGGGCAGGTCCGCACCCGGGTCATTATACTGACAGCGTAAGTCAGATTCTATACAGAGCACAGACCTATGTCTCACATTTGGCTCAGATATTGTTTATTGGAGAATTTGAGCACTGTGTGTCATGTTTTATGTTAAGTTTAGTAACTCTTTAGTTGCAACCATTCCCGTGGCAGGACGCACATAAGTAAAAAGACCTTTCAAATACTGCAACAAAAATAAAAGTTTATTGCAAGCACTTTCTGTACATTTACTTTAAGGTAAAAGGTACAAAAGGACATCTATACTAAAAAAATAGTTCTCTTTAGATATCCAATCCGAACTATCTTCTGCTAGGTGCAGTTTTGCTATAACTAAAATGGACACAGTTCATGCAAATACTGTAAATTGCATGATGGGAAATTCCCTCTTCCAATGCTGCCTCTTAGTGATTACTGAGCATGCTTGCCCTTATAGACAGTCTGGCCAGATGGAAGGAGGTGTCGGTTAAGATTAGGAGGAGAGATACTGAACCTGAGCAAATAAATTACTGTATTGAAGGAATGCAGCGACA
This sequence comes from Hymenochirus boettgeri, assembly GCA_019447015.1. NCBI lineage: Eukaryota > Metazoa > Chordata > Amphibia > Anura > Pipidae > Hymenochirus > Hymenochirus boettgeri. The sequence continues at coordinate 92,524,621 of CM033470.1, read as the reverse complement.
CACAAACTTCAGAGTATGCGCTAATTACATGTATTAATTTATAGATTAAGATGAGGAAAAGTCATTTTGATTTTGCCCTTTAATATAAGGGTAAAACGACATCAGGAAATTCCTTGAAGATATAAAAGCAGAAGGCTGCAGGCCTTTTTATACAGGACAGAGAATTATAAGGGGGCATAATATCCTTGTATTACAGTATAATGGGCAGATTATTTCTTCTATTACACACTTTATTTTTAATGAATTATAGCGTGACTATTTAACCCCTAATAGCTTGTGTAATGCCTGGGTGAAGTCAGTTTTAGGATTTGCAAAACAGGTATTGATTACCTGAAGGGAGATGAGAGCAATTGTGGTGCTGAGTAAATCTTCCTGATTTTGTTTTCAGCTTCCTCAACATCACAAAATTTTGGGGAAAAATACTCTCTATAGAAGCAGTTCATTGGGCTACTGACCCCCTTTCAGCTAAATCCATTTGCACTTCAACTAGAGCAGTTTCATCATCCTGGGTCTCCTACGTCCTATTTATCTGCACTGCCATGTTAAAGGCACAGGAAATCAGAAAATGAACATTATTCATATTGTAGATTTTTTTTCTGTGCTGGAACATGGCAATATTCAGTTTCCCTCCTCTTTCTATCTTATTTTCATAATTAGTTGTTGACGAGACAAGGTAGGCAGGACTTTTCCATACCATATGAAGGAAGCAGAAAGTATATAATTCAGAGCGCACACCAGTCTTAAACCACCAAACTGGTGTTTTCTTAACGGTAGTTAATGACTATAATTAAATCTTGTTCATACTTTTTTACTGATTATATATATATATGCTGATGCTGTTAATGATGATAACAGAGTTTTTATATGGTATTTTTTATTCACATTATCACAATATTTATATTTTATCCACAGTATATGTAAAATATTATTAACTGGGTATGTACGTTTTACTATATCAATATATTCCTGGATAGGGATAACACAACAGATAAATATGCACTTTATTATACCGTATGTATTTTTAGATGTTCACTGGCACTTTTTTGCCTAATATATAATGTGGGTACTTGTTATTATATTTATTGCACACTAGGGGTCATTGTTGTAACTTATTTTCAACTGAATTGCTATCAAGGGGTTAATGCTCCAATTGATATTTAAATAGCACTTTGCACTTTGTTTGAATTATTGTGAGTCTGAGGAAGGTGTCACACAGGCACCGAAACGCTACGTGTTAATAAACACAGTTTGGTGGTTTAAGACTGGTGTGCGCTCTGAATTATATACTTCCTGGATCTAAGTGACCATCTGGCTATGGTTCTTTGAGTAGCACCCAGCAACTACTATCATGTCTTGCAGGTGTGCGGGGGAAACAAACAACTTTTGACTACATATGAAGGAAGCACACATGAAGGAAAAATAATCTACTATATAAAGCAGAAATCTTGTATGTATGTGCTCACCACACAGCCACACCCCTGAATAACTCAACATAACGGCGACGCCTTCTGAAAGTCCATGAAGTCCAGTTTGACCGATAAAAAGCCACGTCACTTGCAGAGTGTGATTCCCCAATTCAGTAACTCGGATGAAGGGCCTGTGCTCTGTGTGCTGCCCGACTTTAACAACACAGACACAGAGTCCACTTCAGTGACACAACAACAATGTAATGTATGGCTACACAACTCAGAGAGCTGCACACACAGAACAAGAGCTTCTATAACAGAGGGAAACAGACATTTCCCTTAAGGTCTATAACACATTACAATTTGCTCCTGGAAGGTTTTAAAATATAAACCCTGGAAAGACTATGTTACTATTGGTGATACGAATCACATTTATATACAAATATAAACCCTGGAAAGACTAATTTTTATTTTTCAGAATCTGAAAACAATCCTCCAGAAAACACCAATAAGCTATAAAATCCCACTGTAAATTTTATTAAAGTAAATGTAAGCCTCTTAACAACTAGATAAAGTATCTGTGTGTATGTGCAGTGTCTGGCCACACCTCCTGACATCAGTCACATGCTTCCTTGCTTTATCTATACTGTAAAAGGATTGGCTAGAGATTATTAGTGGGTGTGACCAACTGTAACAAGTTTCTGCTGTAGGTTTGGACTGAGCATGTGCAGAATATAATGGTCATTGACCAAACTGTGCGATACTAGAATGCTGTGAAGTTAAGCACAAGCCACGTGTTGTTTATGTCAATTTCGCAGCGCCCGGATCAAAATGTGAAGGAAGACACAACTTACTGGTTTTATATCAAGGTGTTCTACCTTCTGGCTTAGTGGTGTTCTGAGGCTTTAGTTGTGCTTTAAAGCAGAGCCTCCTGCAATGTGACCACGCCCCCAGATATTGCTGTCACGGCCACACCCCCAAACATCACGGTCACGCTCATACACTAACCATCATCAGCCCCCAAAGATAACTGCCTTGCATTGCAACCATGCCCCCAAATGTTGTGGCCACGCTACCAAAACATTATGGTCCGCCCCCATACATCATGGCCACACCCCAAAATATCTCAGGTCTGTTCCCGAATCATACCCACATACACAAACATCCTGTCCATGCCCCCAAACATCACAGGCACACCCCCAAACACCATGCTCCTAAATGGCATGGCCATGCCCATGCTTTGAAACAGTGTGGCCATGCCCCCAAAAATCGCGACCACCGAATGTCACGTCCAAGCCTCCTGGACACCACAACATAACAGACACGGCACACTGTCCACACCCTAGAATGCCTTGCCCCCACCCTCCGCAACATCGCAGACATGCCCCATCCACCTATTCAAACTGGGATGGTTCGGGGGTATGAACTACATAAGAATTACCTGCATTTCCTGGACTTACCAGACACACACTGCCCACATGTCACACACTTCACAGACAGTTAAAACTAAAAGAACAAAGACATCATGGCAGTTTCAATTTGGACAACAAAGTAACTTTATTGATTGGGATCTAATAGTCAATATAAAGTGGTCCTTGAGCAAGGATAAAGTGGTCCTTGAGCAAGGATAAAGTGTTAAAGGGCAATCCGTGACCTACTTCTAACTAATGTGCAAAAAATAGAGCATGCTTAATAAAAACGCACAACACTCAGACAGAGCAACAGAATGAAGCCCGACTTTAACAACACATGATCAGAGACACTGACGCCTGTCTGTCACTCAAGTGCTGCGATATTCAGTTGCAATCAACGTTTTCCAAACGGCAAATTCCATGTAGCATGTTTATGAGTAGGTTCACCACATTTGTATATTTACGCTCTAAGTGGAAAAACTGATAACGTTGTATATCTCTTCCATCTAAGCCAAACACACACCTGCACTTAAAAAATACTTTACCCACAAGTGTACACAGGCAACGCCGGGTACAACTGCTAGTTCACTATATTTCAGAGTGTAATTTTAAACCACACAACGTTTTAAGGGAAAGAAGGGGAATATGCCCCTGAAACTAGTCGATTGTGATTAGGTTCCATTTAGCAGGAACCAAAATGTACACAGCTTAGGGTTCCTGTGAAAGGCAGCACTCTTCTATTTTTAAAGCTTTCTAACTTCCTGGCAATATATCATAAATGGAATCGACAGTTTATAATGCTTAAAGGGCAAGTCCAGCCCCAAAATGAAAACTTACATACAGGTAAATCGCCCCCAACCCTAAACGGTAATAGTGTGAAATGTGAAATATATAAGTCTAACCTGAAATCCTGCACAATGTCCTGTTTCCCCTGTTTCTGCTTCCTGGTTCTTCCAGTTAGTAACTGTCAGTTATGGATTTGACAGTTGACATCACAGCCAATGACTGAATGTTAATCCCCTGTCTGCCTCTTCTGAGCATGCCCAGGCTCAGTAAATGCTCAGTACAGGTTTCTAAATTGCTCAGTTTCCATGAGGCCTTCAGAAGCATAGAAGGCATACAGTAATGAATTCATAGGACAAACTATAATATATCAACGTATTTTAAAGAGGCCATTCTTTCTAAAAGATGTTCGTATGAGGGTGGAGTTGTCCTTTTAAAACACCTTTATCACCCCTGTTCTGCCCTGGATTTTTTTTGACAAGTGGTGACTTGCCAAAAAGCCACTTGTACAAAGGCTGCCAGCTCTCGACTCCTTTTCCCCATCACTCTCAATTTTGCCTCTGCTCCTATCCCAACCATGCATGCATTGAGAGGGAAACTGGGCTATGAGTGGCAGAGCGCTAAGCAGCTCTTTAACATCTCACCGGGTTACAGGGAAGAAAAGGAATATAGGAGTACTGTGTTACCCTGACCTGTAAAGAAGAGGTAGTTATTACCTAGAAATATGCATCGGTCATTTGTGGGCTGCCATGCGTGTGGTGGCCCTCCTGTTTCTTTTGTTGGACGGTTTACTGAACTTTGGAGATGTCCATGAAGTCTTCGGCTATTTGTTGGACTTTGTTGTTGTTGGATCGTGGAGTGCTGCACTAAGAACTGTGAGCTGAGCTTAACTTCCTCTTTTTTGGAAGATGGTCCGGTTTGTGATTTATCTTATCATTTTTATGATCTACCTTGTATATAATATCTGATGCAGGAGAGACTTTGTGGGGCATTCATCCTTTTATTTGAGCCACTTATTTGGGACTTAGTGCTCATTCAGCCATATATAAGCAAAGGCATATTTATGTGTGGCATATGTCTACATTTTAGGCTTATTGTCTATGTATGTAACATGTTGTTATCTAATGTCATACTTTATACATATGTAGAGACTGGGGGATACATTGTGCAGTGTTGGTTGTGACATGTATGTATTAATGTTATAATTTTTTTATGTTATAGGTGTGTCCACCACTTTATTAGGTTGGTTGCCTTTTATTTATATTTTGCAACCATATTATGCAGTGTAAGTGCATTGAGAGCTTTGGGTCCCAAGTTGAAACCTGGTTCTTGCTTATCCTACTGTTTGTTGGTTTCTCCCTTCCCTTTTTTGTGTTTAACATATTGCACGGTTGTGCACTCACTTGTTGCAGCTAGTAATGCTTTATGCCCAATTTTATTTATTCCATTTTTTTCTTCTAGTACTGTGTCTTGCTACCCATGGAAATATATATTTTAAAGGGAAAAAGTGGTTTGAGGCACAAATTCAGTTTTAATATGCTTAGTAAAAGAGCAGTAGCATTCAAAAATATGTACTCTCTCTCTTTCTCTCTATCTCCTACAGGATAAACTTGCTCTGATACCCGAAAGACCAAAGGAATGGACGCCAAGGTCTGCCCCTGAATTTGTCAGAGATGTCATGGGTAAATTTGGCTGAACTCTAGCTTGTGATTTCCAAAGTCTGGTATTAATTTAATATGGTGGTTTATTATGGTTTACTTTACGCAATGTGCATCCTGCCACATGTATAGGAACCTGGGGCAGACATTCCAAGGGACCTATGTCTGTGTCAGGTGCGAGTGGGTTGCCCGTTTGGAATCTAAGGTGGAGAGTCTTAAGGGGGCAGCATAGCTAGCATAGGGGATGGGGAGGCCTGTGTATTAAAGAGTATAAATAAATTACAAGATTATAAAATAAAATGTATGTTTGCAAATGCGAGAAGCTTGGCTGACAATGGGAGAACTGGAGATAATGGCATTGCTCAAAAAGTATGATGTAATAGGTATAGCAGAAACATGGTTTAACAATTCTCACAACTGGGCTGTAAATTTAAAAGGATACCCCTTGTTTATAAAGGATATAGAAATTAGGAAAGGAGTAGGAGTGTGTGTTATGTTAAACAAGAGTTGAAGCCAAATTTAAAAGAAGAGAAAACTTACGATGTGGATGTTAAAGCAGAGGCAATATGAGTGGAATTGGGTAATTAAAGGGGGTTAATGTCACTGGTGGTGTCTGCTACAAGCCACCAAATGCTAGCAGTGAGGAAGTGAGTCCGCTTCCTATGCAGATGGCAAGGGCTGCAAGTTTGAGGAGAGTTTTGATTATGGCGGACATTACCGTACCCCGACATTAGTTGAAATTCCTATTATAAATGGAACTCTGTTGGATCTGGTAATATCTAACATTGTGGAGCGATATATATGAAGGTAACTGGAGGCTTAGGGAATAGTGACAATGAAATAGTGTCGTTTAGTGTATGATATCAAAGGGAAAAGTGCAGTGGGTTAACATACTTTTCATTTCAGGAAAGCCATTTTTCCCAGGTTAAAAGTAGCTCTTCAGCATGTCAACTGGGATGATATACTATCAGGAAAAGGTACTGAACATAAGTGCACTGTTTTTAAGGGAATTTTAAGCTGTTTCACGTCTAAATCTATACCCTTGGGACATAAATGTAAATAAGTCTGCACCCCTGTGGCTTAATTCTGATGTAAAGAGGGAAATGGAAATAAAGAAAACGCATTTAAAAGCTTACCCTTAACATTTTTTTAAGAATATAAATAGTAAGAAGATGAAAACTGAAAATGTGGCACCATTAATTTATTAAAGGGCATGTCCACCCCCAAACTATAATCCCCCCAACTACTGGCCCCACCATGTAGTGTAGTTTAATCCTTACCTCACATCCCAAATCCATCTGGTTCTCCTGTAGTCCCCCCCCCCCAAAGTTCCAAAAACTGCCCACCAGGAGGCTAGCAGCGTCCATATAGGACACTGCCTGCTACCTGGCCTCCCGGAGATTCCTGCCATGCGTGCTGCAGCCCTTCTCCCTCCCCTCTCTCTCCCCTCCCGTTCTACTATCTATCCCTCCCCCTAGCATTAAACCCCCTATATATCTGCTCCCCCATGTCCCCCAGCCCCAACCGCATGTTTTTTTTTTTAAAAAGCTCCCCAAACTCTTACTTACCTCTCCCTCTCGCTTTCCTCCGCTGCACTGAATGACCCAGCCGCGTCCTTGATTGGCTGCCGCTCAGCCAATCACAGACGCGACTGCCGGTCCCCCCCTCTGCTTGCATTCTCGCAAGCAGAGGGCTGGCAGTGCGGCGGAGGATCGAGGGGAGGTAAGTAAGAGTTTGGGGGGCTTTCTGAAAAAAAAAAATATGCGGTTGGGGCTGGGGGCATGGGGGAGCAGAATATTAAAAATTTATTTTAGGGGTGGACATAGCCTTTAAGTTTAGTTACGGAGGATGGCGATAAAGCAAATGTCTTGAACATTTTTTCCCCCTCTATATACACTATAAAAGATCCAAGTAAAGATAGCATAGAGTATAGTAGCAATAATAATGTAAAAGATGCTGGTGCACTTTGGTTATCCTAGGATACGGTGCAGAAACAACTAAATAAGGTTAATATTAATAAATACCCTGAACCGGATAAAATACATCCTCGGGTCCTTAGGGAGCTAACTTCAGTTTTATCTAGGCCATTATTTATTATTTTTTCAGACCCTCTCATGTCTGGAAGTCTGCCTCTTGATTGGAAAATAACTGATGTAATTTCAATATTTAAAAAGGATAGCTTGGCTTGGTAATTACAGTAAGTTTAACAGTGGCGGGGTAAATACTGGAAAGTTTGATACAGGAACATATTCTAGAGTATGTTTCAAGGACTGACCTGATAAGAAAAAATCAACATGGATTTAGGAGGAATAGGTCTTGAAAAACTAACTTGATTGGCTTTAATGAGGAAGTGAGTAGGAATTTAGATTCTGGCATAGTAGTAGATGTAATATAATTGGATTTTTTGTACTAAGGCTTTTGATACAGCCCCCCCATAGACGACTCATGTATGAGCTAAGGTCTTTTGGGGTGGGGTGGAACAGTTGTACATGGATAGAAAGTTGATTGATGAATAGGATGCAGAGAGTAGTTGTTAATGGGGCTTCATCAATATGGACTTAAGTTCTAAGTGGGGTGCCACAGGGTTCTGTGTTGGGGCCACTTCTATTTAAACTGTTTATTAATGATTTGGAAGTTATTGTCAGCTAGGTTTCTGTGTTTGCCGTTTGGAGTCAGGAAGGAATTTTTTACTCCTTTTTAGCTGGGGTTTTTTGCCTTCCTCTGGATCAACTGTTAGGTAGGGTTAAAAAAAAAAAAAAAAAAAGGGGGTGAATAGGTTGGACTTGATGGACGTATGTCTTTATTCAACCTTAATTACTATGTTACTATGTAAACTGTTTATTAATGATTTGGAAGTTGTCAGCTAGGTTTCTGTGTTTGCCAATGACACAAAACTTTGTCGACCATTAAAAACTTCAGACGATGTGCAATCATTCCAGGTGGATCTAGATAGATTGTCACATTGGGCTGCTAGTGGCAGATGAGATTCAATGTTGATAAATGTAAGGTTATGCCTTTTGGACTTAAATCCTTGTGCTGTTTATACTATTATGGCTCTGTGTTAAGTGAAACAAAAAAATAGGAACTGCACACACTTATGCAACAAAGTGGGTCCTTAAAGGGCATGTCCACCCCCAAAACTATACTTTAACACACTACTGGCCCCACTGTGTAGTGTTGATAAATCCTTACCTTACATCCCTTCTCCAAATGGCTGCCCTGCAATGTCTCTGCAAAGTGAAAAAAGAAAAAAAAAAGTGAAGAGCAGGAGCCTGGCAGTGTCCCAGAAGGTCTGACATGCTCAGTGAAGCCCCCCCCCTCCTCCTTTTTTTCTCTACCTTCCCCTAACTCATAATCCCTTTTCTGTAGCCGTCCCTATCCCAAAAAGATCCAAACATTACTTTCTTCATTCCCCCAGCGTTCTGTAATGCCTGCAGCCGCATCCGTGATTGGCTGCAGGTCCGGCCCCCTGCTTGCAGTTCCATCTAGCAGAGGGCAGAGTTTACAGCTCTGTGGGAATGAAGGAAAGTAAGTCATTCTAGGATCTTTTTTTTTTAACAAATTAATATAGAGTTTGGGGGTGGGTATTTTTAACAATAAGAACTTTTATTGAACAACGCAGATTGTCTTGTATAAAGAGTTTTATGGGTTCTAGGGAGAAAAAATGTTATTCTCCCATTTTACATTGATAAGGCCTCATTTGGAATATGCAATCCAATTTTGGAATCCTGTGTACAAAAAGACATCCTGGAAATGAAGAAGGCTCAGAGAAGGGCAACTAAAATAATAAAGGGAATGAGGCAGCTTGATTATGAAGACAGATTAGATAAGTTACAATTAAGTACACTAGAGAAAAGGCACTTGTGTAGGGATATGATTACTTGGTACAGGGCTGCCATCAGGGGGGAAAGGGGGTACTCCAGTACGGGGCCCGGAGAGTAAGGAAAAGGCAGTAGCAAAAAAAAAATGTTTTTTTTCCTCTTACCTGCACCACAGGAGTTCCATTCCTAGAAATAGAGACAGGGGGCATGTTCTTGTTTCCTGGGAGTTCCTTGTGGCTGGTGCTTGGCCCCTGGTGTACAGCAGTTATTTAGTCAGTAAGTGGTTTTACTGTATATGGGGGCATTATATAAGGGATAATACACTACCTACAGTGTAATATAAGGAGATTACACAACCGAGGAGTTCCCCGACCATATAAAAGCACGAGGCCATTAGGCCAAGTGCTTTTATAGAGGTCAGGGAACTCCGAGGTGAAAGTAATATCCTTATATTATTCTGTAGGTAGTGTATTATCCCATTCAATATAATACATAAGGTAAAAAAAAAAGAAAAATTCAGCACAGGCACTCTGTCTCCCCCCTCCCTCTCTCCCCCTCTCTGTCTCTCTCTCCCTGTATTAGTAATGTAGATAAAAAGCCCATTTTTGTGCATACAAATAGTTAACTGCCATTTCTATCTCAAACGTAAAGACCATAAACATCGTCTCTCACAGGTGCAGTTCACTGACTGACTGAATTACTGTGCTAAATGAGTCATAATGGACTTGGCTGCTTGCTTCTCCTTATCAGCACAGTAATTCAGTCAGTCAGTCAGTGTACAAAAACAAAAACGGGCTTATCTACATTACTAATACAGACAGGGAGAGAGAAATGGGGAGGGGCAGTGGAAAACAGGAAGACACTCAGTGGCTATCAGCATGCAATAGGGGTGTGTTCCAGCTCCTACCTTCTTGTAGTTTCTATTGGATAAGGCCACACGTCACACAGTGGGTGTGTTTGAAGGTTCCGTTTTAAGGAAGTTACGTAGGCTCACTCAATGTTCTGACGACGGTCCGAATCTCGGGCGGAAACATGTAAATTACACATTAAAGTTTTTTTCTCTGTCACCCCAGTGGCAGCAATTCACCAGACTGGGATATCTCTGACTCAAAGGAAACACATGGTGTAAAAGTCCCTCCCATCATCCTCTCCTTGTGTTTTACCTTTCCTGTGGCTTGGAAAGCATGGTGCTGACAGCTCTCTCTCTCTCTCTCTCTCTCTCTGTCTCTGTCTCTCTCTCTGTCTCTCTCTTTCTCTGTCTCTCTCTTGTCTCTGTCTCTCTCTTTGTCTGTCTTACTCTCTGTCTTCTCTCTGTCTCTCTTCTCTCTCTCTCTCTCTCTCCTCTCCTCTCTCTCTCTTCTCCTCTCTCTCTCTCTCTCTCTCTCTCTCTTCCCTTTGAGTTTCAACCAGGATTGCCTGGGAAGGGCCTAGTGACCGGGCTGTTTATGGATGGATCCTGTGTTCATCACTGTGTTGGGTGTTTGCAGCATGCTTGGCAGCTGTGTTTGGAACTATTTTCGCGAGCGTGCGCGCACGAACCCTCTCTGTATATGCGGCCGGCAATGACGTCATTCTCGCGTCTCGCAAGACTTACTAAAGAGACTCTGAGAGCCTTTACTTCTGGTTTCGGCACCTGGGAGAGGTTGTTTGCCACGTGGGAAGCCAGTACTGGTTCCTTCTAAGCGGATTACCACTCCTTTATGCTTATTAAAGCTTATTCTTCAGTTTTTTTACTGGATTTGTTTGGATTTCTCCTGTTTGCTTCCTGCAATACTTTGGGACTTCCATGTGAGTACAATACATTTTTTGTTTGTGCTTCTCTGCTGCCACCTTGTGTCCTTTATGGATTTTTTTCTATGGGCATTATTTTTATATCTATTTTTGTATAGATATTTCCTCACTATGGAGCAAAAGTCAGTGAGTGATAGTCGCCAACAGTGTGGAACTAGGTAAGCCACAGATAGGTGGTCCTAAAAGAGATGATGCTAGGTTTTTAGAATTCTAAATTTCTTTTTGTGTTTGTATTTTAGTGCCTCAGCCTCTGACAAATCAGAAGAAGATGCAGAATCATGGAATTCTCCACCTAAAGCAGATGCAGCTTTAGTAAGGTTAGCAAGAAGAACCACTCTACCAGTTGAGGCTGCTGCTACATTTAAAGATCCAATAAACAGGAGAGTAGATGCCAATCTGAAAAAGTCTTCTATAGCTGCAGGGGCAGCTTGCAAACCCTATATGGCCCTTACTTCAATATCTAGAGCCTTAAAAGTTTATCAGCTAGAAGGGCTCTTTGGTTAAAAAAATGGTCTGCAGATGTTAATTCCAAATCTAACCTTTGTTAATTACCATATGACGGGAAAATGCTCGTTGGTGAAAAGCATGATTACCATATCAAGCACTCTTGTGTGTTTCTCCCGCAGAAAAGATTAAAAAATATACGTAAAAGTATACGTGTTTGCTCAGAGGGGGAGAGACAGATTTTTTTTCGTGCCTCAAGGCAATCCAAAGGTAATAGAGATGCCTTTCACCAAGCTAACTGGCGAGGAAGACACGGAATGCAGCCCGTTAGGAAGAATTCAAGCTCATTCCAAAGCTCATCAAACTAGCAATGACAGGGAGCAGGTCCCACCTCTGTATATAGGAGGCAGATTAAAACATTTTGCGCAGAGGTGGGCCAAACTCATTCCAGATTCTTGGGTAATAAAAACTATCCAAGAAGGATACAAGATCGAATACTTAAGTGCCTCACTTTCATTATTTTCGTTCCAGCAAAGAAACTTCGAGATGCCTAAGAGAGAGAAATTATTTCTCATTACGTAGATCAGTTAATATCTTTGGATGCAGTCCAGGAGTTTCCAAGACACCAGCAAGAAAGGATTTTATTCCACTCTGTTTATGGTTCCAAAGGCATCGGGGGTCGGACAAACTCTTTTTGATCCCTAGAGGGTTCAGGAAAGGGGAAGCTCCAACGAAGAAAACCTCTGGGCTCTTGAATCTAACGTTTCTATGAGAAACATTTGTGAAGCAGCTAAGTGGTCATCTTGGAAAACCTTCATACGGTACTACCGCCTAGACGTATCTGCAACCGACAAGACCAAGTTCGGTCGGAGTGTGTTGGAGGCTGTGATTCAACAGTCTTAAAAAAAGTATGTTCTGATTTTTCCCTTCCTATGTTTTAGCTTGGATAAGTCCCAGTCTGGTGAATTGCTGCCACCGGGGTGACAGAAAACACAAAATTGTTTACAATTTTGTTTCTTGTCACCTTCCATGGAGGCATTCACCAGGGGAATTCCCACCCCTTTTTTAATGGTATATTTTATTAATGTTCTATTATTCACAGGGAGGTGGAAATAAGCGTTCTCACCTCCCTGTGAATAATAGAAACATATGGAATTTTGTTAAAAATACCAGTATAGTGTTCCTTTAAGTGGAGATCCTACCTCACGTTTAAAGAAACAACTTGATTCCTTACTACAACAATTTTATGAAGCTAAATGGATTTCCCAAAAAGATTTACAACATCTCATTACTCCATACTGTGCTGAAGATTCATAAAAGATTGGATTCTCCACCTGGACGTCCCATCATGTCCGGCTACAATTCCTTATTTTAACCTGTTGCCCAATATTTGGATTTCATTCTACAACCCATGGTAAAAAATATGAACTCATATGTCGGTGATAGCGCACACATTTAACAGATGTCACAAGCTTATATACTGTTATTCACCAAAAGGAGGGAGTGGAGGTGGGCAAAGCAGCGCTTATAAAAAATGGACAGCACACACCACCCACCGAACCACTAACAGAATTACTGTCATTCATATTAATCAATAACTATTTCCGATCAGATAAAAGGTTTTACCAACAGGTCTCGGGCAGAGCGATGGGGTCACATTTTGCGCCATCTGTTGCTAACCTTTACATGGAAAAGTTTGAGAATCGATACATTGGGTGTTCATATGCGTCAAATATAGTACTATATAAGCGCTTTATTGACGACCTATTATTTATTTGGCAGGTAAGTGAGGCGTTAACCCCTTAAAATTTGTCAATCATATAAACTCTTTGGATACACTGATTAAGATTACAGCCAACATCAGCGGTCTACAAGTTGTTTTCTTGGACCTGAGGATATATAGGGAGTAGCATGTCATACATACTACTGTGGGTTCCGTAAACCCACAGATAAAAACCATCCTTCATCGACCCATTTGCCACCCAGAACCTTTGAAAAAGTCCATCCCATATGGCCAGTTCTTGTGGGTGATTCGAAACAACAATAATCAAAAAATTTTTACAAACAACTAGATGAACTGAAACAATGATTACTTCAACGAGGATACCGACCAGAAGAACTAGCACAGGCATTGGCGAGAGCTTCCCTAATAGACCCAAAGAAAAAATCAACTTCAAAATAAAGAACCACCAAAATCCATCAATTTTTATACTGAATACAGTCCAAAGAGCAAACAACTACAAAAAATCATGGACACCTACAGCAATATAGAACATTACCTTTCCGAAATACCAAGATCAGACATGTATTTAGAACACTTAGGACCTTACTAGTACGGACGGATGTACATCTAAAAACCTCTACCCCTATGATTATGAAAGAAGGATGCTATAGGTGCCTAAATTGCATCACATGTAATAGCATATTGACAGGCAGCACTTTCCCACACCCACATACTGGCAGGAGAATGAAAATTTGTGGCAGACATACATGCACGAGTAAGAACATTATATATATTTTGTCATGCCCGTGTGGGCTTTACTACACAGGCATGACCACTACGAGTTTTAGAGATAGGATGGCCAATCATCGGTCGTCCATCTGATTAGCACTTAAAGAAACTACTGCTGCCCAACAAGTAACAAGCAAATATGAGGATATGGCAGTGGCTCGTCATTGCAGAGAGGCACAACATACAGTTGGTAGTCTGCAATACATTATTATTGATGGACTTACCCCTCAACAGTCTGCAACAGCGGATGGAGAAGTCAAGTTACAATAAATGAAAGCTAAATGGATATATAAATACAGAGTTTGCATAATCTCGTATTCATTCTTAAATTTATTCCTATAATTTAATCCACAGACCAGTTATTAACTGATTGGATCATTCATGTAGGAGTTTGATTTGCTGGTTTACTGGCCACCTTACAACGAATTCTTAAATTTAAAGTTTCCAGGTTTTATCTCATTAATAGGTACCAGTACTCCTAGAGTCTGTTAACATCTAGTGGTTTCATAGTAGCATTTATATAGCCCCCTCTAGAGGTGTATCTCATTATTAGTGTATATAACTTTTAGATCCTGGAAAGATGTATTTGCAACTTTGTATTATGTATTTTATTGCTATTTGTACCATGTTCCTATTTTTTTTTTATCAGGCACTAGAGCTTTCTTTAAGGTTTTCTTCCTCTGCATGATTCGACTGCAGCTTGTCTTGAAATGTGTTTTATTCATCGCAATTGCAGTTTCTTTATTGACATGGTCAGTAGATCGTGTTGCCACTTTATTGTTATGGTAACGTAGTCAGGGTATCTATTATACTTTAGGTTTCCATAAATTGTGGGAAGCTCATTCAGATGCCAAAATAATTGCCATAATAGCTATCTTGGTTAATAAGAATTAGGTCCTGTCAACCAAATATACTTTTCCAGTAAAATTAGTATGCAGCAGATGTGATCCTTGTAAAGCTGGGTAAACACAGTGATGATAAACCCCTGATACCATCAGATCTGACGGTATTGGGGCTTTATTGTCACTGCGTGTAGCACTTTTTTTGAATGATCGCAAATCTGACAAAAGTTCCTGTTGGGCTCAAAACAGCTTTTTGTACTAATGCTAAATGTGTAACATTGAGTGCAAAACAAATATATTTGACATCACACAATACAACAAATTGAGCACAAGTTGTAAGCTGAAAATAATGAAAAGACATTTTATTTCAGGTTCCAGTGCCGGTGCCGGCAGCGGTGAATTTCATGTATATAGGCATCTTCGCCGAAGAGAGTACCAAAGGCAAGAATTTCTGGATACTATTGCTCACAAGGTAACTTGATTACATTTACATTTTTTATTGAATGTATAATTTAATGAGTCTATTTATATAGATAGCTATAGGACCTTGCAGATGAGACAATCTTAGGAAAAGTATGTTGGAACTGAGAGAGCGTTAAACTGTGCTCTAATATTCCTGACTGACACATCTATCAATTAAAATATTGATTTTTAGTCTGTCCGTAAGGTGGAAAGCAATAGTTTGGTCCAAACGTGTGTATTAAAAAACACAATAAGCTGAAATTTACCGACATGTAACTACTTTGGCGTAATATACATATACTTGGATGAATAAAAAGTTAATACATTTATACACTAAAAATGGAAAGTACCTGTGGCAGGGAGGTTTATTCCTACCTCATAATATCGTTTCGTTGACGAGCTATAGCACATACAGTTTTCATTTGCCAGATTAGTCCTGGACTATTTCTGTATTTAAGATGCTAAAGCCAGGAGAAGGACTGGCAGAACCGGTTTTCTATGGGCTGTTGTTCCTCACAGAAACAACATTGCTAGGTAGGAATTACCAGTCCTATACCCCTGTCTCAAGTACTTTTAATTTTAACTGTTTTTAAAAAAACTTACAGTAATATATATGATAGTTCTCTTTTAAGTCCGATTCCGGTTGAGTATCAGTAAGTGTTTGCGCGTTCGATCGGGCATCGTTGATGATTTGCCGAACCGGCATGATCATTTAACTTTAGAACACTAAAAAGCCTTCTAATATCCAGTACAATTAAAATACAATGAAACACATTGAAATAAGAAGTCCAGATTTATTTCAAATATTTACCCCCTGACAGGTTTTGACCCACCCCAAACCCTACTTTCATTGCTACCATGCATGCCTGAAAGAAGATATTTACCTTGAATTCCCTTACCTTGAAGTCCCCGGTCACTTGCTGCTCTTGTGGGTGCTAGCCGTCAGTCATGGCTGTGGTGGTGACATCCTGGTCAATGCCAACAGCTGCACAGGCTCATTAAGAATAAAATAGTAAAGGAGGCTGGCACAGTGCGGCAAGGGACTGGCAGACTTCAAGCAGGGCTGGTTCGGAACATTTTGGTGCCCTAAGTAAGTCTCCGCTTGTTCCCCCTTCCCATCTCAACCCTCCCCCTAAACCATCTCTTGTCTTTGTGTAGATTAGAAAGCCTGAGGCAACTGACCGATATAGGATATCATCCTGTATCCTTTATTTGGCTGTTTGTTTAACTTTATCAGACACATTGTAGTCACACCAAGAATACAGAGCACTGTATTGAGCAGTATTAAATATATCTTATCACCTCTGTGCACTGTAGTGCAGCTGCAAGGTGTCAGAAAAAGCTAAACTGAGTCATGATGATTATACTAAATGTACACAGGTGAGTTTACAGGAAGCTAGATTGGTAAAAGTATTGTTCTATGGCGGATGATTACAGCACTGGGTCCAAAAACAGATTACTGGGTTGTATACGCAGAAATTGCCTGTTCTGTTTTTATTGCTCTACTACATTTAGAAAACATTTGATAACTTCTGGTTGGTTGTTGCAGATTAATAGCACAAGCAACATTTTGCACCTCTTATTAAACAAGCCCCGTAGTCTTATCGATCTTGCCAAAACATAATCGCTGCTGTGCTGTTGCTATATATCACTTTAAAAAAAAATTTTTTCACTATTGCAGCAAAACTTAGATGATGATTTCCAAAGAAAATTAAAGGAGAACAAAAGGTTAGAAGAAGAAAAAACTGCAAAACGCAGATTAAAAAGGTAATATTATGCTCTCATTGGTAGCTTATATTATGTACTATAGTAGTTTACCCTTGGGAAGAATATATTTCATTTATTGCTAAAAATGTTATAACCATAAGTAACTGTATTGGACTGGCAGATACTCATTCTACAGATCTTAGGTTGGGTAAGACAAGCAGATTCCTGTTCATCGGTCAGTCGGCCTTCAAAAACGTTTTTGTGGCTGCCCGGTGCCGATTGATGGCTGCCAGTTCCTCTGGGTGGAACGATCAGACATGCCGGTATAGTTGGCCATGGCTACTTTTGCTGCAATTGACATGTTGGAAATCTTCATTCCATCTTTCATGGAATACAATCTTTGTTCCTTTAACTGCTGAGTTTTTTTTTATAACAAACCTTTTAACTTTCCTTGGAAATTTGACAGCTCATCACTTCAGGGAAGTTGCTGCTAAATATACTGTCTCTCTGTTAAAAGAAAAATCCCTATACTAAGATGTAACATACCTGGGGCAGGCAGGTCAGATTGATTATTCCAACCTCAAAAATCATTTTGTTGAGGAGCTACAGCGCATGCAGTTTTTTATTTGCCAGGTTAGTCCTGGACTATTCCTGTATTAAAGAGAGTGCTGAAGCCAGGAGGAAGACTGTCAGAATCAGTTTTCTTTGGGCTGGTCTTCCTCACAAACAATATTGGGAGGTAGGAATAACCAATTCTATATCCCTATTCTAAGTACTTTAAATTTTAACAGTTTTTTTTATATAATTTTATACACATAATAGTAAGTTCCAGTGAAGCTAGAGACCTCATCCTAGGCTTGTTTGAAATGTATGAGAGTAGTTAACTTTTAAATAGAGGGCACTTGTAAGGAGAGCACAGTTACCCATTAAGTCTTGTGATTTATCTTAACTGGTGTATATTTCATGTCACTGGCATTGGTTTGGGGAAAAGTCTCTAAATGAGGGTAATCTATGAACATCCTTTAATAGTAAAGAGAAGTTAAGGATAAAACGTGTTTTCCTGTCTTGACCCACAAGATGCTAAATAAAACAAACTATTACCAAGTGGTTCATAGCCAGAAACATACTTGTATGAAATTAGAAAACCTTTTATAGTGTTCAGGCCCGGGGCATCCATACGCATTCATAACTACAAACAACAACGGATCAGATTTTTTGAAGTCCATTGTAGCAAGTGTTTTTTTCAACCATGAGGAGGGAAATAATGGACATTCTCTCCCTGAAAAACTGTTTTGGCAGAAACCCCCAAACTTGTAATCTATGATGCATTGGAACCCATTTAGTGTAAAATATCTTTTCAGAAATATTCTCCAGTAAAAAGTGCTTTGTTTCTCTTAGCTGGACGTGCAATTGCCAATATTTGAATAAACGTCAACTTTTATAGAACCAATCTGCAGTTCCTCCCCCTGTGCATAATATCTATCTCTAAATGACTGGTCAGGAACTTTGCAGCAAATTTGGGTTATATATAAACCAGCATAAGTTAATTTTTTGTCCCCTCTGGTCACTAATTGACTATTTCTGTAAATCTTACTGGCTGAGTAACAAGTGATCACAGCTGCAGAGTAAATACAGTCTTAATTATTACATTTTTATGTTGCTTGCCCGTCTCTTTGGGGAAAGCAGTATTGTGTAATTGTTTCTTGAATGCTTGGTGTTGTGTTGGGTATTTCTGGTGTTGCTGTATCTGAATAAGTTGTAACCATGTTTTTCTTGCCCATTTGTAGTTTATGGGCTAATTTTAGTACCACAAAAAAACCCAAACATATGAAGATAATGTACTTAAAATTGAATTCTAATCCTGAGCTTGTACTTTTGAACATTACAGTTTGTAATCTTGGACATTGTTACTGTTTTTAGGCAGAAGTTAAAAGAGAAGAAAAAAATGTCTAAAAAGTCAAAAAAAGAAGAGAAAAGCGAAAATAATGGTTTGTATTTTCAGTTTTTTTTATGCTAGCCATACGTTACCTTGCCTCCTGACACCTTATTGATATTTCAAAACTATCTGACCCATTACGTCTTTAATGAACTGTGATGTAGATTTCATATTTCCAACATAATGAGCCATTATGTTGCACCATCCAAGTATGGTGCATCAAGATGAAAATATGCAGGGTCCTGGTTTAAAAAGCATACCATGCCTTGCATTCATCTTGGATCGAATGTCAAATCATATGGTGTTACGGTTATGTTGAGTGAAGAAGCAGATTTACCTGCTAAAGTTCCTGTGATCTTTCCTGGCCAAATCATGGTTGTGATCATAATTATAATGTTGCCATGCGGTTCACAGAGATAAAGCATTCTAAAGTTAAAAAAACAGGTACTTTGGTGGAAAGAGTTACTGGTGCACAGTCTTGTATTTGCACCTGCACCCCTTCATTGAAACCAAGTTTTACTTTCTACCACTCCCCTTGCATAAGCACTGACAACTTTAGGAAAACCTAGTCCACCTGTTTCCTTTCTAAGCACTTCAAAGCTGTAGATGTAGACAAATTATCCTTAAGGCTAAGGCCACATTAACATGCTTATGTGTATTGCTGTGCGATCCCCCCTTGATTCTCAATAGTAGCGCATGCGATTGCGCAAAAAATGCGGATCGCATGCGCTCCGATTTACGGATCACACACGCACTGCTCACAAGTGCACTAATGTGGCCTCATCAACTGGGCCGCACTAGTGTGCACTTTTAAAAGCTCGATTGGATCGCGCTTAAAAGTGCTTCAGTGTGGCCTACCCCTAACTGATAATTTTCTCCTGCCGGGGGACCCAGGAACCATGGGGTTATATCCATTCTCCAGGATAGTGGACACTTAAAACAAATGCAATGAGGCTCTGGTGCTCCTCCCCTCCAGGTTATAACCATCTAAGCACTGGAAGCCTCCAGTTTTTAGTGTACGCTTCAGGAGAAGCGACTTAGGAAAGTATGCAGACAGCCTAGAGCTGCATCTTATGCTACGGAGGAGCTACACATCACTAAAATGTGCAGACCCCCTCCTCTGTCGGAATGGCAACTAGTGGATCTCCTCTGCTTCACGCAGCTGCCTCCCGCCACTCCTTTTACTGGTGCTGGATTAACCACAATCCTTCCAGTCACTAGCGGGGCGGGGCTGGTTTCTTTTTTGCCAGGCTTCTGTACAGTGCTCAGGGGAGAAACTTCCTTCTTCTCTCTGGCTCCTTCTACACCGGATGCCATCTAACAGCGTGGTTTCTCCTCCAAGCCTGCTTTATCCCAGCTAAGTGCTGCTTTTATTTTCTTGACCCTCTAGGCTTCCTTATGTCAGGTAGGGAGTCTCTGGGTCCTTTTCTTTTCCCTTCCTTGCCCGTTAGAACTCCCTTTCTCCTTCCATCTTACCCACTCCTCTTCAAAAAAATCTCAGGATATTGTATCCTCTTCAAGAGATAATAAAGGGTCCACCCTAAAAATCATCTTTAAATATACAGTTTGACAAAAGTCTTGCTGCCTGTGTATTTTTCAGTAACCCTGCTATTAACCTGATTTTTAATTGATTAATTGGTGTTAGAAGTAGCTCATATGAATAGATAGACCCCCCCCCCCCCCCCCAAATAATATTAAATGTACTGGTAAAAAATAGTTTCACTGAAAAAAGATTTATCATTTAATCAAGACAGAAAAGTCAAAATGTGTAGTGTAATTACCTATACAGAAAATGATCTACTTTACAGCCAATCCAAAAATATGTCAGCAAATTAAGTAGTGGTGCTGTGAGATCCAATTTTAATATCTTGTATGACTTCCATAAGCTTGAAGGACAGCATCCATGCGGTTTGGCAAGGATTCATACAATTTATTGATGAAATCATCAGGAATAGCCAAGAAAACATTCTTGCATGCCTCCCAGAGTTCATCAATATTCTTTGGTTTCATCTTCCATGCTTCCTCTTTCATCCTACCCCGCATATACTCAATGATGTTCATGTCCGGTGACTTGTCTGGTCAATCCTGGAGCATCTTGATCTTCTTCGCCTTAAGGAACTTTGATGTGGAGATGGAAGTACCGTATGCGATGGAGCACCATCCTGCTACAGAATTTGGCCTTTTTTTTGGGAATATATGAGGTAGCTAATAAGATTTCTTGGTATTTTACACTATTGATGTTGCCTTTCCATCCTGCAGATCCCTCGCACACCCCCATACTGGATGTAACCCCAGACCATGACTTTGCCTCCACCAAACTTCACTGTTTTCTGGGGAAATCTCGGCTCCATGCGGGTTCCAGTAGGTCTCCTGCAATATTTGCAGCGACTGTCGTGTAATTCAACAGAAGATTCATCTGAAAAATCCACCTTTTGTCACTTTTCCAGTGTCCATCCTTTTAGCAGGCTATGGGTGTCTTTTGCTTAGTGCTGGCTTATGGGCACTGATTTGACCATCGATGCCATTTCCACTCTTGGACAAACAAAATAGGAGGTTTCAAACCGGGGGGAGAAAAGCCTGAACAGGCATGACTATTCCCGGCAGGTTTTCATAGGGGGCTGAATCCATATCTTTCAGGAGGAATGGTGCACCCTATCCAGACACTTGGACCCAAAAGGTCATATCCTACGGCTAGAACATTCCTCGATTCTTCCTGTCTCGAATCGCAAAATGCCCAATACACTGCAGGGCACTACACTCATGTTTAATCCCTTCTGCAAGCTCGGGTCATTACCCCACTACCAATAATCCTACGATTGAGGTTTCTATTCCAATCTTTTCCTAGTGCCAAAGAAGGACGGCTTGTTCCGACCGGTCTTAAACCTCAAAGCCCTCAACCAATTTGTACAAAAGATCTGTTTCAAAATGGAATCCAAAGGCTGACCATCGAACCAGGGGATTTTCTGGCATCTTTGTACATCCAAGACGCTGACCTACACATCTCCATAGGCCACCGGCATTTCCAGTTTACTGCCCTGCCATTCGGCTTAGCATCGACCCCTCTGGTATTTACAATAACCATGCCTTGTCAGGCAGCGTTCATTCGCCTACAAGGAATATTCTCTTACTTGGACGACCTCCTTAATAAGGCGGCATCCCAGGTCCTAGCAAAGCAACAGGTCGCTCTGTGCACCAAGATCCTAACATGCTTCAGCTGGGTTATAAATCCAACAAAATCCTCCTTCAAACTGGCTCGCCAGATGATATTCCTGGGTATGATGTTCGATACATCTCTGCACAAAATCCTTCTTCCACAGAACAAAGTCTCCTCTATGAAATCTCTTGCCGTGGAGTCACTGGACTGTCCGATTCCCCTTCCACCTCACATCCTGAACTCTCTCACTTGGGGGACATCAGAATCCAACTTGCCATTGGTCAAACATCTGTGTCTACCCTGTTGGACAGTGGTAACGATGGATACCAGCCTTCAAGGATGGGGAGCAGTTTGCTCTCCTTGGAAAGCATAAGGCCGGTGGTAGTACCCAGAAGTAATTCTTCTTCCTATCAACATCTTGGAGTTAAAGCAATTTTTTGGGATTTATCTCATTGGACCGAGAGATTGGCAGGCAAGAACGTCCGCATCCAATCCAACAGTGCCACGGCTGTGGCATCCTTAAAGGACAACTCTACTCGCATAATGACTGTTTAGAAAGAATGGCCTCTTTAAAATATGTTGATATATCATAGTTTGTCCTATGAATTCATTACTGTATGCCTACTATGCTTCTGGATGCCTCATGGAGACTGAGCAATTCAGAAACCTGTACTGAGCCTTGGCATGCTCAGAAGAGGCAGACAGGGGATTAATATTCAGTCATTGGCTGAGATGTCAACTGTCAAATCCATAACTGACCATTGCTAACTGGAAGAACCAGGAAGTAGAAACAGGGGCACCAAGACATTGTGCAGGATTTCAGGTTAGACTTATATATTTCAGATTTCAAACTATTTAGTATTTGAGGTGGAATAAAGACATATGTCCATCCAGTCCAACCCATCTAGCAATATCATAATTTCCTGCCTAACTGTTGATCTAGAGGAAGGCAAAAAAAACCCACCAAGTTTATGAAGGGGGAAAAAATTCCTTCCGGACTCCAAGTGGCAATCGGAAATTTCCCTGGATCAACTCTACTTTATGTATCAATACCAGTAACTTGCAACATTTCTTGTTTGCAGAAACTCATCCAGCTTTTTTTTTTAAATTGATTAATGAACCTGCCATAACAAAGTCCACTGGAAGACCGTTCCATAGCTTTACTGTTCTCACAGTGAAAAACCCTTTCTGAACTTGAAGCCTAAACCTTTTTTCTTAAGGGATGTCCTTTGACATGTTCTATTGATGAACAATGCCCCAGATAGTTTATTGTATGGTCCGTTAATGTATTTATACATAGTAATCATATCCCCACGCAAGTGCCTTTTCTCCAGCGTACATAATTGTAACTTTTCCAGTCTCTCTTCATATTCAAGCTCCCCCAATCCCCTTATTAATTTAGTTGCCCTTCTCTGAAACCTCTCCATTTCCACAATGTCCTTTTTGTACACAGGATTCCAAAATGTTTGTTATCCACCAAAACTCCAAGATCCCCTTCCAACAGGGATTCACTTAAAACAGAGCCATTTATAGTATAAGTAGCACAAGGATTTTTAAGTCCAGAATGCATCACCTTACATTTATCAACATTGAATCTAATCTGCCACTTAGCAGCCCAATGTTACAATATATCTAGATCCTCCTGCAACGATTGCACATCCTCTTATGTTTTTAATGTTTGACAAACTTTTGTGTCGTCGGCAAACACAGAAACCTTGCTGACAATACCCATTTCCAAATCATTAATAAATAGATTAAATAGAAGGGCCCCAACACCGAACCCTGTGGCACCCCACTTAGCACTTAAGTCCATAATGATGAAGCCCCATTAACAACTACTCTCTGCATCCTATTCATTAACCAATTTTCTATCCATGTACAAATATGACTCCCCAGACCAACAGACCTCAGCTTATACATTAGTCGCCTATGGGGGACTGCATCAAAAGCCTTTGCAAAATCCAAGTAAACTACATCGACTGCTATGCCAGTCTAAATTTCTACTTACTTCCTCATAAAAACCAAGCAAGTTAGTTTGACAAGATCTATTCCTCCTAAATCCATGCTAGACATGAGGGAATATGCAAAAATAAGAAACAATGGCCTAGATAAAACTGAACTTAGCTCCTTAAGTACCCCGAGGATGTATTTTATCCGGTCCAGGAGATTTATTAATATTAACCTTATTTAGTTCTTTCTGTACCATATCCTCGGTTAACCAAAGTGCACTTAAATCTTTCATACCATTATTGCTACTTTTATGTAAGTTTTCATTTTAGGGCTGGACTTGTCCTTTAAATCACCAAGGGAGCATTCAAAGTGACATGGCTTATCAGCAAAATACATCCCAGGACTCCTCAACAAAGAGGCAGAATTTCCGCCTCACGCCTCAATCGCAAGGTTCCAACATTCTGTGCCAAAGCGAGAGATCAGTTAGCGACTCTCATAGATGCTCTGGTGGTACCTTGGCACTTTTAACTGGTGTACGCCTTTCCTCCACTACCTATGATCTTAAAAAAGATAAAGATGGAAAAGTTTCCAGTCATATTCATTGCCCCTCAGTGGCCCGGAAGAGCTTGGTTCTCGGACCTTCTCGCCATGACAGTAGGAAACCAGGGCCCCTAACCTCCACGTCCAGATCTACTATCGCAAGGGCTTTTGTCCATTAGGATCTCTAACGAGATTTCTAAATGCTACCGCTATCCTGAGAAATCAAGGTATAGCCTATGATGCTGGCAGCACAAAAACCTTCCTTTTCAGAGTCTATTGCCGGGTGTGGCATAGGTATGTTACATGGAGCTCCTCTCAAGGCTTCCCTTGAACAAATTTATTCTATCTAGGGTTCTCAGTTTTCTTCAAAAAGGATATGAAAACAGTTTATAGACAAATGCTTGAACGGACAGGTTTCGGAACCCTGTTTTCTTTCATAGAAAACTTGCCATCAGGAAAGATTTTCAGATATTCCTACAAGGAGTAGATCATCTCCATCCTCCTTCCCGTCCTCTGATACAACCTTGAGATCTTGCGCTAGTTTTGAAGGCCTTTCAAAACCATCCTTTCGACCCTTTACATCCTATCTCCCTATCTCTCCTTACTTGGAAAACAGTTTTCCTGCTGGCCACCTCCTCCATCAGGAATCTGAACCGGATCCCTCTTGCCTAACTCTTCAGTCAGAGAGCTATTCTTCATCCTCACACATCTTTCCTCCCTAAGGAGGTATCCACATTCCATCTCAGTCAGGAGATAGTGGTTACTTCCTGATCCTTCCTCTGATAGAGAATGTAAATTGCATTCTCTGGACGTGGTGCGGGCTCTTAGAATCTATTTTGATCGCACCCAGACTTGTTCACACTCCTGGCAGGACCTCGCCAATGATCCAGGGCATCGACTCACTCTATTAAGGTAGATCAGGTCTACTATTGTGCGCTGGTATTTAGCCACTGGTGCTGTTCCTCCCTTACAGCTCATTCCACTGGGGCAGTTGAGGGCATCTTGGGCAGAACACCATGGTGCGTCAGTGGACCAGCTATGTTGAGCGGCAACGTGGTCGTCCATCCACACCTTTATAAAGTTTTACCGCCTCCATGTGTTCGCAGATGCATTTGTGACCCTTGATCACTCTGTCCTGAGAGCTGCGTAGGTGTAAATATCGCTTTTTTTCTGCCCACCATACAATTTTGGGACTTTGTGACGTCCCTATGTTTCCTGGGGCCCCCTGCAGGCTGAAGGAGAAAAGGGGATTTTTGTACTTACAAAAATACTGGAAGGGAGGAACACTCCATAAGTGCTTTACAGCATAAGTTATTTATTCAGTGCTGAACTAAGTCCAAAAGTTTCGGGAAACGTTGTGTGTACTTTGGACTTTGTTCAGCACTGAATAAATAAGTTATGCTGTAAAGCACTTTTGGAGTGTGCCTCCCTTTCAGTATTTTTGTTTATAACCCTTACCGTTTCGTGGCACGGAGATAGGGGAGTGCACCTCAAAACTTACCTGTTACAACTCCACATCCTTGGTTTAAACTGATTTTTGTACTTACTAGTAAAATCCTTTTGTCTGAAGCCGTAAGGGGGACCCAGGTACTTCCCTCCCTAGTTGACATGTTCTTAAAATTTCTGGCATGTCGCCTTGTTTACTGTTATTCTGTTTTTTTTCTTTCACTCCCTCTTTGGGACAAACTGGAGGAGGCTTCTGGTGCAGATGGTTATACCCTGTAGGCAGGAGCACCAGAGCCTCATTTCCTTTGTTTTAGGTGTCCACTCTCCTGAAGAATGGATATAACCCATTGTTCCTGGGTCCCCCTTACGGCTTCATCATTTTTACTGTACAAAAATCCCCTTTTTAACTTTAGAAAGCTGTATATCACAAACAATACAAATGAGTGAGTGAGTGAGTGACTACGCTCATCTAAAAATGGAGAATTTGCATTTTGATTTGTTTTTTGAGTGAAGTTGCCCTGTAAATACGGAAAATATACTATTTGCAGCTAATAAATTATTAATTTATGCTTCAGTCTGAGAAGAAAAGATATTTTGACATCTGAAATATCAGTTTGCAATTCTCAATTTTAAACTGACCATTTGTAGGGGTGAACACCGTGTGAACATAAAATCTGCTAAGAGTACCTTTTTTAAGCAGGCACCCAGATTAGTCTCTCTTGCCATCTGCTACTTATTTTCTGTCT
Source organism: Hymenochirus boettgeri (assembly GCA_019447015.1). Taxonomy (NCBI): domain Eukaryota; kingdom Metazoa; phylum Chordata; class Amphibia; order Anura; family Pipidae; genus Hymenochirus; species Hymenochirus boettgeri. The sequence goes on along the minus strand of CM033470.1, from coordinate 92,498,011 downwards.
CTGGACCCAGCAAAACAAAAAGGTTTGACTGAAAAAGGGAGGTTAATCACATTTCCCTGCTGGTCATGTGATGAATATGCTTCCTCTATGCCTCCTTTGAAATTAAGTCAAGGAGGTCTTGTAAGTATTTTATAGCCAGTCAAGCGCCTCTGCGTTTATGTAACTATTTTTTTTCCTTTTTTTTAAACTAGAAAAACCTGCAGATCCTGAAAATTCAGAGTTGAGTGGAAAGTCAGATACAGACGAAGAATAATTGCCAGTGTAGACATCCGCAAAATTAACACACTGGACTTTCTTTTAATAGAATGTATTTTTTTCACATTCATTTTTAAGTGAAGTTTCTTCTTTGTCAGCTTTAATATTTTGCAAACTAGATTTTTGTTGTTGTTATCAGTTAAGTTGGGTACACATAGTACCGGTTAAGGGTGGACCCTGTTTTTTTTTTTTTTAAAACAATCGTTCCAAAGGTAGACACTCTCTGCATCTGGAACGTTCAGTACTGACTAAAGATTTTGTTTGGTCACTGCTACCCACCCGAAGTATATGCAAATATAGGGAAAATGTTGGTACTGTGTGTACGCTGATCTGTAGGCAGTGGCATACAGCATGCAATTTAAGCTGTCTGACATTGCCTACAAAACTATACTGTGTGTAACCTAAGCTACCCATGCGTTTTTTTTTATATTTTTTCCGCAGTTTGTGGCCTTTAGCAGACAAATTTCTTCCATGAAGATATCACTGACTGCATTTGAGCGACATATCTGCTTTGTCTAATAAATAGCTCTGACATATATAAAGTTTCAATTAGTAGGAAGCGCATTTTTCATTTTCAGTATGGAGCCCTGAACTAGTAACATTTGAGCCCTCTTCTAGTCACCTCATACTTAAAATGACTGTAGTTTCCTGCATTCAGATTATACTACAAACATTGCTATACAATCAAACCTGTGAAAAGTTAACACTGTCTATGGTTTCTCTGTAACGGTGGGTCTAGAGTCTCGGAGTTTGACATGGTTGTAAAATACCATTACAGGTGGTATTTTGAGAATGTAATACAACAATGCCTATCCTTAAAAAAAAAAAAATCCCACAATATGTTTTTTTTTAAGGGAACTTTACAATGCGAAAAAGGTATGTTTAGATATAGCAGGGTCAGTAGTAATCAGTCACAGTCATGGCTGGACTAGTTGATTAACTAGTCAAAATTTAATTTATTATTGTATATTCGTTATTATAGGCAGTTGCTGAAGCACATGGAATGTATTATCCCCACAGTGTAACATCCCAAACAAAGTTTGACATTGCCACCTGCAATAAAGGACAGTCTCTCTTCCTTTAATTCTCCAAATATCCTAAAGGAGAGTGACCTTTTTGAAATTTGATTGCTCCACTACTTTTAGAATTCTACTTCAGAATTTTAGAATCTAATAAATTTTAAAGTGTGTGTATACTGAAAAAGTAAAATTTCCCTCATATTAATTTATAATTAAATGTGTAAGCAGCATTTACTCTTAGGCATGTGTGTTGCTACATGCCTTTAATCCAGTGCTTGTTTTGCTCAGGCTCAGTATCCTTCTCCCTCTCAACAGATGCCCCACTTTATCAGACCAGACTATGTGCGAGGGCAAGCATGCTCCGTAATTGATATGAGGCAGACTGGTAAAGGGAATTTCTCACCATGCAATTCCATACCAACTGATACCTTTTTAGAATTTCTGCTGTGTTAAGTTTTGCTGTAACTGGAATGGTAAGTAAAGTAACAAGTCTAGCATATGAAAGGCACAGACTAAAAGTTGTGAAAAGAGTTTTATTAAACAAACGTGTGCTACATGTTTCGGACTAACGTCCTTTCTCGTCGTGCTTGAGAAAGGACGTTAGTCCGAAACATGTAGCACACATGTTTGTTTAATAAAACTCACTTTTTTCACAGCTTTTAGTCTGTGCCTTTCATATGCTACACTTGTTACTTTACTTATTTGAATATTATACCTGGATCGGAGGAGACCAGTAAGTGTAGCATATAGGAACTGCTTAACTATTGGTATTAAGGGTCCCTACCTTCACAAGTACCTGAAAATTATAAGAAGGCACTTGATTGACAGCTAAAATTTAACGTACGGTAAGGTTTAATATCTAAACAAAATAGGGAATTAACAAAATCAATAAAAAAATGGTAGTGGTGGTTGGAAAGAATTATAGCTTCCAACAACAGGCAATGAAAATTTCCTAGTGTACACACCCTTTAAAAAAAGATTTGGTAAAATGAATTAATTTTTATATGCATTTCATATCACATGCAAACTTGTCCCTGGTTAAGTACAAATAAGTACATACTCGAGTATAAACCAAATTTTTTTACCTTTAAAATCATCTTTACAGTCTCCCCTCGGTTTATACTCAGGTCTGCTGATCTGGATGCTGCTGGACAAAATCACATAGCCCTGGGAAAACAAAAGCTATACCCTGTAACACAGAAAATCCTCTTGATTTCAGTGGGTTAGGCAATTTTGTCCTACTCACTCAGATCTGCTCAGACCGCAAGGCAAATGGAAAAAAACCTAATCTTTAAGTGTTCAGGCTGCACAGAAAGGCACGCAAGGCACATCTGTGTATGGGATGTCGAGTCACGTTCCCATTGTCGTACATGTGTATGAAGCTTGTCAGCCAATAATTAGTTTGGCTTGAAGAGCCAAATTACTGTTCTTTCTATTTCTCCTTCTTCCGTTTTATTCTTCCGCTATTTTGGACTGTCTCTCCTACCACAGTTATTGAGCTAGAGACATGAAATTAAGTACAGACATGCGGGACATATAGGAAAAGTGTGCTATTGCCTAGCTAAGGAATCTGCAGAAGCGTTACGGTGAATTTTGGGAATTTTTTCCTCATAGACTATAATGGTAACAATCCTCAAATGTGGATATTTCAAAACAGTTTGTTTCATGGTCAAACACAAACGCTGATAACCCCCCCCCCCCCCATACACACCCCTAACCTACCCTTCCATTCCTATGGAAGCCATACTTAAAGGGTAACTATAGTCAAAAAATTTTGACTAACCATTAAAAAAAGTTTTTTTTTTTAACCCCCAACCTGACAGGTACACACACCTACCGATCTATTTATCCATTTCTGTGGCAGCCATACTTAAAGGGTAACTAGTCAAAAAAAAAAATTTAGATCAATAATCAAAGTGTTTACCACCCAACCTGACACAGGTACAGACACCTACTGATCTACCGCTCCATTAGGGCTAGGCCACACTATTGTGGGCTTTTTGCGTTTTTTCAGATCGAAAACGCGTGTTTTCGGGTGCATTGTGATTTGCATTCCGCATTTTTAATTGCAATCGCATGTGTTTTCCTATACCTAACAAAAAAAATGCACACGTAATGAAATCGCATGAGATTCAGTGTGCGATTGCGGCGCAGTGTGGCCGTGCCCTTACTGTTGCAGCTATACTTAAAGGGTAACTATTTTTTTTTTTTGACTAATCATCAAAAACAAGTTTTTTTTAACCCCCAACCTGACACAGGTACATCCATTTCTGTGGAAGCCATATTTAAAGGGTAACTAGTCAAAAAACTAATTTTGATCAATAATTAAAAAGTTTGTTTTTGTAACCCCCAACCTGACCCAGGTACACACAACTGCTGACCTACCCATCCACTTCTGTGGCAGCATACTTAAGTAACTAAAGTCAAAAAACAAATTTTGATCAATAATCAAGTTTGTTTTTTTTAACTTCCAACCTGACACAGGTACACACACCAAATATTGTGGCAACCATATTTAAAGGGTAAGTATAGTCAAAACACATTTTGTCCCCCAACCTGACATGAGTACACACACAACACAACAACCGACATACCCATTCATTCCGGTGACAGCTATATTTAAAGGGTAAGTAATAAACAACAATGCCCTCATCTTTGCCATGATTGAGTTTTAAAATCTACAGCACAAACACGCACATTCCCTTCCAAAATGCGGCTTTTCAAGCCAAATCCAAAGTTTATACTTAAACTTTCCCTTTCTAGTTATAGTATTTCAACTTGTGTATCCTGAATACCTCCATTTAATCATATAGAGCTGGAAAAAAAATACAATCAGAAACGTAGCTGAATTTCCTTTTATTTAAACTATTGTTTGAGTTGTTCTCTGTTATCAAAAGCAATGTAAGGAATCCAGAATTAACATTTCTATAAAATATTTACATTAACAGATAAAACGTACAAACTGATATAAAAACATACATTATAAAAGTATAAAATACAGCAGTAACGTCTTTTTTTAAATATGGTAAAATTAAGAAAATGAAATGCTACCTTACGCTAAAATGATTATTGTATTTTCCATATGGAAACAATATTTATATCTGTTAAAGCCACTAAGTACTCCAGTTTTGGGTCCACGGATACAATGTTTATCAGTGTTTTCTCAACCTTTTTGTTTTGACGATACAGTAATGGCCATTTGAGGACCTATAAACAAAGAACACAATGCATTTAGATATAAGTATAAATACACCCTTTATTGTATTATAAGGATATTACTTCACCGAGGAGTTACCTGACCATATAAAAGTACGAGGCCGAATGTAAGGTGCTTTTATGCAGGGCTGGTTTTTATTTCTTATATAAGTATTATGTATTTAAATTTTTTGTAACTTTGGTCTCCATACAAGTGCCTTCTATTAAAAACCACTCTCTCATACCTTTCAACTCTAGGATGATGTATTTAGCTGATCGGGATCTTACGTTATAGGCTTGTAAAGGTACACTCACTTGTCTGAGTCTGACAGCCACATGATGAGCTGTGCAAAAAGCCCTACCCCCAAATTATTAATATTTTCTGAAGCTAGTTAGACATGAACCATTTACTGTACTTTTTTCTACATATGGAAACCTTTGGGAGAGAAGAATGTTTCTTTTCAAAATAATTAAGAAGTTCAGGGCAGGGCTAATGATGATACATTTGGGCATGCTAATACCTGAGACTTGGGGCAGAGTAGTGGTGCTATTGAAGTAACAGCTTACCGTGCTAGCAGGGAAAACACCCTTTATACTGCTGTTACTGAATAAACTGCAGCTAGAAGACTGATCCTGGTGTCATTTTAAAGGTAGGAGTTTGCTCTTTTTATTAGAGGGCACTTGTATGAAGACCACAGTTCCCCTTTTAAGGCCAAGTACAGCTTTAAAAATAGGTCTCATTGCAATGCTGTAATTTTAAAAGTAAAAGAAACTGACCATGATATACATTCTTTACCAAACCTCAGGTAAACCAGGATTAATCCTTGGTATCTCAATGAGCTTTTTTTTTTTACCCGGGAAGCAGAGACAAAGAGGGTCACATAAGAAGGGGCACGCTCTTTGCATTGCAGGTAAAAACGATCACTGAGTTATGGAGGACTAATACTGGTTGACCTGAGGTTGGGAAAAGAAAGGGTTGGAATGGTGGATGGAAAATTTTCCACTGCTGCTCCCATTCTAACGTTATCCTCTTATGTACTATATAGCGATGACAACTGTAGGAAGCTCTTATTCTAGCTGTGCAATCCCTAACTTCTGTTGGGGTGTCAGTGTACAAAACCCTGGAAAACGGAACACTATAGAGATTGACTCCAATCTTCACAAACTAAAAGATATTTCAATAATAAGGACTATTTGGGAAAAGTTTTTGGGACTTTGGAGGGACATTACAGGAGAACCATTTGGAGCTGGGATATAAGGTAAGGATTTTATTACACTACATAGTGGGGCTAGCAGTGGGTTAAATTAAATAGTTTTGGGGGTGGACATGCCCTTTAAAAAGGGAAAAGAAAAGTAAAAAAAAAAAGCTAAAAATTTGATTGTTAAATTCAATACAAATAACATTTAGTTTTCTTTAACAAACCTCCACAGTCCTAGTCAAGCTATTTATTGTAAAATAGCAATAATACTTAACATAATTTAACTAAAATACCTTTGTGGGCTCCTTTAGGTCACAGGACAAAATCTTTTTCTGTAATTCTGTTTTACAGGTTTCAAGGTCATACACCCAAACATTTCCATCTTCATCACCACAAAAAATACAGTTTCCTTCTATAATTTAGAACAAAATATGGTAGAGAAATGCCCCAGAAAATGTTAAACATTTAACACATTTTTAATTTAACATAAGTGATTTATTTTCATTTTTTTTTTTTTTGGCCTTTGTGCATTTATACAAGTCATCATCTACCGTATATACTCGAGTATAAGCCGAGGTACCCATTTTTGCCTCCAAAATTAGAAAAACATGATTGACTTGAGTATAAGCCGAGGGTATACAGTAACCCTAATACCTTTCCACTGTAGATGTTTGGAAACTACAACTCCCAGCATGCTTGGTTGCTGGGAGTTGTAATTTCCAACCACAACTCCCAGCATGCTTGGTTGCTGGGAGTTGTAGTTTCCAACCACCTATAGTAGAAAGGTATTGGGGGTTACTGTATGGCATACTGTCCCCCACCCTAATACCTTTCCACTGTAGATGTTTGGAAACTACAACTCCCAGCATGCTTGGTTGTTGTAGTTTCCAACCACCTATAGTAAAAAGGTAATGTGGGTGTCTGCATGGCATACTGTCCCCCCAGCCCCCCCCCCCCCCCCCCCCAGCTCACTTACCGTACCTGGTCTTCAGCTTCCTCTCTCTGCTTCTGCGGCTGCCCAATCCAGAAGCAGCCGCGAGTCCGCGGCAGTTCCCAGTACTGCTTCGCGGCTGCGCGATGACATCATCGCGCAACCGTGAAGAACTACTGGGAACTGCCGGCCTGACTCGCGGCTGCTTCTGGATTGAAGGTAAGTTTCTTGTGACTCGAGTATAAGCCGAGGCAAGGTTTTTAGGTTGATTTTTAAACCTAAAAACTCGGCTTATACTAGAGTATATACGGTAATAAAGATGCACGAATAATCAGAGATCTAAAAGCGACTTATTTACTACACATCATACTTGTAACTAGTAGAGTTGCATTTAAGAGATGAATCTGCATCACTGAAAAATCAACAGAATCTTACCACAATGTACATAAAATGGATTTCATAATGAGCCCTGACTGATGGAAAATTCTATTTATGCACAGCACATTAACTTTTTTTTAGAATCAGTGCAGATTACCTGGAGATGAATTGAGAACAAGGTATGGGATCTCGGTGCTTGACCATTTCATCTGGCCAAGAATTGCTGCATCCAGTTTTTTATTACTCTTAGATTTTTGGGTCTTCAATGACTTCTCCCAGCTCCACAGGTAAATTGACCCCTGCATTGCACTTTTTGAAGCTAGCAAACAAAACACATTAACAGTATTTTAGCAAACATTTTAACTATACACGTCTATGAAATTATACCTGTATTATGAGCAAAATCTATGAGTTCCAAAGCAGTCCACTAATCTGTGGATAGGAGTATGAACCCAAATACTAATATCCATGGACCTGTGCCTCTATTATTAAGCCGTGTAGAAGATATTCTAAAAATGTTTGTGCTGACCAATGATCGTGTGTGTAGTTAACCCAAAACAGAATCCAATTGAGACCATACTGCAAGGCCATGTGGCTGGCTACAGCATTGGCAAAGAACCTTAAAAAAACTACTTAGTAGATAAAGAAAATTGGAAACCGACTCTGTAAGATGAAAGCATTCCGGCTGCTGCTGATAAGTTCTGTACTACTTGCATGAAAGACAAATAGTAAATTAAATGGTTGTTGTCAGCCATCAATTATCTAGTGCATGTACAGGGCTTAAGTCTATGTCTGAGTAACACTGGCACTTTAACCAGCAAACAACGCGTTCTTGGTTCACATTGGTGCCGATGTCAAAGTTAGAGGAGGAGAGGTCCTTAAACATGATTTTTAAAAGCTAGGGGCCAAGTTAAAAGAAAAGTACCTCCAGGGAAGTGTTTTCAGAAATACTACCGCAGCCATGTGCTATGCTAGGGAGACAGCAGAAGTTTAGGAGCATTCATGCGTGGTGGTGTAAGGAAGAAGGGTTTGGGTTTATAGAGAACTGAAAACATATACGCTGGAACCCGTGGCTTACCAACAGCCAAGATAATATCTGGTGGGAGGACTCCTTCAGAGGAAAATCCGGAACATATTCTCAACATCAAGCAAAAAGGTCTGTTTGCTTGTCTAGCTTGGTTTTAAGATGCACTTGGTTTTTAATGTTCTCTCTACTGGATGCAGTTCTGTGATATTCAATCCCTCTGTAGTAGTAGGACCTTCTACCTTTTTGCTTTATAGAGAACTGAGCAGGCTTTTCTGTCAGCTACAGGCTCTTTAGTAGGGATGGGTTGCACCTCACTGATGGTGGTGCAGCTGTTTTGGGGAAGAAAATGGCTAGAGGGTTAATATCAGTCTCACTGGGATAGATCGCCCAGAAGGAAAACCGGGTGTAGACTGGCTAGTGGTGGGTGGAAAGGGGATGGGGCTAGCATAGGGAATAGGGAGGCATGTGTATTAAAGCATAAAAAAAATAAATTACAGGATCATAATCTAAAATGTATGTTTGTAAATGCAAGAAGCCTGGCTGACAAAATGGGAGAATTGACTGAAAAGTATGATGTGATAGGTATAGCAGAAATGTGGTTTTCACATATGGGCTGTAAATTTACAAGGATACTCCATGTTTAGGCAGGACAGAGAAAGGGAAAGGGGGAGGAGTATGTGTTTGTTAAAAAAGAATTGAAGCTAAATTTAAAAGAAGATAACTAGCGATAAAGGCAATATGGGTGGAATTATGCAACAGGAAGTGGGATAATGTCATTGTTGGTGTCGGCTATAAGCCGCTAAATGCTAGCATGGAGTGAGTCAGCTTCATGTATAGTTGGCAAGGGCTGCAAGTTTGGGCAGTGTACTTATTATGGGGAACTTTAATTACCTTGACATTGATTGGTGTAGTGGGACTGCCAACACAGAAAAGGGAGGTGTGTTCCTGAATTTGATGCAGGATAATTTTCTCTCACAGGTTCCTACTAGGAACTTAACTAACATTGTGGAGAGTATTATAGATATAAAGGTAACTGGAGGCTTAAGGAATAGCGACCATGAAATAGTAGTTTAGTGTATGTTACCGAAAGGAAAAGTGTGCTGGGTTAACAAAGACTTAATATCAGCAAAGCAAATTTTTCCAGGTTAAAAGTAGCTTTTAACAATATCATATTGGGTAAGGTATTATCAGGGAAAGGTACTGAACAGAAGTGGACTGTGTTCAAGGGGATTTTAAGCCATTTCAAATCTAAATTTATACACTTGGGAAATAAATCTAAAAAAAAAAAATAAATCCGCGCCCATGTGGCTGAATTCTGATGTAAATAGGGAAATGCAAAGGAAGTAAAAGTCATTTAAAACCTTTAAGTCGGAGAGAATGGAAAGGGCCTTTAGGGCTAGGCCACACTGCTGCGTTTTTTTTGCGTTTGCGTTTGCGATTGCGCTTGCGATTTTTCAAAATTATTGAAAACGCGGCAACACAAAAAACGCGCGTTTTTCGATGCGTTTGCGTTTTGCATTTTTAATCGCAATCGCATGCGTTTTCCTATACTTATTGAAGAAATCGCAGTCGCAAACGCAACGAAAATCGCACATGAAATCGCATGCTATTGCGTTTGCGTTTCAGTGTGGCCTAGCCCTTAGGGATTATAAAAACTGTAACAAGGAGTGTAAGAAAGCAATCAAGCTAGCTAAAAATAATAATGATGTTAGGATAGCTGAACAAAGCATCACTAATCCTAAAAAAGTATATTAACAGCAAGAAGATAAATTAATAGGACTGAAAAAGTGGTGCCATTAATGGAGAAGTTAGTTACAGAGGATGGTGATAAAATAAACGTCTTAAATATTTTCCCTCTGTATACATTATAGAAGATCAAAGTACAGGTATCATAGAGTATAGTACCAATTATGGTATAAAAGACAGGCCTGTAAGTTTAACTTCATTGGTGGGGAAGATACTGTGAAGTTTAATAAAGGAACATATTCTAGAGTATGTTTCAAAGACTGAGTTTATAAGTAGTAACCAGCATGGATTAAGGAGGAAAAGATTTTGTCAAACTAACTTGCTTGGCTTTTATGAGGAAGTGAGTAGAAATTTAGACTCTGGCATACCAGTAGAGAGTAGTTGTTAATGGGGCTTCATTAATATGGAATAAAGTGCTAAGTAGGGTGCCACAGGGTTCTGTTTTGGGGCCGCTTCTATTTGTTTATTAATGATTTGGAAGTGGGTATTGTCAGCAAGGTTTCTGTGTTTGCTGACGACACAAAACTTTGTCGACCATTAAAACCTTCAGAGGATGTGCAATTCCTGCAGGGGGATCTAGATATATAGTCACATTGGGCTGCTAAGTGGCAGATGAAATTCAATGTTGATAAATGTGAGGTGATGCATTTTGGACTTAAAAATCCCTGTGCTGCTTATAGTATAAATGGCTCTGTGTTAAGTGAATCCCTGTTGGAAAAGGATATTGGAAGTTTTGGTGGATAACAAAGCTTTTATCCCCAGAACACCTATACATTGTAAGATTCTTCTCTAGTACATTGCATTTAGTACATAAATAGATTCTGTAAATAAGGTTTCCATGTTGTTGACAGTACAACCTTCAGCCCATGAAGTCATCAAAGAACCACACCCCGACCCCAGTGATCACTGTCTCTATGCACAAAGTGTTTTCTATACAGATGTCTCCACACCAATATGGAAGTTCCTGATAAGACTTTGAAAGCTGCTTGTTACCCTGCAGTTCATTTACAAGTCAGTGCGAGTTGCTGAAAAATAAACCGCAGGGTAACAAGAATCTTTCAAAGTCTTATCAGGGACTTCCATATTCCATTTGTTTTTATTATTCTTTTCCTAGCAAAAGATAAAGCTTCCAAATCTACATGGAATCTCTTGCTTATTCACGGTTGGCGCACCGGGTAAGGCACCAGGTGTAAAAACACACAGGTCACAAGTTTAATACCCCAGACTTACTTTTTTTTTGTTTCTATTATATTCCATGCAAAAGATAAAGCTTCTAATTGTACCTAGGTTTTCAGATTCTTCAGTGGTGGTTCACATTGTAAGGTGCCAGGTTTAGACACAAACAGTTCGGAAGGTCACAAGTTTGAATCCCCAAATGTACCTTTATTTTTTGTTTCCATTATGTTCCTAGTACAATATTCTACTTGTACCAATGTGTTATGTAGTATCTCTCTAAGCCTAGAGGTAAGAGCTCTGCTTTTAGCAAAACAGAGTAAATGTACAAGTTGCAGGTTCTATTCCCCAGACTTACGTTTATTTTTGCTGAAATGTAAGTATTCCATTTCTTACATCCATGCTATCTTTAAAATACACTGCAAAGATTACTTTTTGTATAAAAAGTAAAGGATTATATCATTATGACAGGAGCCTTGAATGTGCTTGAAAACAAAAAAACTAAAATCCCTGTTCTGTGTCACGGAGAGGGAGGATCTCTGTGCTATAATGTGATTGGCTGTCAGCTTCTATGAAGCAAGGCTGCAACTTCCTTGTTTTGATCTGTTGAGCTCTACAGATCATGTGCCTGTACGCAGACACTCAGCTGGGGGTTTACCTAGCTAAGGTGTATTGTGGGAGCTGACCCTTAGTACTCACAGGTTATTTTCATAAATCACCCAATGGCCACAGCAAAGGGAGAGGGAAGACACAGCTTGTATGTTTGTGAATGTGCTCTGTCTATTGGGACAATGTTGTCTGTAGACTTAAGTTCCCCTTTAAAGGTAGCAAGCAGTGTCGGACAGCAACAGCTAGAGCCAGCATGGTATTGTCTTGTATAAAGAGAGGTATGGATTCAAGGGAGAAAATTTAATTCTCCCTCTTTACAAAGCATTGGTAAGGCCTCATTTGGAATATGCAGTGCAATTTTGGAAGGACATCTTTCAAATGGAAAGGGTTCAGAGAAGGGCAACTAAATTAATAAGGGGATTGGGAGAGCTTGAAGAGAGATTGGATAATTTACAATTATGTATGCTAGAGAAAAAGGCGCTTGCTTGGGGATATGATTACTATGTATAAATACATTAACGGCATACAATGAATTATCTGGGGCATTGTTCACCAATAGAACATGTCAGAGGACACACGGACATCCCTTAAGACTTGAAGAAAAGAAGTTAAGGCTTCTAGTCGACATTGTGATTGGACAGTTCATTGGTTCATTGGACAGTTAAAAAAAAAAAAAAAAAAAAAAGCTGGATGATTTATGCAAACAAGAAATGTTGCTGGTATTGATATATAAAGTAGAGTTGATCCAGGGATATTTCCGATTGACATTTTTTTCACCTTCATAAATTTTTTTTTTTTTGCCTTCCTCTGGATCAACAGTTAAGCAGGAAATGAGGGTATTGCTGGATGGGTTGGACTGGATGGACATATGTCTTTATTCAACCTCAAATACTATACTATGTAGGGTACCCCTTCCTAACCCCAACTGCCATGTCAGAATGTTAAAAAAAAAAAAAAAATATATATATATATATATATATTATATAATATATATATATATATATAAAACGATGAAATAAGAGTCGCACACCAAACAATATTGCAGTGATAAGGCTTTATATCATCAAAATGCATGATGATATAAAGCCTTATCACTGCAATACTGTTTGGTGTGCGACTCTTATTTCATCGTTTAGAACGTTACTTGATCCGGTGCGGAACTTACAAGCAGGGGCCGGACCGGCAGCTGCGTCTCTGATTGGCTGAGAGGCAGCCACTCACAGATGTGGCTGCTTAATAGAGAATGCTGCAGGAACGAAGGGCTGTTAGTAGCGTTCTAAACTTGTTTTTTAGAAAATGACACCGGTTTTGGGCGGGCACGGATGCCTAAACTGCAGATAAACCTGCAGACTAAGCTTTTTACGCTAGGTGGATTGATGGATCCAGATGGTGGGAGGGAGGAGGTAAAAGGGCTCCTCTACGCTTGCCATTGTCCTCTCAGAAGACAAGGAGGAGGCAGAAACCTTTTGGACAGGAAGAAACCTACTACTCTTTAGTTTCTTGGACTTAAGACAAACACTGCAGGAGAACCATAAGGAGCAGAGATGCAAGATAAGGATTTTTTTAAACTACACAGTGGGGCAGCAGTGGTTTAAATTTTAGCTTGGGGGTGAACATGCCCTTTAAAATAATAACAAATAAATGAAGATTGTATTCTGTCAATATGATTATCCTTTATAAGGAACAATTTGACAAGCTATTTTTAAGGTATAATGTAAAAAAAAAAGTATATTCAGAACTTACCAATAATATCTTTATTTAGAAACGTTAAGCTGTCTATGACATGAAAGTCTTTTTCTTTTCCTTCCTCTTTGTATATAGGAAAATTAAATTCTATTTCACAAGATCTAAAAAAAAAAGTAAAACATACACGTGATTTAGATTTGGCTTTATAGATTCGCTGGTTCCGACCGATAATCGGCCTGTGTATAGGCACTTTATCGGCCAAAACGGTTGTTCATTCGGAGATCCGCCGTTCAACAATCCCCGAGAACTATAGTTAGGGTTTAGTAGCATCTAATTATACCCAGGGTAAGGAAGGAATATGTCTTACCCTTGGACAGTACAGGGAGAGTCCCAGACTTTAAGAGGAGGAGTCAGGGCTAGACCTGCATTGTGATCCAGACTTTAAAGGTATGGTGTCGGATTTAGGGCAAGCTCAAGAGTAATATTGGGGGGAGGAAAATATTTTGGTTTGGGGCACTTTTAGTGATCAATAATTTTTATTTGCAAAGACAAGTTAAATCATAACTTGTTGACATTGAGAATATAGAAACTCATGATATAGGTGTATCTCATACAAATATATCATTTTTTTGCTATATCAACGGTTGTACATAGTAAAGTATACATAATTTAGATTAAATTGATCATTTTTGTTTCTAGTAGATTAGGGAGTATTTAGTACATGCATAGTTATCGTACGGTTTCATTTCCCCCTTCCCTTCACTTTCTTCTTTGATCCAGACATAATGATTTTTATTTACTTATCATGATTTTTTAACCAGCCCTGTAGATGTGTTGCATACGAGCTACATACCCACATAGACCATATTTTGAGAAATAGCAGGATTGTGTCGTGGACAACATGCATCATTCTTTCATTAATGCAAATTTCATTTAATTTGTCTATTACCCTAGAGAATATTAGAGATGGGCTTCTTCATTGTGCGCCTAGCACTATTTTTGAACCTAACATAACAAATTGCTCCCATGTTTGTTTAATTCAACAATTTATTTTCCAATTGCCTGGGTTTGGGTTTATTTATTGAAATATACTATCCCAATATCTTTGTGCTATTGGGCAGGTCCATCAAACATGGTATACATTTCCTTGTTTGCCACAATTTAAGAAACATTGTGGAATGACACTGGGATAGATTTTATGTAAGGATTTTTATGTAAAGTGCTATAACAGGATATAGCACTTTCAATGCAGTTTCTCTTAGTGCTATATTTAAAGTGCCCTTTTTTTTTTTTTACTTTTTGAAGGTATAGGCTCAGTCTGAATCTTTCCATATTTCCAGTATATTTTCTTTCCAGGCCACTTGAAAAGGATGTTTTGATGTAATGGGGGTATTGAAAAGCCATTCATTTGCCTTTTAAAAGTCCAAGATGTAGAAAAAAAAATAAGGCAGTGACCCATTACCTCAGTTTACTCTTTATCTTATACTATATTAAATAAAGGGACAACTATACTGAAAAACAGCCTTGGTCGCATTTTTAATCTATAAAAAAAAAAAATTATATATGTAAGCAGCCCTTAGAGTGTGTGTGATGCTGCATGTCTTCCATCGAGCACTTGTTTTTTTGCTCAGCCTCTGAAATCCCCCTACCTCTCTTAACAGAACTGACTATGAGGGCAAGCATGCTCAGTAATCACTATGAGCAAGCACTGGGAGAGGGGATTTCCCACAATGCAGTTCATGTTACAGCAAAACTGCACACAGATGAGATTAAAAGCTATTTGAATGAAAACTGAAATGTGAGGTATTTCAGATTACTAAACAAATAGGGGACAGGAAATGTGTGATAATGTGCACCAACACAAACCTGCATTGCCAAAGCATTGCATTCACTATAATAAATGTAAAAACACCCCCTATAAATTATATAAACACCCCCTATAAATTATATGGATGTTAGAAGTTACCTAAATAGGGTAATCCATGGAGATTTCTAAAATACATATAATTTACAGAAGCGGGTACATTATTTCTAGTACTTTCAGGGAGATTCAATAAAAGTTCTTATTAAAAATGGTGCTAATTTTGCCCCAACCAATCAGATGTTGCTTGAAATGTTAAATAAGATCTTATTGGTTGGGGCCATTGAATCTCCCTGATAGTTTTCTAGTTGCCACAAAGTCACTACTGTTAAGGCTAATGGCAAACAGGGTTGTTGGATTTATCCGAACTTACTTACTTTGGTGGTGATTAATGTTAGCCAGACTAGGCTAAAATGTTTCAAGAATGGTTTGAGGAACACAGCAATCGGTTTGAGGCATTTACTGGGCCTCTGCATTCCACAGCAAACCTTCAGAGCTCTAGTGGATTCTATGCCTCAATGACGCAGTGCTATTTTGATTGCAATATATATTGTATATGGCAGACCAGTGAAAGTCTCAAATTTTGTAAGTAAGAGCAAATAAACACTATACGATTGTAATTATAACCTGATTAAGATGTTATCAGAAATAAATTAAAAAACCCACATAACTAAAATATAACAGTGGACTATTT
This sequence comes from Hymenochirus boettgeri, assembly GCA_019447015.1. Classification (NCBI taxonomy): domain Eukaryota; kingdom Metazoa; phylum Chordata; class Amphibia; order Anura; family Pipidae; genus Hymenochirus; species Hymenochirus boettgeri. The sequence goes on along the minus strand of CM033470.1, from coordinate 92,482,238 downwards.
CCTTATTTTATTCACTGGACTACATATCAGAAGATGACACTTCTGTAAACAGCTTCTCTTGTATACAACCATGGGTGCGTGCACAAACAACAGAGAAGTGGCTTACCTCTGCACTGAAACATTCTTGGTAGCAGCTAAAAATGAATGCCATGGAACAAATGAAATGAGTATTAAATTTGAGTTGCTAGTGAAATTACCTTCTTCCTTGCTTCTTGTCTAGCCTGATATCCCAAGCAAAGCACCCATCTTCACAAGCAGCCAGTAAGTACTCATCAGGACAAGAGGGAACAAGGCATATGCGGAGAGGAACATCTGTGGTGTCAAGTGTCAGCAACTGACTAGATAATTACATAGAATCATTGACAAATTTAATCACAACAGTCTAAATCATTAACTAGACTCTCAACTGCTAATTACCTAAAGTGGTAATATTGTGCCACTTTAGGTGGCTATTAATCTAATGCATATTATTTTTTTACTTCTTCTGTTTTAAAAATATACATTATATAGTTGTTTTTTTATTGAAAATAAGGGAGAGGGCAAAGCATGATTATTTGTGTTAGTAATACACACACGTCAGGATTTCAGCCAGTCCAACCATCCGTGCAGTGCAATATTTTTATTTCTTGGGACAAAATATATTCTGACTTTTTAAATTATGAAAAATCAACGATTTTGTAAATTTCTATTCCATTATGTGGCCTTCCAATAGGCCACATGACGTTGCACCTAAAGAATAGTTTATTGATCTATATTCTTGCGGGGCAGGGATATTGAGTCAAAACTGACTTATCTGTACCAGAACATAGCCTGACAGACCAGCACGGATTAGAATACCTTTTGTGTTTTTTAATTAGGAGCTTCACCCAATGCCTCATATGAAAATATTGCACTCTTTATACATAAAGCAGGGCAAATCAGCATTTGGATGCTTGACATTTCAGGAAGTCATTAAAAGGGGAAGTTCAGTGCAAATACATATGCTTTTCAGAAAAAAAGAGCAGTATTTTTTCATCCCAATGACCTTAATCTGCCAATTCAGCATTTTGTCTGTGTATAAATAAATGCAACCGAAATACTGACTTCCTGTTTGCAGGACCCCTAGTAGAGACAGTTATGGTCTTGCCCTTGACCCAGCAGCTGGGTTGATTCAGTTGCTCAGTAGAGATCTAAGCATCTTTGACCCATCCAACAGCCAATCAGTAAAAATTACTGTTAGGAACATTCCAAGGATGTGGTGCATCCTCGGAAGAAGGACTGTTGGAACCTGAAATGGCAGCTCACTAATGTCAACAGCAGGAAACAGCAAAGGGTATGAAATCAACTGAATTTTCAAAACAGGAGAGAATATGTAGAATAGCTAGGTATGCACAATACAAACCAATTTTTTTTTTAAAATATTGATATTTTCCACTGAACTTTCCCTTTAAGATTTTTTTCCTTAAAGGGAACAAAAGGTTAAAAAATAAAGGTGTGAACGGGATGTCCTAATGACTTGTGTTGATTTTAGCTGTATTAGAGAAGCAGGATCATTTTACTGAAAGAACCTGCAAAGCAACAATTTTCCTGCTTTTTCATTGATTCAGATATGCAACCAATGTAATAAAGCTAAATCAGCAACTTCTGTTAACTTGGGGTCGCAATGATCAGCTATTGCTTTATTACATAGCTAGATCTATAGCAGTAGAAAAAGATGACAGTACATTACCCTGATTAGTGACTTAAATAACTTTTAGTCACTAAGATGAATATTTAATCAGCCAGGCCAGAAGCTGTGGTACCCAGGGTGACTACATTGTGGGCAGCAATGATTAGTAAATAGACCTTGTTATTAAAAGTTTAAATACTACAATAAGAGTAAATATTATGTACAGTCCATACAGAACTTTGTTAATATTTGTGATCATGAAGTAAATTGTTATTAATAACACAAACTTGTCAAATAAAACACCTGTGAGCTACTGTGAGCACTGAAATACAGTTTAGTATACGCACCTTGCTCTGAAGTTGTATTCACAGTCTGGTACACCAATATCCCATAAGATAATCCGCTTATCATATGATCCAGCTACAGGAAAAAAAATAGACAGACTATTTGGCATAAATATACTAAACATCCCATTATGTAAAATAATTCAAGAATAAATTGTCAAAATTAAAAAAAGAAATTAAAGACAAATACAAGCAGCAACACAAAAGAAAATCAAACAAAAGTTGGTGCCCACAATAGTGGCACCCCATGCACTGACACGCTCGGTTACACAGCCTTGCCGTACCCCTGCACGGGTATAAAAAGATCTCAGCCTGACCACGGTTTGGGCATCAATGCATTACAGAAACAGAAAAAACACAGATATAAATGCACATCCACATTTATTCATTATGCCTACATTTCATTACATTGTTACATACTGCACTTTTAAATAAGTAAAACCTATTAGTTATAAAAAATTACAAGCTCATTAGTCTACTTATACTTCCAAGGTTTGTGGAAGGGTTGAGAGGCCTAATGAACACACATTCCCATCATTAGAATTCCCTGGTTTCCTTACAGTCTCACCTGATTTAATCTTTTTTCCATTCTACAACAAGGAGGACTCTCAGACTCACCAAGAACTGCACTCGCTCTGGCCAAATCTCTTGGAAGGGATTTACCAGAGGCTGCGCAGCTCTGGGTGAACCTCACCCGCACAAAAGGAAGCTGGAGTTAAATACTTGCATGCGCAGCCACTGGTAAATAGGCTTTGCGGATGTCTCTTCCGATAATTTGGTTGTAGAGGATGCCGAAAAGGCTAATCTGCTAAACCGTTTTTTTACATCGGTTTTTACTGTTGAGAATCCTAGTCCTTACAGCAGGGATTATAATAATATGCAGGGGAGAAATGAGGAGTACTCACATTGGCTGAAGGAGGATATATATGGAGGATATATGGCATGGAAACAATTAGACAAAGTTAATATCAATAAAGCGCCAGGACCAGATGGATTGCATCCTTGGATTTTAAAAGAGCTTAGTTCAGTTCTATCTAGACCACTGTTTCTCATCTTTTCAGATTCGATTTGGTCTGGGGTCGGGATGTACCACTGAATTGGAAAAAAGCCAATGTAATACCAATATTCAAAAAAGGTAGTCGTTCATAGCCTGGTAACTATAGACCTGTAAGCCTAACATCAGTAGTAGGGAAGGTGCTGGAAACTTTGTTACGGGATCATATCCTTGACAAATTTAATTGGTTTTTATAAAGAAGCGAGTAAGAAGTTAGAGTCAGGCACAGCAGTGGATGTGGTATATATAATGTATAAACTGAGGACTGTTGGCCTTGAAGAAAACATTTGTTCATGGATAGAGAACTGGTTATTGGACCGCAAACAGAGATTGGTGGTTAATGGAGCTACATCTATGTGGGCTAAAGTTCTAAGCGGAGTGCTTCAGGGTTCTGTACTGGGATCGCTTCTGTTTAATCTGTTTATAAATGACTTAGAAGGGGACATTGAGAGAAAGATCTCTGTGTTTGCTGATGACTCTAAACTATGCAGAGCTTTGGAAACTTCAAATGATGTGCTGCAAGCACATGCAGCACATGTGCTGCAAGCAGACCTAGATAGATTATCAAAATGGGCAGCTGAATGGCAGATGAGATTCAATGTTGATAAATGTAAGGTGATTCATTTAGGATTTAATAATTCCTGTGCCACCTACGCCATAAATAATTCTGTGTTAAGTGCATCTGTAATGGAAAAAGATTTGGGGGTTCTGGTAGATAACAGACTTAGCAAACAATGCCAGGTAGCAACGGCTAGAGCTAGCAAGATATTGTCTTGTATAAAGAGGGGAATGGATTCAAGAGAGAAAAATATTATTCTCCCTCTTTACAAAGCACTGGTAAGGCCTCATTTGCAATATGCGGTGCAGTTTTGGAATCCCATATACAAAAGGGACATTTTGGAAATTGAAGCAGTTCAGAGAAGGGCAACTAAATTAATAAGGGGAATGGAGGGGCTTGAATATGCAGGCAGATTAGACAAGTTAGGGCTGTTTACATTGGAGAAGTGACGTTTGCGTGGGGACACCTTATACAAATATATTAATGGGCCATGCAATGAACTCTCTTGTGCATTGTTTACTAATAGGTCATATCAGAGGACTTGATATCAGGGTGAATAGGTTGGACTTGATGGACGTATGTCTTTATTCAACCTTAATTACTATGTTACTATGTTACTTGCACAGCTACTGCAACATAGGGTGTAAAGTCGTGCTAACCGATCATAAAAACAGATATAGTATGCCGGCCTCAAGAACATAATTCTGAAAGAACACACATGCCCAATAACCAGCAAATCAAGCTGAATATTCAGGATTTGAAAGTTATATGGCCCAGCTTAAAGGAGAATGAAACCCAAAAACATAAACTTTCAATACTTTTAAAGATTACAGATTGCCTTTTTTAAACTTTCCAAATTTAATGATTTTAAGTTACTAATCTTTGCTGCTTCCCCATTGACGTAATAATGTGACACTGGGCCCAATATTGGAAAAGGGGACGGACTTCTAAAGAGGTCGCTTAAGCCATCCCCTCCAAAACAAAGCCAGACAATAAGGTAAGTAATTTAAAAAAAATATTAATTGTTGGAAAGGCAGCGATTGAGGGCACTGGACTACTGCCTTATCTTACACAAAATTTCCATTTTTGGGTTTATTTCTCGGTAGTATAGTGAAAATATCTACAAAATCGTTTAAAATCTTACAAATGTTCTCTATTAAATGAATGCTTAGAGTGAACTGTATACAGAGTATAGACCATAAAATAACATTTGGATCATGCTGTCCATAATGAGACTTGTGTGTTAATAATTTCCTAAGATAAATACCAAAACATTTTATCCATCAACTTACTAAATAGGAATGTTTCTTGTTTTGGGCTAAAAGCCATAATGGATATTGCCTTTTTGTGTGCCTTTATTTCTCCATAGCATAAATTAACTTTTGTGTGAATAACTCTGACAACTCCACATTTTCCACCTCCTGCCAAAATATTGATTTTTCTCTTTTGACCATTTTTTCCAACCATGGTTAAAGTTGTCCAAGCCAATGTGAAAAATTCCTAAAACAAAAAAAGGAACATTCTATAGCATTCTACTCAATACACACATCCATACAGTAAACTATTGGAATGTAAATACCTATAGATACCTACAAAATACATTAAACATCCTAGCACATGTTTACAGCTTGCATGTATTATCCTGACACATTAAACACGGTATCCTAACCCTGAAACAGCTAATTCAAACACAGAGCAAGAAAAGATTGTACTGACTAAGTCCTGCCATCAATCAAGCAAGGGAGTTGGATTGTGCGGTAGTGTTTTCTACTGTTTGATTGCCTTTGTACTGAATTTACCTAGTTGTTTCTAAGTAATTAATTAAAAATGCAGGTAGCACATTCTAAATAGCAGTTTTTGGACTATAAAGGCTTGAACAGATATATTATTGCACTTACAGTGAGCACACAACACACAAACGAACTGTGGTAGTGGCCAATAATTATACCGGTGGCCACGTCATTGTTGGTAAGGTGTCGTTGATGGTTCATCCCATCAGATAAACGAACGATGATTAACAGAATAGCAGCACATGTGTTATTGTCAAATAATAGATTAAAATTATCATGTGTGTATGGGTCATAAGTCAGAATACGTATTTAAAAATCTTAAATAATGAGGTGCAACATACAAGCATCCAACTGCTGAAAAATAATTTTTTAATCCTAATTTGAAAGCTTTTCTCCTCAGAACCCCTATAAATTGCACAATTTTTCTCTAGTAAGTTGCATTTAGTACATATATGTATGTATGTATGTATGTACGTGTAATTTTATTTATAAAATACCACTTGGGCAAAAGTAGGGGGGATAAGTGCAAGCCATTATACAGATAAATTAAATTTATCTGTTGTATTTAATTAGATCAACTGGACTTGAAGTTTAGTTCTTGAAGACGTTTCGCTAGTCATCCGACTGGCTTTCTTAATTCAGAATGACTTGTACAAGAATTTGTGGCAATTATGTACCCTGGAAAATCCCAATTAGCATATCACAGCCAAGTGTTAAGGGTGTGCATTGTACATGGCAGACAGTTGGTGTCGAACCCCCCCCACCTCTATTTAGGCTTGGATTCTTTATTTTCACATAAATGGCCTCCTTGACACCTCTCTTGAACCAGTCACATTCCTTCGCCAGTATGTTAACATTACAATCTTCAAAGGTATGTCCTTTATCCTTAAGATGCAGGTACACGGCTGAATCCTGACCCGAGGATTGGCTCTTCTGTGCTGGGCCATACGTTGATGCAGTTGCTGTTTGGTCTCCTCCACATACAAATCAGAGCATTCTTCACTGCACTGCACATATGATGTCGCTTTTCTTGTGTTTGGGTATTGGGTCTTTCGGATGTACCAATTGCTGCCTCAGTGTGTTGTTCAGTTAAAAGCAGACAGGGATACAGTGTTTTTTGAAAATTCTTCTTAATTTCTCGGAGACCCCTGCTACATATGGGATGACCATGTTCTTTCTCCTGCCTTGCTTTTCACCTTCACTGTTGGTATTCGTGTTCTTTTCTTTCCTTCTACTTCTTTTGACAAAGGCCCAGTCTGGATATCCACAAGTTTTAAGGGCTCCTCTGAGATGTTTCATTTCTTTAGCCTTCGCCTCTGTGCTAGTGGGGATGTTGTCGGCTCTGTGTTGCAGGGTTCTGATGACCCCCAGCTTGTGATCTAAAGGGTGGTGGGAGTCAAACATCAAATACTGATCTGTGTGTGTTGGTTTTCTGTAAACCTCTACTTCCAGTTTACCATTTTCCTTAACTTCTCCCCCCCCAAAGTCCCAAAAACTGCCCACCAGGAGGATAGCAGAGTCCATATAGGACTCTGGCCTCTGGGAGAAGTTTGGCATGCGTACTGCAGCCCTTCTCCCCCTCCCGATTTGCTATCCCTCCCCCTACCATAAAACCCCTTGCCCATTTAATAGAATATGTTCCCCCAGCCCCAACCGCAAAAAAAAGTATTTTAAGAAAGTCTCCAGAACTGTACTTACCTTCCCTCTCTCCCCCGGCATTCTGAGAAGCTGGTAGCCGTGTCTGTGATTGGCTGCCTCTCAGCTAATCACGGACGCGGCTGCCGGTCCCGCCCCCTGCTTGCAGTGTCTTGCAAGCAGAAGGCCGGGCGTTGGAGGAGAGAAAGAAGGTAAGTAAACATCTGGGCACTTTCTTAAATTATTTTTATAGCGGTTGGGGCTGGGGGACTGTATTCTATTATATGTCAAAAGTTCTTATTAAGGGTGGACATGCCCTTTAATAAAGTCCAATTTTGCAGGCCACTCAGGTTGCAGGTGATTATAGGGTTAAGTCCTGTGTAATCAATCAGACAAAAAACAGCCCAATTTTTCAGGGGTCAAAGCCTCCCTTCATCAGAGGTTACAAACACCAAGGGGGCAACATTTTAATTTGCTGGCGTAACCACGATCCCACAATGAAGTAAAACCCCAGTTTGCGAGACTTACTGCATCGTGGGTTTATGCCTGTAGACTTTGGAAATGGCACTGACACTGCAAAATTAGTTTAAAACCTGTGCTAACCCAAAACTACATTGTGTATCGTGGGTTTTACACTAATTTGGCTGGCTAGCGGCCATTATAACATCGCCATGCAAGTGTTCACAATAGCTTTATACCATTCAGTGGATGGAGTTCTCAATTAACGGTTAAATCTATATTATTATCTTATTAAAGTGAAGTTATCAATTAAAGGTTACACCTCTATTATTAACCCATTCAAGTGTTACCACTTATCTAATAAGTAAATCTTCCAATATTATACAAAGCAGGGTAAACAGTATGCAGTGTGATACAAAACATACATATGGAGACTAGCCCAATCTAGATACATAAATACATGGACACAAAATTTGGACACTTAACTAACATTCAAAAGCTCTCTACCTGCACATTTCGATTCAAATTATTCCAATGGATTGGGGTAGATACTGAAAGAGAGACTGGCAAATAAAAATAAACGTGTATTTAATCAATAGCAATGTAGTAAGTACTACTACTCATTATATAAACCTTTTTGGTTTCAGTATTTTCAGTGACTACTTCCAATACCACTAGTGTTCGCGTAATTTTTTTCCATGTCTCTTCTAGCTTTTATTTTAATAACTTCTAATATTGTCCATCTGACCTGGAGGACATAGTATTGCATAGTATGGCTCATAGTATTATAATGCACTACTAAGGGGGGTTTGTTTGAATATTGCTTTTGTGTTCATACGATTGTGTTTTAACAGCTCAGGATATTTTCCCTACATAATACAGACCACGTGGACATGCAATTTTTCTGGCTGACGTCTGATATTTCGGTGTATTGGTCAAAAAATTGCATGGATTTGTAGACTGATTGGACACGCTGAGAAATCAGCTTGGTTGCACAAACTGCCACGGCTACTTTTACCACAACCGACAGTGATTCTTCCTGGCCAACCACTGGCTAGTGCCGAACTGTCCGCCAGGATGAAGAATCTGCTGATGTGTACCCAGCTTTAGATGTTCTGTCATCTTGGAGATGAGTGACAGAAGCCCCCTTGTAAATGCCATTATAATGTAAACAGTTCTGACAGAGAAATTAACATGCTGTTTCTGTTTTAATGCATTGTGGGTAACCAATCTGTTACCAAAGGTTTGTTCATTCCTGTAAAAGAATAAGGGTGGGTTCATAAATAGTTTTTCACGAACTATCTTGCAATCTCATAATATATCTTGCTTTAGAATGTCCCAATATTTTAACATGACATTTTTTATTCTTATAGCGTTAACAAACACAAACTGGTCTTTTTTGTCAGCTTTAGTTTTAACTGGTTGATTAATTTTTTGTTTAGTAACGAAGATCTCATCTTCTTGATTTCCTCTTGGCATAAATCTTTTAGCTTTTGGTCCCTTTCTTTTATGTTCATAATTATTGTCCACAGATAAAATCCTTTTTACTATTATGTAATAATGTAAACTATTGAAAATTTTGGGTGGATATGTCATATGTCATTTGTCAGTAGGTTTTCCATACATACTTGTATCAAAAGGTCTGCTGTTATTTAATACATTAACACCCAAGGTGTTATGGTGTTATGTATCAAATTCATATGTTTAAAGTATTTTAGTAATTCAGCCTCAACTCCCTCTCAAAGTATAAATGTATCATCCACATACCTATAGTATAGGCTAATCCATTTTATAAAGCACACATTTTGGTTCCAAATAATTCACAAAGATATTCTAGAATCATTTTTATTAAGGACAATATCAAGTAGTATTGCCAAAATACATGTATCTCACTGTCTCCTGAAATGTAATAGTTAATCATGTTTCTAGTATGCCTTCTTTTCAAAGGAGAACTAAAGCTAAAAATGTAAACTTTACAGATAAGAACACAATTCAGCACCTTAATCTTTGTGAATAAATTTTGATCTTGTAGGAATTAAGGTTAGGAGTAAATGTTCGTTTCGGGCGATAATCGGCCCATGTATGGGCACTTTATCGGCCGAAATGGCCGTTCAAGCCCGACCGACCAGACGTCTAAGTTGAGGTGTGTATCAGGCATCTGCTCTGCCAGCAGTTTCAACCCTCCAGGTAAGTTGAGTTTTGTCTGTTTGAAGGCCTAATCACATGTGCGGCATACAGTAGCACTGCCCTTTACACTTCCCTTTATATTCACTTGAAGTTTTACAATTTTACACTTGGCCATTGGCCTCTTGTTTTACATAATAATGAAAATTGTTGATGGATTCTAGTTGCTTTTAAATGTAGTTTCTGCATTATCCCTCATATATACTTTTCACTTAGTCACATAGTCTGTACTGTTGGTTTTGTTTTATAATGCTTTTCAGTTCAAGAGATGTTAATGGATTAAAAGACAAAAGTATTTATATGCTAGTTTAGTGTTTTTTTTTTTTTTTTTTTTGTAATTTCTATTGGTCCTTATAAAACAGCAACAATTACAATTGTTTACAATCATGTTAATGGGGGATCTACCCTAAAAACTGCAATAAAAAGTATTCAATAATTCTATTAATTTAAAACTATACAAAAACTCTTAAAAACAAAAGATATTGTGAAAATCCTATTTTTAAGTGGCGATTTGATCCTGTTCACACACTTGGGCTTGCACTCCAAGCACTTACAAATGAAGATTGTTCGCAATCTACTTTATACTCTGCTGTACACCCAAAGGTAAGTCTATAGTAGTTTGAGCGCTCACTTTGGGTGCAGCAAATAAGAGGGTGTTGTTTAAAGGACAATTTCACTTTCCAAAACACCACTCCTCCCCTAAAAGTACCCATGGGCGAGGAACTAAACTGCTAGGTCCTCACTGATGCAGTTTGCTTAGATCCTCTGTACCAGGTCTGGTCTCAGACAGAAACAGATCCAGATCGCAAGCACAACTTCAGAGACTGGGTACAGATGATCTGGGCAAAGCCCTAGCAGTTTAGGTCCTGTTGCTGTGGGATTGGTTAGGTTGAGGAGTATAATTCTCCTTTTACCCTTTATTTCCCATTTAATGTAGTTCCTGCTTGTGTGTTTAAAATCAGCATGTAAAGCTTTTTTAATTGAAAATCACTGATTTGGGTTATTTTTACATGATTTAGCATTTGTTTACCCATATACATAAATACATTGGCTTTTTAATGTGGTTGTCTACATTGACAGCTCCCTCAAGGTCTATGTGCTTAAACAACTATTTATTGTTACAATCCGCTATGCAGAAAACAAGCATTGTTCTTTGCACTTGATAAGCTTGTCTTCATAATTCACAGCCAATAAACACCTCATACATTATTTCTCTTGGGAATTAAATAGGAATATGGTATTCGTGTCCTTCACTCCAGCAACTAAGCCACTTGTAATAGGGTAATTTTATGATATAATGTCAATTACTGAACATGACTTTAACGGTTGCATAACTGTGGGTGACACATCCAGCCTCTGTGCTGACTGATTTGTGATGTGTTCAAATCATTATAACTGCAATCTGCATAAAAGACAACAGTTTCTAGTTATTACCATTGCCACACTGTTTTGTGCATTAAAGGAGCTGTTTGCAGAATTAGAGTGCTACCCTTGGCATGTCTGTTTCTGCTTTATAAAATATAGGATGGCTTTTCTAGTGGATGGAAGCAACAAAATTTAGCTGTGCGTAATATAGCTTGACAGCTTTTCCCGCAGGTCCGATTGGGAGCGTGGGCACTGTGAGGGGAAATGTGTCAAATTGTAGTGCATATGGTTAATTTTGTTGCTCAGTCCACAAGCTAGAGAGAAGGATGGGAGTTAGAAGTAGTGACTCTATCCTTCCTGAGGGACTGGCCACACTTAATGCGTTACGCAATCACACACAATTTTGGTATGATTGCGCTTGCTTTGCCACGATTTTTATCATTTAAAAATTTCAAATGCATGCGCAATCGCTGGCGCAAAGCATTAGTGTGGCCTAGCCCTTAGAAATACCAAGAGATTTCAGTCAGTGAAGCATATCAAAGGGCATGTCCGCCACAAAACTAAAATTTAACCCACTACTGGCCCCACTGTGTAGTGTTTAAAAATATTAACCTTACACCTCAGCTCCTAATGGTTCTCTTGAAGTGCCTGATTAAAGTTCAAAAAAGTGAAGAGTAGGAGCTGTCTGTGTGTTATCCGGCCCCTGGTATTTCCTTGGGACTCTGACATATGCAGGGGAGACCCTCCCTTCATCTGGATCCATCTTCTCCAGTTATTTTTTTGTAGTGTATTGGGGATTTGCTGTAGTTAAGGCTTGCTTTAACAGTAATACGGATGTTGAATGAACTTCTGATATATCTGTTGTATTCAATTCGATCAACTGGACTTGAAGTTTAGTTCTTGAAGATGTTTTCAAGAATTAAACTTCAAGTCCAGTTAATCGAATTGAATACAACAGATATACCATGACCTGGATGAATGAGAACCTTCACAAACAAAAATTAACTTCTGAAACTTTTAGTGCAAGTCCTGAGAGTTCTTTTTCTTTTGGATGTGTATATGCAGTTGGAAAGCACACAGGCAGATATAACAGTGATAAACATACACACAAATATATACTATCAGGTTCTTCTGCTTCATGTTCCATTTTACTGTTTTTTCAGGCAGATAACAGAAAAGACATGATTCACTATTTAAGGGAGAGTGCCATGGTATCATGTGTCCATAATAGAGGTTTAAATGACTTTAAATGAATTGAGCCCAACCCATAAAAATAACTGTCATTGCATTTGAATGCCTCATTCTGGAACAATGCTAATGGTATTAAAGGGGAAGTTCAGTGCAAATACATAGGCTTTTCAGAAAAAAGAGCAGTATTTTTCCATCCCAATGACCTTAACCTGCCCATCCAGCATTGTGTCTGTGTATAAATAAATGCAACTGAAATACTGACTTCCTGTTTGCAGGACCCCTAGTAGAGATTGAGGTTGATTCAGCTGATCAGTAGAGATCTGAGCATCTTTGACCCATCCAACAGCCAATCAGTAGAAATTACTCTTAGGAACATTCCAGAGATGTGGGGCATCCTGGGAAGAAGAAGGACCGTTAGAACCTGAAATGTCAGCTCACTAATGTCAACAGCAGGGAACAGCAAAGGGTATGAAATCAACTGATGTTTCAAAATGGGAGAGAATATGTATAGTAACTAAGAAGGCATTACACAAACTAACAATTTAACACATATTGATAATTTCCACTGAACTGTCCCTTTAAAGGACAATAATATCAAAAAACCAACATCACCCCCATTACATGTCCACACTTCCAGCAGCTGAAATCACTTACGTTTACAGCCATGCTGTCCTCCCTTATCACACCGCAAAGAGGAATGCTAAAAGCCCGCCTCCTAGAGGGCCCAGGGCCATGGTTAACATACCACTCATCATTGGCTGGTGGGAATGTCTGTTACAACCTCTTCTCCTCCTCTGCCAGTTAAACAAACTGGAAATGTCATGTTGCTAGGATACAGCCTACATAATCAAGCTGATCAAGGATGGGTAGAGGAGTGTTTTCTAGCATGCTAGCTTTGAATGACAGAGGCAGATAGAATTGTTACGCCCCCTTCACAGCATGGCTAATTGAAGGCTCAATCAGGAAAAAATCTATGGGGAGGGCTGTATACCTTTACTCTTTTTAAAGCAATTAAAAAAATAAAAAGCATTGAGGCAATACCGTTTATCCTTTAAAGGGGAAGTTCAGTACAAATTCATATACTTTTCAGGAAAAAAAAGGAGTATTTTTTCATCCCAATGACTCTGCCAATTCAGAATTTTGTCTGTGTATAAATAAATGTAACCGAAATACTGACTTCCTGTTTGCAGGACCCCTATTAGGGACTGTTATGGTCTTGCCCTTGACCCAGCGCCTGGGTTGATTGAGTTACTCAGTAGAGATCTCTTGTCACCCCCCAAATGAAAAATTGTATATATATAGAAATCATTCCCCAAGCCCCAAAAGGGCTATAGTTAATAGGAAGTCTAAACTGTAATGCTGTCTGATGTTCTGTTAACTGTCTTTTTGCCTTCCTGCATCATGGATGTAACCGATGACATCACAGCCAATGACTGAAAGCTATTCCCCCATCTGTCTTCTCTGAGCATGTAAAAGCTTGTAAAAAAAGACAGCTTGCAAAGTGTTAAAAGGAAGCAGAAATGTTTTGAGGCAGAGGGAAGGGAGAGCATCATTTTGCTGCCTCATGTCTCAGTTTTCTTACTATGGTAGTTTTGGGGATGAACTTGCTTCTTAAAGTCATAATTATTTACATAGAGTTAGCTGGACTCTTGACATGGATATTCAGGAGAAGTCACATGCAGTCTCAAGCATGTTAATATTATTGGCCCAATAATCAGAGCACATGCAATTCCCACAAAAATGGTAATCGCATGCACTTTGTAAATCGATTGCACTGCAGCACATTAAGTGTGGCCACCCACATTGAAAACCACTGGCATGCGATTCTCATGTGCTAATGCATTGCAAAATGGGTTCGGAAATGCACGAAAATTGCGCTAGTGTGGCCTACCCCTTAATTGGTAGTAACTGCCCAGTGACCTGCGTACAAGCCCCATATGCACACATCTCTTGGTCTAAGTTCGCACCCATAAGGAAATGAGATTTCTGTTCTGACTTTTTGTAACCTGCACCATAATGTAGCTCTAAGCTGTACAGATATATAACTCACAACGCTCTCTCCTGCTTTTAAAGTCGCGCTAACTGATTAACAAGTGGTTAGCGTGAATTTAAGCCTCGGTTTGCAGGGGCTGTGCGAGAACCGGAAGAGACTCTCGCGCAGCCATCGCAAGCATATTTACCGGAGGCTGTGCCAGGCTTTCACGTAAGTATTTAATGTCAGCTAATAGCTGGCGTTAAATACTTACGTGTGGTTTAGATTCACCCAGAGCCGCAATCCTATGGTAAATCTGATATGGGAGATTTGCCCAGAGCGTTTGTGGCTCTGGGTGAATTTCCCTACTAAACACCTGTGGTATATGTACCTAAAGAGCCTTGAACCTCCTTTTTCTATAGTTATTAATGCATGATTACCGTCTCCTCCTATTTTTTGTATTCAGCGAGCCTCTCATCATAAAATATGTGGACTGACTTGTTTTGTTCCATCAAAGCTCATTGATAACACACTGTAGCACATCTTTGTCTACATTTCTACACAGTAGTCAGTTGTTTGTTGTAAGAGGAAGGGGCTTTCTGCACAAACAGGTCATCCACCCTCTCCTGTGTCTGAAAGACTTATTATGCTGAGATGCGTCCTAATTATTAAGTCTACAGGGTTTTGGGTTTGTTATAACATTTATCCTGTAATTGAGACTTATTTTTTAAATAATTACATGAATTACATGTTTAGACTATTATATTGCATTGAAAAGAAACTTAGATTACAATTTTAGATACTATGGGACATGCAATGAAAAGCAGATTAGTTTCACTCAAATAACTAGTCCTGCGCCATTTCCAGAAAGGGCACCGGATTCCCAATTTTAATATTGCTGAGCTGAGATCCACTTTTCAAAGTTCATGCGATTTACCATTTTTTTATGAATCTCGTGCTCTGATAGCACAATATTAAGTGGATCGCAGGGCAAGCCTGTTACCATCTGGCTTAATGTGGCCTCAGCCTTACTGTAAGTAGAGGAAGATAACCCTGAATCTCCTGGCATTATAACATTTCTACAGGATACTCCTTGCAGATGGTAATGTTCGTGCAGCGCACACTTCCCACCCTGCAAAAACTAATTTCAAGAAGGTACCTCTGCCCCAAACCCCCACAAAAATAAATAAAGCCATCTATGCAAAAACAACATTTCTCATAATCAACCAATTAGAAAAACAAATCTGTATGCATACTCCAGACTCCCTATTAATCACTCATTACCATGTGTAGACAGTGCTGATCCCCAAGCTTATCTCAGTAGAAGTAGAGTGACAGACTCACTCTGTCCATTGCATGTTTCTGTCTCTCACTCTCCTCCAATAAACTATGGAATATTTGCGCTCCACTCACTCTAAATAACAAAGTAGTTACAATTAATTTCAGCGAGTCAGGGATCAGCTATTAATATCAGGGAGTCCCACTTAACTTCAGGGAGATGTGGAATGCCTGCAACCAGGCAGTGGGGAAGGATCATTTATTTTAGTTAACGTAAGGATTTTTTCATTCAACGGTGTTTGAATTACTGAGATAGGGAACAAGGTATAATTAGACTTTTTAGTTCTCGTTTATCTAAAATAAACAATCACGTAGACACAGGATTAAAGGTAGTTATGCAAACAGGAACTAATTCTTCACACATTTCATTTTCATTTCATGAATCTGCCATTTCATGAATCGGAAAATAGTTCAGCACTCTGACACACACTATGGACTGGTACACAAGGGATGATATTTCGTTCCAGTTAATCACCCTTCACAATACCGGCAATGGGTTGTAATTTTTGACACAACCAAATGTTCCTTACCAATGTGTAAAATCGGTCTGTGTCAAACGATCAGACATATCTGAAAATAACAGCCAATTGAAGAACGTGTTGTTGGTTGGGTTAAAATATTAAAATAATAGCATTAAAAAATTTTATTCTGGTATGTCGATTGATAGAACTGCCCATCAGAATTATCAGGCTGATAAAAAGTATTACATTTATAACAGGCCTTAGAGGGATATTACAGGGCTTAAAAAAAGTTGAATTACTGCATAAACAATTTAAAAGTTTAAAATCAGTTAAAAGCATAGGCCAAGCTAGAGAAGCAGAACCCAGACACCATGACACAAAAATGAATGGAATCCACTGAAGTCTTAATTTAAACATTCTATTTTGGATATTTCAGTTCCCCAACAGCTGCTGCCTTAGTTTTTCCTAAGGGATAGGATGAGTAGTTTTTAGTTGTCTCACGAATCCAACTCTACAGGAAGCACTGGATCTGGAAACTCGCCCTCCAAAAATCAGTATACAAGGTTATCATACATACAAAAAGCAGCAACTGAGGGCAATGGAACATGGAATTCCACGCTGCAGTTAAAAAAAAAACCAAAACATTCATATAATGTAGGGGACTTCCCCCAACCCTAAATGCTAGGGTTACAACTTTAAAATGAGCCCAAAAATAGACTAACCTGATCTCATTCCCTCGGCACCCACTAACTGCCTAACTCTCAGCCAATCACAGACGCGGCTGCCGGTCCGGCCCCTGTTCCGTAAAGGCAGAGGCCAAGGGAACGTTTCTGTGCTGATTTTAATGTTATAACCCTAGTGTTTAGGGTTGAGGGGGGGTGGTGGTCTCTACACTATATCAAATACAAACATTTACCTATACTGTTAATTTGCCTCAACCAATCATATGATAGCTTTTTACTGGCCTAGTTAAGTGTTAGTTTTTACATAACTGATATCTAAATTGGTTGCTGCAGATTAAGACAAAATTGCGCACCTCTTATTGAATAACGTCCTTAATAAGTCAGCCCCGGTCTGCTTAATTAAGCCTCTCTGTCAAATATACATTTTTTAAGTTAATTTTTAGATTTTTGAATACATAAATGTTCTTAAAATGCTTGAATGAAACTCGTCAGCCTTTTTTTATGGCTGGTTTGGTAGCTGTATCTGCCAGTTTTTATATGTTCCACTCGTTGAACAAGATGTTTCATGTCTACATAGTAAAAAATACAATAAGAAGCTATACATAGAGGTTTTACCCTACATATATGTCTCCCTGCCTGGTGCTTGAATCATTCAGTTTACACCCACAGATTCACCAATTGGAAACCAAAAAGGTTAATGAACTGGGATCAGAATCCTGTACAAAACAGGAAGCTTGGCGCTCTTGTCAAAAAATGTATATAAAGAAATTGCAGCTGTTTACCCTACTTTTGCTGTTAAGCTGTAGGGTTCATCTCCACCTGGAAAATGTTAAAAGGCGAGGTTTCGGCATTCCTGTATACTAGAAATATCTAGTAACTGTTGAATATGTTGAATATTGAATAAGTACAATTTCCAAAGCCTATTTGGGGAACAAAGATACAACTGCTGTACTCTCCAAAATGTTCTGCAGGATAAACAGCTTTATTCACATTCAATATAACCCCACTTTGTTGATAGTTGATGTTAAACTACATAGCAAGATATCACTAGAATTTTCTATATTTATATTACAGCACATAAATAAAGGAACAACATCTGTTTTTTTAGAGCTCTGTAAGTGTTAATATGCTACCAGATATTTGGCAATACTCAAATGGTGCAGGGATTCAAGATGTAAGTTATGGTGCATTTCCTGTCTCAATGATCATTCCAATGGCTGCATTGTGTTCCATCATGGGATTGCTCAGTGGATGTGTCCATTCCCTATTAGAAATAGACAGCTCCAGCTAAGACTGCATTCTCCCTCCTGCCTCCCCCTTTCTTGGCAGGACATGAATTATAATGGTAGCATTCCTGGAGAATAGAAAGATCATTGTAATGGAGTAAAGATGAAAATCTCAGTTACCCTTCTCTCCCAAAAAGAGATTGTGCAGCATGTGTGTGCTCACATGCTACAACGTTGTTTGACATCCCTGATTTACTTTTATTATTTTTCAAAAAACATAAGTCACTACACAGTTCAGATTTAGTTCATTTTGGAACTTATTCCACCAATATTTGGAACAACCCCTCAAAAAGAAAATGATTGGTATATGACATAATGGGCATTAATTCTACCATTTATCCAGACTTCAGGGTACAGTTTACTGTAATACAGCAATATCTAAATTGGCCTGGATGACCTCTTCTGCTCCGTTGATTTACAAAGTGGTTTGTGAAAAGGTTTTCTATACAGCTACTGTGTTATGAGCTTTCCAGCCTTTTAGCTAAAATAGGAATCAATATACTTCCTATTGTATGCCTGAAAGATATCGGAAATCATGGAAGAAATCCTTGATCTAGCCGACTTGCTAATTTGCAGGTTGAGTGCTTTTGTACGGGCTATAGTATGCTGAAGTGATGGTCTATTTTCAAATTTAATGTGGTGCGTAAAATGTTGCAATGGTAAGTCATTTGCTTTTGCATTTAAAGTTAATATATATACAGGACAATTAAGGATTTTGATTATGTTTATATTACAAATCTATTAAAGAGCAGTATTTTTTTTTAAAAAAAGAGCAGTATTTTTTTATCCTAATGACCTTAAACTGCCCATTCAGCATTTTGTCTGTGTATAAATAAATGCTTCCAAAATACTGACTTCCTGTTTGCAGGACCCCTTATAGAGACCACCATGGTCCCGCCCATGACCCAGCGCCTGAGTCATGGGCTGGGTCAGTAGAGATCAGCAGATCTGAGCAAGTTTGACCCATCTAACAGCCAATCGGTAGAATTTACGGTACTGTTAGGAACATTCCACTGTAGTGTGCATTATGTAAAGAAGGAACCTGAAATGTCAGCTTCCTGATGTCAACAGCAAGGCTTAGCAAAGGGTATACATTCAACTGATTTTTCAAAATGGAAGAAAATATGTAGAATAACTAGGTATGCATAATATACACTTTCCCTTTAACTTTAAATCAATTGACTAGTAGAGCTGTCTGAACTTCGCAAAATCCTGTCCGCTCGAGGATCCGTGAATTTTCGAAAAAAATTCGAAAATCCGCGAGCGGACCCACAAAAAAATGAAAAAATCCTCGAAAATACGAGGATTCTTCGAAAATACGTATTTTCCCGCATTCTTGAAAATACGAGAAATCCTCGTAATTCCGAAAATTTCGGAAGCCGGAAAACCAGAAAATCCTCGATATCCGCCGTTCGCGAACGAGGAACTGTGCCATCACTATTGACAAGTGTGCTAGTGTATAGTCAGCATAAAGGCAACTATAAAGTTGTGCTGCAAAACCTAAAAATCCCACATAGTTTTCTTACATTTCACCATTGATTTGGTACAAGGAATGTTTATATGTATACTACCTTTCACACGTTTGAAGTAGTGTCCTTGGATGTTTTTGAAAATGCAATATCTACATTTATATAGAAAGGTCTGTTATTAGCAACAATAAGTCCTGTGTTCCAGTGGAAAGTATGTTTGCTAATTCAAGTTATCATTTAAAAAGGTTAGTTTGTCATTAGAAACCCTTTGAAATTACAGTATGTAAGTGCAGATAGCTTCTTTTGGCTAGATTTGTATCTGGATCACCAGCAATTGTTAGTTCAATGACAGGCTCAAAATGGGCAGAAACATTTAACTGTCTTCGGAAACTCATCTATACGGACACCTGAAAATTGAAAAAATATAATGAGATTGCTGATAGCTGGAGATCTCGTAGAACTCACTTCACACGACAAACTGGTTGAAACAACAGTAGAAAGAGGAGTGGAAGGCACACTTGAGTAAGTGGATAAAAATATAAAGCGTCCATTCATTATATCTACATTAGATAGACAAACCTAGTGTGTAGTTTAAGAAAGAGATATCTCAACTGGCAGCTTCATTAATAGAACTAGCAGTCTGGCTTCAATAGCAAAGGTGTTCCTCTGGCTCTGGGTTGCTGAACTTTTCTAGGCAGAGGTGCAAAGAAAAAGCATGTCTGTCTTTTTTTGCCTATTCCTTTGATTAAAATTGCTTAACCACCATATGCACCACAAATCTATTATTGCTCCCATAGTTTAACAAACACTTTAGAGGGTTATAATTTAAGGCCCCCATGCACGGCACCGATATTCAGAAGACTTCGATCAAATTAATCAGATTATCGAAGGCATGTTTTTGTGTTTATGATTGACCGATCTATCAAAGAAACCTGATCGGGCAAGACGGAAAATTTTTAATCAACCCTATCTACCAGAACCAGACCAGAACGAGTTTTGAAACTGAAATCTAAGTAGGATAGCCGGTGCAAGGTGGGGATTTTCGATTGTTCTCGGCAAATCAAAAATCCGATCTGTAAATCATTGGACCGTGTATGGCTATCCAGAAACTAGTTCCTTTTTGAGCTGAAAAGGGCAGGTAGGATCCAAAAATGTGCAGATTGACAGATAAATAAATAGATGAATAGACGTAAAATGGCCTGCTATATTCTACTTTATTGACAAGTAAAATTTCTGCTGCAAACAAAGGAAATGAATGCAAATACCTTTGTCTGTTCGCATGCACAGCAAAACGTCAAACGAGGAACATGACAGTTGAGGGAGGGGGGACTGTACATGATTTTGTTTTTTTACTGCCCTCTTAAGTGCGTAAATTGTTTGAATGTAAGGGAATCCATGGAATTCTTTGTGTTTATGAGAGTTAGAAATTAAGCAATCTGTCATCATCAGCATATCCCAACATCATGGGAGGGGGTAATGTACAATGCTGTACTCAGAGTAGCCATTAGTAAAGTATTTCTGCAGTCAGGCTGAAAAACTGGCCATCAGAGGGAACAGCAGGGAGACTGGGTTTATGTTTGTAAAGGGGGTGAGTGAGGGATTGAAGACTACCCCATGGGAGGCAATGCACAGAGGTGAAGTCCAAGCATCTGCACAAGATTATTTTTATATTATGTGTCTGTTGGTTTTGGATGGATCCTAAACATTTGTGCATCAGCCAGTCCAGGCCTCCCATCTTTAAAATTCCATATCTGTCCTTGAGAGCACAAATGCTTTTCCATCCATCTGTTAATGGGTTACAACACCCATCCCTCGGCTGTTAAGGAGGTGGAAAATGTAAATTAGGAATATACAGTCGGCATTCTCAGGGTTGTTGCTCTCTCGCCTCTTGAAGAGAGTTGCAGTTTGTCAATTACTCCTTGTTTCTTAGATTTTGTGTGCAATGCTATTCATATAGCATGAGACTGCAAGATACCTTCTGTTATAAGAAGGTTCTGTCTTCATTTTATGTTCTGTGGAGGGCTTTTTGCTCCTTTTGGCCCCCCTCACCCTAAGCTTATTTAGATGGTGTATTTTACCTTTTAGTGAGGATATGTGTCAACTGACAGATACTTATCCTCTTCCATTATCTGCTTTTGGGGATCCGCTTTTCTTTTTATATGTAGCATTTCTATCTGTATATTTGCTTTAAATTCTCACTCTTTACAGCTAATGTCCATGTACGTGTGAATTTTTTGCATGTGAAGCTGTTTTGGGGGAAATATTGCATGTTTAACTGTGTGCTTCCCATTTCCTGTTTTGTTGCACACAATGGAAATATGTTAATGGAATGGAAATAATGGTGTAATTTAGCACTGTGGAAAGAAACTCTTGAAATGGTAATATTAATGCACAGCTTGTCTCCTCTGGTCATGTTTTTTTTCTGCACAGCTGAGGAAAATGTCCAGCTAGGAATAAATATGTTTGAAATATTTTGTTGAGAGTTCTTTTATCCTTTGGACAGCTTACAATAGTTTGTGTATCTTGCAGCCTCATTTTATGGTCCAAACTTACTACAATTGAACTGTAACATCTTTGGCAGACATGCAAACACAGACATACCTACATATGTCAAATGTGTTAGTATTAAAGGGGAACATTGGTCTACAAACAAGTTGAGTTTAAATGAAAGGCCAGTTTCCTACCTTTTTAAACGAGCCATCAACCACCTGTCTACGTGCTCCACAGCCCTAGATATAAAGACATTACAGACCAGAAAGTCAATGGGTAGGAGGATGACATGTGACATTCCTAAGGCTGCTCCTCCATCTTGCCGCCGGCGAGCACAGCCTCAGACTTCAGTGACCGGAAAGGAAGTCCCTCCCCCTCCCTGCTGTGTGAAGATCCCCACAGAGAAGGTAAGGGAATCTACAGCCCTACTCTCTCACTATGTGAAAACAGCCTTTTCAGGCAGAGTTCTCACTCTGTTCACACTCTGTTCTCACTCTGCCTGAAATGGCTGTTTTCACACACTCTTCTTTAGGGAGTGTCCCACGGCATCCGTGAGTGGACAGGTCCATAGCACCCACAAGTGGGCTGAGCTAAGACACCCACTAGTGGGCAGGAGCTAAGGGGGGCCTGCCAATGGAGGGTCCATGAGGTCCATGAGTGGGAGGGGCCAGGGGGCTTGCAATGGGAGGAGGAGACACAGGACAGATTGACTGTCATCCACTGACATGGTTTCAGAGCAGGAAGCAGGAAGTGCAGGGGACCTGTTGATGCTGCTGCCATATCACACACAAAAATGTAAATATCTTCAAAACTATGAAAATAAATTGCAAAAATTCTCAGGAGAGCAATTCAATTTACCTAAAGCCATTTTTGGACCACAGTTCCCCTTTAAAAGAACTTTATAAAAGTTGAATACCGTTTGATTGCAATGGTGATCCTAGTGGGTAGATAACTAAAACATTTTGTGCTAGTCAATACCAACAGTGAAGGGGAAAAGCAAGACAGGAGGAAGAACATGGTCATCCCATATGTAGCAGGGGTCTCCGAGAAATTAAGAAGAATTTTCAAAAAACATCGTATCCCTGTCTGCTTTAAACCGAACAACACACTGAGGCAGCAATTGGTACATCCGAAAGACCCAATACCAAAACACAAGAAAAGCGACATCATATATGCAGTGCAGTGCAGTGAAGAATGCTCTGATTTGTATGTGGGGGAGACCAAACAGCAACTGCATCGACGTATGGCCCAGCACAGAAGAGCCAATTCCTCGGGTCAGGACTCAGCCGTGTATCTGCATCTTAAGGATAAAGGACATACCTTTGAAGATTGTAATGTTAACATACTGGCGAAGGAACGTGACTGGTTCAAGAGAGGTGTTAAGGAGGCCATTTATGTGAAAATAAAGAAACCAAGCCTAAATAGAGGTGGGGGGGTTCGACACCAACTGTCTGCCATGTACAATGCTGTTTTAACACCTTACTCTGGGCGTTCCTATAACACCTCTTAGCCACTATCTAATCACACCCTTAACACCTGGCTGTGATATGCTAATTGGGATTTTCCAGGGTACATAATTGCCACAGATTCTTGTACAAGTCATTCTGAATTGAGAAAGCCAGTCGGATGACTAGCGAAACGTCTTCAAGAACTACATTTCAAGTCCAGTTGATCTAATTGAATACAACAGATATACCATGACCTGGATGAATGAGAACCTTCACAAGCATTGGCGCATGACCAAATGGCAAGAATAATGTATGTGTATGTATAGTTTATTTATAAAGCACTACTTGGAGACACAGCGCTGTACAATAACAAAATACAAAAAGGTCATACAACGGGAACAAATACATAAAAGAATAAGGTCTGCTTTGCTTGTACGAACCTTTTCCATTGGAAAGCTGTCACACCTTCATGTCCATATCAAACTATCATCCTGTTACATGCCTAAACCCAACTGTGAAACCTAACCAACTCTAATAATAATAATAATACTTGGGGATCAGGTGTTTTTATCTGCTGTTTTGTTTGTTTGTTTTTATTGTTGCAGTGAAGGAGAGAGTATAATACATTTCAGATTGTTTCTTTTAATACAAACAACAACCAGTATACAAGTATAAAAGTTGGCAACTTACTTTCCACCTGACAAAGTCTTTCAGAGAATTCGGTCCATATTTCACATGATCTGTAACAGTCTTTATAAAATCTTTGCCAACAGCTTTGATCTTCTGTATGGATGGCTTTTCAGGAAGATTGTTTTTATATTGGTTCTCCCAGTATGATTCCACCTATAATAAAATGGATTAGAGCTTAATACCTGGAAAAATAATTTAGGGAAAATTATAATAGCAGAGTATTCTTAGTATTGCAGTTAGAGCCATTTACTTACCCGGCTGCTTAACTCTCTGTGATTAACAAACCGAACATGGTTTGCTAATGATGTTATATCTTTATTATTCAGTCTTCTGAGTTTAGGTAAAAGGCAAAATACTTTATAATTGTCACTAACCTAGAAGAGGAAAAATGGTTTTAGCTTTAGAATCAGCTTTAGTGACCCTTTTCTTTTTATAGTGAGTGCTTTTTTACTATTTACTGATTCAGTTTCATTTAATGTAAAAGTTAATTGCAAATACATATGATTACATAAAAAAAATAAAGACTGACACATCAAGCCTGAATGTCAGAATGTTATGAGGAATATGGAGCAAACCCTGGGGTGAGGATCTAGTGGTTTAGGTGAGGATTTAGCAGTCCACACCCAGTTTACTATTAAAGGAGGGGATGGTTTATGGCAGTACAATTTCCCTTTAACTCACTGTATATTGGTGCAAACGCTTTATTTCACTATTATAATGTGATAAGTGACTATATGTAGACAACATTGAGAGTTCCATGCTCTTCTCAACTCATTGCATCCAAACATTAAATATACATTGGAATATCATACGGAATGGATTTCATTTTTGCATTTTATTGTGATCTGAGATGAAGGGTTTCATAAAAAATCATTACTCATTAGTCAATTTGGGATAGTGGCTAGGATTGTATCTGGCACGGAGGTCCCAACAGTTGAAAGACATGTACAAGAAATTTAAGCAGAGGGGTTATCCCCCAAATGTCTTAAATCAAGTGTTGACAAGGGTTAATAAGGAGAGGTCTGACCACCCTAAGGGAGGGGAGGTGCGGATCCCATTTGTTACCCAATATTCCTTACAAAGTCCTTCCATCAATAATTGCCTACTTATTGGAGCATACTCAGGGAAGGGTTCCCCACCATTAATGAATTTTCTGTCCCCTCCCTTATCTCATATAGAAAGGGGAGAACATTAATCATTTGGTGGGTTCTGACCTTCGGGCAGACTGTAAAGCGGGTCTGGGCATTAATGGTATGTTCCCATGCAGGGGATGTAGACAATGTCGGCATTTGGTTAAAATCAATGAATTTGTACATCCTCTCACCAAGGAAGTCTTCCCTTTAAGGGGACAATTCACCTGCATCAAAAAATGTTGTTTATGCGTTGCTGTGTCCCTGCAACAAGATCTACATTGGAGAGACCACCCAACCTATCTAAAACAGAATATTACACAAATCCAGTATCAAACTAAAAAATTCTAAATTACTAGTTCATGTACATTTTAATGAGGCCCATCTCTGGGAATCTGAAGTACGTTTTCTGGTCTTGGAATATGTTCCCAGACCTAAACGTGGGGGTGACAGGGAACTCAGGTTGACAGAGGTCTGGTGGGAGCATAGATTAAAGGAGAACTAAACCCAATTTTTTGTACCCCAGAATCTGAAAACAACCCCCCTAAAAACACCAATAAGCTATAAAATCCCACTTCAGTAAATCCTATTATAGTAAATGTAAACCTGTTAAAAACTGAATGAAGTATCTGTGTGTATGTGCAGTGTCAGACCACACCTCCTGACCTCAGTCACATGCTTCCTTGCTTTATCTGTCCTGTAAAAGGATTGGCTAGAGATTATTAATGGGTGTGACCAACTGTAACAAGGTTCTGCCATAGCTAAGGACTGAGCATGTGCAGAACATAATGGTCGTTGACCAAACTGTGATATTAGAATGCTGTGAAGTAAAGCACAAACCATATGTTATTTAGGTAAATTTCCCAGTGTCTGTATCAAAATGAGAGGTAAGACACAGATTACTGGTTTTATATAAAGGTGTTCCGACTTCTGGTTCAGTATTGTTCTGCGGCTTTAGTTGCCCTTTAAAGACTTTGCACCCTACTGGGCTTAATCATAATTATTATCTTCATGTGTTTCACTAATCCATTAGTGTTAAGGATTCCTCGATTTAGGAATATATTATGTCAGAGTGTATTAGGGGTCTTTAGAAATCATTATGTCTTTCCTTGGTGTATCTCGCTGTCCATTCCCCTCTATTGCTCATTTTAGAGGTTTTTAAAACATAAAGTACCCGTTTCATGAATATGCTAATTGTGGGTGGGTGTCTGGGAGTGTCTATTTATAAATCATGTGACACTAATGATGTTATCGACCATGTTTTTTTCTTATTATGTTATGGCCCTGATACTGTGGGCTTGATAAAGGCTGTACATCAGGGTTGCCTGATGTACAGCCGCATAATAAAAATTGATTAAGCAAGACTCTTGGAGTGCGGTGTTATATCATATTTTCTATATATGTACACAACAATAAAAACAATTTCCTTTATAATGAAATAGATCATAATCTATTTTGCTAAAATACTTACTGTTAAGTATATATTATCTTCATACATAACTTCCTCTAGGTTTGGAAACTGCTTCAGCACTGTAATATCTTCAACATGGTTATCACTGAAGTTAAAGACTCTTAAATTATTGAGATTCAGGTTGTCAGGAAGTTCTGAGAGAGCATTCTGGGAAAGATCCAGTTCTTCAAGATTTATCATTTGTGAAAAAATATGTTGATCTAAATCTCTTGATTCTAGGTGCATCTTGGCTAAACTAAAAATATGGATAAATACAGAAAAAGAATGTTTACTACAGATTCCAGCTTTTAAAAAAACAAAACATCACAGTAGTTATGTTTTTTTTCTACAGGATGATTCTTTACTGATTTTCTGATCAATGTGAAGTTATTCAGCTCTTTTTACTGCTAGTGAGTGAACCACACTGTTTATAACCCTGCTTAGAAACTTAACAACTGGCAACAATGACATATCTATTGCAAAAAAAGGAAAGATGTATTGGTTTGAGTACTTTACTAGACTGACCACAAATCAAAAGATTTTTGCATAATGAATATTCATACTTTTCTTAAAGGGATAAATATAGATTCAAGGAGATTTCTAATGTGCTCTAGTCAAAAGCAGGGGGTGAATAAGGGATGAACAAAGGATTTTGCATTATAGAAATGAAATAAATGAATTTAAACACCACTAAATAACTAATTACAAGTAAAAGTATTTGCCGTGTTTTACTAAATATAGTGTTTTTTTTAAAATCTGTCTTACACCCTATATAATAGTTTGATCCTACAAACAAAAGAACAAGGTTAATATTTACTATTGTTGTATGCTTGTGCTTGTATTTTAACACTATTAGAAATATCTATTCTGACTGATAAATCATTCATTCTAGTTTGACTGGTGGCTTTTGTTGCCACATAAAACCTACAATTCCTCTGGATTCCAATTTATTTTAATATACACATTTACATATGACTTTGCACTGCTGGAACTCTGGGTAGAAACTAGTAACAACTAGACCCTTTTTGTCCTTAGCTATAACTTTATGGTAGGAAATAACAAGTATTACAACATTTCATTTACCCTTTAACTAAAAGTAATTAGCTTTGTAAGTTTTGTAATGCTTGTAGATTTATGTATCTCTGGTGGAGTTAAAAAAATGTTACATGTTGGAGTCAAGGCAGGGAAATGTCTTTTAAAGGATAACTGTATTCCCTCAATGCATTTTTTTTTTTAAAACTGCTTTCAAAAGAGTAATGGTACGCAGCCCTCCCCATACCTTTTTTTTCCTGATTTCGAACTTCTCTCTGCCTTCAATTAGCCATGCTGTGAAGGGGGCATAACAATTCTGTCTGCCTGTAACTGTCACTCAAAACTAGCATGTGAGAAAACACTCCTCCACCCATTTGTTTGACTGGCAGAGGAGAAGGAGAGAGGTCGTAACAGACATTCTGATCAGCCAGTGACAAGTGATATGTTAATCATGGCCCTGGGCCGTCTAGGAGGCAGGCTTTTAGCACTCATTTTTGCTGAGTGATATCTAAGGGAAGGCAGCACGGTTGTAAATGAGAGTAAGCAATTTTAGCTGCTGGAACTGTGGACATGTAATGGGGGAGATGTTTTTTTGGGTATTGTTGTCCTTTAAAGATAATTTATTTAAATTAATGAAGAAACAGAGGTAGAAAATTTGCCCCTGCTTCCCACAAAAATATAGATTGGGGAGTGGGGGGAAGGTTTTAGGGTGTAGTTTCCATTTAATTACTATAATCGGTCATATAATTAATTACATAATCAGCTCATCACCAGACTGATGTGAAAACACTACATAATGTATGGACTGAATTAGTTAAGATTACTTAGCATGGTAGGACAAGAAAATAAGTATTAAAATGTCCCATATTGGTTTTAGACTACAACTCTGCCTCATTATTTCTCCTTAGCTAATCGGGTAATATGCAAAATAAACAAACAATGTTTACTCCCTACATGTGGCCAAGTGAACTAAGTAGTATTAAAGGGCAAGTCCAGCCCCCAAAATGAAAACTTACATACAGGTAAATCACCCCCCAAAAGCCTAAACGGTAATAGTTTGAAATCTGAAATATGTAAGTTTAACCTGAAATCCTGCACAATGTCCTGTTTCCCCTGTTTTTGCTTCCTCGTTCTTCCAGTTAGCAACTATCAGTTATGGATTTGACAGTTGACATCACAGCCAATGACTGGATTTTTAATCCCCTGTCTGCCTCTTCTGAGCATGCCCAAGCTCAGTACAAGTTTCTAAATTGCTCAGTTTCCATAAGGCATCCAGAAGCATAGCAGGCATACAGTAATGAATTCAAAGGACAAAGTATGATATATCAACATATTTTAAAGAGGCCATTATTTCTAAAAGATGTTCTTATCAGGGTGGAGTTGTCGTTTAACACAACTTTAAATGTTTGTACTCCTTTAATTACATAAGGTACCGGAAAGTTTTTAGGTAAAAAAAAATAAACTACAAGTAAGTAAATACTTACTTTAGCTTCTTCACATCTTTTAGACAGTTTGATTTGGGTAGTCCTTTCTGTAGCAGGTCATCTGAAGTAAGTTTTGTCATTTTGGATTGTAGATGTTTCTTAAAAAAAGATGAAATGGTTTTATTCTTTCTGTGTAAAAACAAAGTACCTGGTGATGCTTAAAACACAATATTCCCCAACTTTTTTTATTTATTCATATACATTTTTTTTGTTAGTTGTACTTTCAAATTTTTTTGATAAGCACTCCATGAAAGGCATTTGTTTTAGATACAAATTTTATTATGCTTTGTATAAGAGATGATTTTCACAAAAAAGCAATTGACCCCGAATTGTTTTCAGTTTACCAGTTAACTGTGAAGCAAAATTGAACTTGCATCTTTTAACAGAGATTTTTTTTACTAATTCAACAACAATAAATTAATCGGTAAATGTATTGGGTATCAAAATATTCCCCAACATTTTTTTTTTATTTATATAATTTTTTTTCTTCTTTTCTGTTAGTTATACTTTAAATTTTTTCCCCTAAGCACTACATGAAAGGCATTTGTTTTAGATACAAACTTTATTATGCTTTGTATAATAGAGATGATTTTCACATAAAGCAATTGACCCCGAATTGTTGTCAGTTTACCAGTTAACTGCTAAGCAAAATTGGACTTGCATAGTAATATAGTAATTGAGGTTGAATAAAATGTCTACATCAAGTCCAACTTTTCGCCCTCTTTTTTAACCATATCGAACAGTTGATCCAGAGGAAGGCAAAAAAAAAAAAACACAGCTAAAAAGGGGGGGGGGGGATTCCTTTCTGACTCCAAATGGCAATCAAGAGATTTTTCTTACTAATTCAACAACAATAAATGAATCAGTAAATGTATTGAGTATCATTTAAAAAATAAACTGTCATATACGAGTTTTCATGTTCTACCAGAGGAGGGGTAGCAAAAATTAAAAATAGCATTCATCTAAAACAACATGCTGCAAACAGACAACCCAGGAGAGAATAGTGTAAATCTGATGCACTAATCCATGCAACCACAAATTGTATGTAAGGAAGGGAGCCTTAAATAAACAAATTTGAATGGTTATTATAAAAAAAGAATTTATATTACAGAATCCAGATTGCACTGTGTATAACAAACATATTCCTGCATGGAACTATACTGTACCCCTCTGCAAAACACTGTGATCGGTACATATAAAATACTCTATATCTCTGTTGAATAAATGGACCAATATCCATAACTAAGGTATGTAAAAGTATATAAGCAAAGTAGGTATGAGCTAAAGAAGTGTGCAAGGGAACCCAGCTATCTTACAGTGCTAATGCCGTGCATGTCCACCAATTAGGATTCCATTGGATTGTGGGCACAAACAGAATACATTAAAATCAACAGCGGTTACCTACTCACAGACAGTCCACCGATTTCTACCCTGCCTCCTCTCAACTGACAACCTTTGGTTTCTAAGTCCCGCTTTGATTACGGCACTTCCGGTTTAGACAGCCAATCGCTTTCTTTCCGGAAGTAAGCGTAACGTAGTTTTTGTAACTAGTTATTCTGGTGGGCTACATGGCTGCTTGGGAAACTTTAAACAGTTGCGGATGTAAAGGAATCAGATATTGTTTAGTGTGCGAACCGCTTGGGGTAGCAGGAGCGTTAAAAGTGCCAGAAACGGTATATCCATCCTCCATTATCTATTTATCGTCTAGTTACCTCCATTGAATTGAAAGTTCAGTGGAAAATATCTTTATTTTCAACATTCTTAATTTATATTATGCATAGCTAGTTATTCTGCATTTTATCTTCCTTTTTGAAAAATCAGTTGAATTTGTACCCCTTGCTATTCTCTGCTGTTGACATTAGTGAGCTGACATTTCAGGTTCTAATGGTCCTTCTTCTTCCCAGAATGCACTACATCCATAAAATGTTTCTAACAGTAAATTCTATTGATTGGCTGTCGGATGGGTCAAACATGTTCAGATCTCTACTAAGCATCTGAGTCAACCCAGGTGCTGGGTCAAGGGCAAGACCATAACGCCTCTATTAGGGGTCCTGCAAACAGGAAGTCAGTATTTCTGTTGCATTTATTTCTACACAGCCAAAATGCTGATTGGACAGGTTAATGTCATCAGGATGGAAATATTTTTTTCTAAAAAGTATATGTATTTCCGCTGAACTTCCCCTTTAACATCTAGTTACCTCCATTAATGTCTAATAACCTCCATCAATGTAGTAACCTTCGTTAACGTCTAATAATCTTACGTGCAGTGACCTTGTGGGTCAGGGGGATGCCAGGATTTTAAGTTGAGATAGTTGCACTCCAAATCTGATTTTATTAACTAGTGAATCGCAGAAATAGTGATTCTGTGGTTCACTAGTTAATAAACTTACATTTTAATGAGACTATCTCACCTTGTTTTGATGATGTGATCGGGAAAGACGCAACATTTTCTATCTAACAGAACCAGACCTTCTGTAGTATTCAAGCTGAAATCTATGGCAGATCTCCAGTACAAAGTGGGTATTTTCAATAGGTTCAATCAGATTTTAGATTGTTTAGGCCACTGATGGGCAAACTACGGCTCTCCAGGTGTTTGAAAACTACAACTCCCCAGCATTCCTATGCTTCCCTCTGTAGTTGAGGAATGCTGGGAGTTGTAGTTTTCAAACATCTGGAGAGCCGCAGTTTGAGGATCACCGGTTTAGGCTGAGCAGTTAAACTTTGGACAGTGTATGGCTACCTTTTAGATCAAATGTTTCATCACTGAAATGTCAAGGTAGTGTATAGCCAGCTTAAGGTAAGTAAAATGATGTGTGTAGCATATGAAAGGCACAGACTGGATGTTGTGAAAATAGTAGACTTTATTGTAACAAACATGTTTGTTACAATAAATTCTACTATTTTCACAGCATCCAGTCTGTGCCTTTCATATGCTACACACATCATTTTACTTACCTGGAATTGTGTGTGGATTGGAGGAACCATTCGGTTTAGCATATAGGAACTCTTACTGCTACCGGTATAAAGGGCCTCTACCCCTACCTATAGCCAGCTTAATTTGCACCAGCAGTTTTTGTCTATGAGGTGATCGATTCAAGTCATTTTTAAATAAAAAAAAATGGCATTTAAGAATCAGACATTTCACTGTTTCACACATTGGCCTGTCACTGACCAAGCCAAAAAAAGGTGCCTGGGTCATAAAATCATTCATCATTGGAGTTAACCATTGATCCTAGTGATAGGTCTAAAGGTTTGTACAACATGCAATCTCGGGCGAATCCGCCAGGCGAATCTCCGAACGAGCGGCCGTTTCAGGCGATAAAGTGCCCATATAGAGCCAATTGTCGTCCGCAACGGCCGTTCGTACACATCGTGCATCACAGGTCGGCACCCGCGGTTGCACCACGAACATTTATTGTTAAAAGTTTCAACAATTGATAAGGTTAGATGACCTCACAGCCATTGACTGAAAGCTTTTCTCCTAGCTGCCTCCTTTGTGCATGTAAAAGCTTGCTAAAAAATAAATAAATTAAGACTTGATAGCTTGAGGACGAGACAGAAACTTTTGGGGGGGGGGGGGGAGTGCATCATTTGGTTGCATAACAGATTATCCCTATGTCTGTTAAGCTAGGTACACACAATACAATAATTCGGCCCAACCAACTTTTTAGTGTTTCGGTCGGTAGGGCCGAATTATTGTATGGCTCCTTGTGGTGGCCGCGACCAATCGCAGACAGTTCCTCCATGGACCACACGATCGGTCACGCCTAACTGTCGGGCGCGGCTGCTTTTGCCGCGACTGACAGTCCTTCCTCCTGGCCGACCAGTCTGAAGCTTTGAACAGTTGGTCAGGAGGAAGGATCGTATAGTGTGTACCTTTTAGCTTTCTATTGTTGTTTTAGAGGGTGATTTAACAAATTATAATTTTCCATTTGAAGGGTGAACATGCCCTTTAAGATGGCAATTCAGATGCTGTATTGCTACATTATTCTCCGAAGTACTTAAAAGCTGGGAAAACGAGATGTGCACAAAGCTCATTATCTTTTTAAATGTGTTACTTTCAAGCTCCTTGAATAAGTAAATGGCAGAGTTTCATTTAAGCTAAGTGTGTCTGACACATACTGATACTTGGAGTTATAAATATTAAGAATAGTAGCACAAAACCAAAAGCTTTCAAAATCCACAATTGGCAATATTGATTTAATTTAGAATAAGTGTCATTATTTATGTTCAGGCAACTTTCTAAATGTGTAAAGAGACAAGAGGTCATTTTCCATACATTCAATACATGAATGGAGATACGGTGTTTGTAAGCATATGGTTTTTGGTTTGCGTTTGTTTGCAAATTAACATTCATGGTTCCATGCTGTCTGGCAATCACTTATCAATAGAGCCTTTCTTATTGTCCCCTGTTGTGATTTTTTTCACATACAGTGCTAGCAATTTACCTGTTAAATAGGTAATGCCAGTCTTTTGTTTGAAACCTTATTTTATAATTAGTTTTTCATTTATAAAGAAACTTGTACACACCCTGGAAGCCAAGAAAGGGATACTAAAGTCTACTTGTGATTTAGTTCTTATTATTACTTTATTAGTTCCATAAAGACATGTAAGGGTGCACAAGATGCGTTTTTTCCTGCTAGACTGACCAAAATGTATTCATATATCGGTCAGTCAGGCAAGATATAAAGTAGAGGAGCACACTACTTCAGTGAACACTTCTTTATTAGTGCAAAAACAACAGCATACATGTATTATGGAGCCCTGGAAGTAGGGGGCTGAGGGGATTGAACCTACCTACTGGTCTGGCAAACCAGCCAACAGCAGTGTGCCATTGTACATTTGGAACTTTTTGCAATTATCGGTCAGTCAGGTCGAAAAAATTGAGGATGTAACACTGGCAACCGATGTCATCGGACGTGACGTTAATTCAGCACCAATCATGTGGCTGTCTATGGACCGCATGATCGGTCACTCCGAACTTTTGCCTTGACTGTCAGTGATTTGATTCAGCTGTTTGCATGCTTGTGGAGAATGACAAGTAGGGCTGAAAAATTTGCCCGTGTGTGCCCAGCCTTAGCCTCAAAGTTATAAATATTAATGAATATTTATCTATCTGGCTTCTGTCATAAATATAATTTTCTTGTCAAATTGTCTGCAGAAAATGCAGTTTACAAACATATATTTACTTTGTATATGTCTTAAGCTTCGTACAGACGTATGATGTTCCTGCAGACCCAAGACCCTCGTTTCGATAGATGCCTGTGTGAATGCGTTCAGTCTGGGTTCGTTTGTTAATCCTCCATGGATAACTAGATTTGCTGATTGGTTTGAAAAGACA
Organism: Hymenochirus boettgeri; assembly: GCA_019447015.1. NCBI lineage: Eukaryota > Metazoa > Chordata > Amphibia > Anura > Pipidae > Hymenochirus > Hymenochirus boettgeri. The sequence goes on along the minus strand of CM033470.1, from coordinate 92,447,735 downwards.
AATCCCACTGGTGACAAACCTCAGTTGGGTGGTGGTTTGTACCATCATTTGGTTATAACAGGGATTTAGTGATCAATTCCATATACGGTATGTATTATCGTCGACTGTTCGGGTTAATGTGAGTTGTCTCATATTTCTGCCAGCTTCCAGTGCAGACTGCCCTGGATGTATCCAGCTTTACAATCAAAGTTTAAACAGTACACACAGGTTGATATTCTGGGGTGATTGACTGCCCAGCCTCATATTTTGGTTGTATCGGCACTGGGTAAGACACCATTTTTTTCTGCAAAATTGGTTAGTCTGTATGATCGGGCATGTTGTGAAATCGGTCAGATCAAAATATCAACTCTACAGTTAATAAAACAGTGTGGCATATTAATAACCACTACATTTTTCTGGTAAAATTATGGTAACTAAAACAGTCAAAATTAAATTTGATCTAATTGTCATTGCTGTTGCATTATACTGCCAACTTTTTAAAAAAAAATAGAATGTTTGTAAGGAATTGTGTAAATTTCTATCGAGTTTAAATTCAAAATAACCTTAAAACATTCAGTAACTCTGGCAGTTGCACAAATCCATTATGTCTGTCTATCCCAGTGATGTTGAACCTAGGTCCTAGGCACTCGAGATGTTTAGAAACTACATCTACCAGCACGTCTGGTTTGCAGAGTTTTATCTAATTCAACCAAGGCATGCTGGTGGTTGAAGTTTCTAAACATTTGGAGTGCCAGGGTTCGAAATCACTGGTCAATCCTTATTTTATTTTTGTTAACATAGCTGCATTTTCTCGTTATTCAGGAGACAGTTGGCATAATTGTTAAACATTGGTTATATTTTTAAATTAATGGTAAACTTGTTTTGCAGAAAAAATCTTTTGAATACAGTCCAAGTAAAGGCATAGCTTTGGGGGTGGATGGCTGCTGGTTTCCTTTTCCTGGAGTGTACTTGATACAAGACTTTGTGACACAGGATGAGGAAAGAAACATGATACAAATTATGGATCAAGACAAGTGGAGACTTTCACAGTCTGGTCGAAGGAAACAGGTAAAAGAAATGTTCTTTATAAATTAGTTTTAAAGGACAATTATACTCCTAATATGGGAAACAAGTTAAATGTATATGTATGTTTTGCTAAGTTTCCCAACCTTCCCTCTACCCTTTTTAAAAAAAAAAAAAGAATGCAGAGAATTCCTACTTTGAAGTCCAGGTCCTTACAGCCACGGAACTCCGGAAGCTCTAGGCAGAAATTAAATCACACTATTAGCATGTTGTAGATCCCAAAAGGAGAGGTTAGAATGGGAATGTAAACTTATACAAAAATTTGGGACTCTGGATTGAACAAAGATCTAAACTTTGTGTCACTATGTTTCTAATCTTAATGTCATGTAGAGTTAATCAGACTAAATTCCTCTAAACCACCCAAACCCATAAATATCTCATTTATACCAGACCCTCCATGTACACTAGAGGTGAAGTGTATCTGATTGTTTGTTTAACCCTTGCCAATTCTTTTATTTCTGCGTGTGATCATTGAATGTGCATTTACTGTTTTATTTACGACAGCCATTGCCAATCAGGCATGAGGGCAAAAGATAACATCTGTGTAATGTCAGAAAGTCTTTGTTCTAGTATGTATAAAATAGAGTGCTTTACAAGATTCAGTATTGTATCATGCCTGAGGAAGAAGCCTAGAGCGTCAAAAGCTTGCATTTTCAATCATTTTAGTCAATAAAAGGTATTATTTTATATCCAAGATGTCTTCACTTCCATGTTGTAGACTGAGTTCAGCAAAGCTGCTAGCTTCCTGACCAATCAAATGGCACGTTCTAATTTCCCTCGCTGACTGAAAGGGAAAGGCAGGATTTATGGTCTGGGGAACAGGAGTTTGGACATTAAAATCTTCTTTCTGACATAACATAGAAACATAAGAGTAGGTGGGTTTTATTGTATACCTATTTAACTCTCTGCTGACCATGTGTGAGTTTCACCAGTATAGTTGTCCTTTAATTTAAATTTGTAGTTCTAATTTCTGTATCAGCATGTGGCAGCTTATTCTGAATAGTCGCTGCTCATGCTCTATTTTATAAAAAAGATAAATCAAAATCCTACTCTTATTTTATTGTGAGGCTGCTGTAGCCTGCACGCTACTGATGCATTTAGTTTCAAAATTTTATTCTTGCTTTTTGCATGTGTATTTAGTCAGTAAAGATATGGTTAATCTTATAATAGGTATTATAACATCAGTGACACTGAGTGACTATTTGTCACTCAAGAATAAAAGTTTGAAACCGAATGCATCAGTAGCGTGCAGGCTACAGCAGCCTCACAATAAAATAAACGAGTAGCATTTTGATTTATCTTTTTTATAAAATAGTTTGTATGGATTAGAGAATTTGTATATATGGATATTATCCATTGTAACTCTCTATTATACAGGTGCACACCTGCTTAATCTACGGTAAGTATAATGTTGATTATACATATAAATACTATTTGAGACTTTAATTTGGAGCTCACTTTGTTCCTTGATGCTGAAAACAGGTCGGCTTTTTTTCTCTCAGCGTTCAATGCAAATTCTGGTCAGATCGCTAAAGAAGCAATGATTAGAAGCCATCCACTGTCACTTTGGTGCATTCAGGTCATTTTTGTCATACTTTAGAAGTAGCAATATGCAGCCATTAGTGCTTGCTTATCAACTGATTTGTTCATAACCCTAAGGCTGCGACACATGCTAAGATTTTTTGGGCAGACCGATCGATATTTCCGTGTATTGGTCGATCGCCAAGAAAAATCAGAATTTTTATTTTTAGTCTGGCGGCTACCAATGCCAGTAAATCACGGGGTCTCCTATGGGGCCACATGACTGGTTACGGCAAACTGTCTGTAACAGTGATTTGGCCTGATTACTCACTAGTGGTAAATGGTTGACCATATGGCTTACATAGACTGGGTATAGTCTATAAGTCAGACCAAATATCTCATTTTGTACAATGATATTATTAGCTTGGTAATGCACAGTTACTTGTGTTTTTTTTTTTTTTACTTGAATTTAAGTTTGCTAGTAAATTATTATCATTATGGATTTATATAACGCCAACATCTCCCATGGCCCTTTACAATAACATAATTATACATTACATACAACGGTAATATATATTATATAAAGTCATACATATTACATACAAAGGTAAAGCATACATTATAAATACACAACCTGATAAGTTTTTTTTACAGCAATACCCTGATACGATAATTGGTTTTGAATAACAACCTAATATCGGCAAACGACAAGGGTGGGGAATAAAACAAATATAATTTTGCTCAAATTTTGCTTGCACTTTATCCTTAAAGGGGAACTGTGGTCCAAAAATTACTTTAGGTAAATTGATAGGAATTGCTCTCCTGAGAATTTTTGCAATTTACTTTCATTGATTATTTTGCATAGTTTTGGCGATATTTACATTTTTGTGTGTGATATGACCGCAACATCACCAGGTCCCCTGCACTTCCTGCTCTGAAACCATGTGACAGTCACTCTGACCTATGTCTCCTCCTTGCAACCCCCCTGGTCCCTCCCACTCATGGGCCCCATGGCCCCTCCTTTGTATGCCCACTCATGGGTGCATTGTCGTCCCCATCCACTTACGGGGGCCCCTCCCCACTCAAACATACCCCCTACCTTCAGAAAACTGTGTGAAAACAGTCTTTTCAGGCAGAGTGTTTTCACATAGTGGGAGAGTAGGGCTGTAGATTCCCTTACCTTCTCTTTGGGGATCTTCACACAGCAGGGAGGGGGAGGGATTTCCTGTCTCCCTGAAGTCCACACAAGTCTAAGGCGGTGCTCGCCGACGGCAAGGTGGAGGAGCAGCCTTGTAAATGTCACATGTTATCCTCCCACCCATTAACTTTCTGGTCTGTAATGTCTTTTTAGCACGCAGAGAGGTGGTTGATGGCTCGTTTTAAAGGTATGAAACTGGACTTTCATTTAAAATAAAAAAAATTGTATGGAGACCACAGTTCCCCTTTTAAGTAGAAGTTCAGTGTAAATACATATGCTTTAAAAATCAGCATTTTCCCATCACAATGACTTCTGCCATTCATCATTTTGTCTGTGTATAAATAAATGCTTCCAAAATACTCACTTCCTGTTTGCAGGACCCATAATATTTTGGTCTTGCCCTTGACTTAATTTAGTTGCTAAGTAGTGATCATGTTTAAAAGATATGTACACTGTGAATTTTGCTTTTTTTTTTTTAATTGCCTATTAATGGAAACTATAATTCTTACCAACTATCACTGTACCATTTTATTGCTGATCTGTCCCCTTTTTCTTAAGCTATCCAATCTGAAACCTCTTCCATTTCAGTTGTCAATCAAGTGCCTTAAGGTGCCCATACATCTATAAGATTTTACTTACCCGACCGAGCGCTCACGCGATGTTCATCGATGCTGCCGGAACCGCTTCTCCCGATCTTACATTCGACCGGTTCCGGCAGGATCGAAGGAACATCGTGTGAGCATTCGGTCGGGTAGGTAAAATCTTATAGATGTATGGGCACCTTTACTTTCATAAACTCTTCTGTGCAGAGAAATTTAAAGGGACACTATATTGAAAAAATGACTTTGCCTCGTCTTAATCTATAATTGAATACATGTAAGTAGCACTTACTCTGATTTGTGTGTGTTGCTGCATGGCTTTAATCCAGCACACATTTTGTTTAGGAGCAGTTTCGCCCCTCCCTCTTTTAACCACTCCCACTTCCATCCGACCTGACTTTTTTCCCACAAACCAACTGTCAAGCCTGCACACAGCATACAGCATTTCAACTGCCAAAACGCTGTCACCATTCCAGCTACAGTAAAACTCATAGAAGAATAGTTTTTAAGAGCAAGGAACTTGATTGACAGCTGAAATATAACAAGTTTTAGATTGTATATCTAAAGAAATAGGGGTAGATCAACAAAAAAAATGATAGTGGTGGTTGGGAAGAATTATAGTTTCCAGTTATGGTCAATTGAAAATAACCTATTTTTCGGTATAGATGCCCTTTAAGTTTACACGCATGGTGACAGTTGGTATGTGAACTTCATGGAGGGAAATTCCCTCTCCCAATGCTGCCTCAAAGATTACTGACCATGCTTGCCCTCACAGAGTGTCGGATAGTCTAGCAGGCAGCCTGGGGGATTACGGGACTGAGCTTGAGCAGATCATGTACCGGATTCAAGTCATGCAGCAACACAAACACAATAGAGTAGTTGCTGCTTACATATATTTTTAGATTGAAATGAATCATTTGTTCAGTGTACAATTCCTTTAACCCACCCAACAGCCAATTAGTAGAAATTACTGTTAGGAACATTCCAAGGATGTGTCCATTCTGGGAAGAAGAAAGGCAGTAAGAGAATTGGCAGCTCACTAATGACAACAGAAGGGCATAGCAAAGGGTATTAATATATATACTGTAGTTCTGGTTGATCCAGGGATACTTTCCGATTGCCATTTGGAGGAAGGAAGGATTTCCCCCCCCCTCATATTTAACTGGGGTTTTTTCCCCTTCCTCTGGATCAACTGCTAGGTAGGGTTAATAAGTAGGAAGTAAAGGATGGACATAAGTCTTTATTCAACCTCAATTACTATGTTACTAAATCAGCTGATTTTTCAAAGTAGAATAGCATTTGTAGAATAATTAGGCATATGTAATATAAACTTAGAATTTAAAAAATTACATTTTCTACTGAACTTTCTCTTTAACTACAAGAAGGTAGCTAAGGTCCATGAACTCAGAAAGGAGAGGGCAATGATGATCAGATCAAGTAAGTAGACAGTTTTAAATGCCATCCTTTACAAGCATTTCACAACAACGTTAGGCAGAGAATCGCATGAACTAAAGTTTCTTTAAAGGACAACTCCACCCTCATAAGAACATCTTTTAGAAAGAATGGCCTCTTCAAAATATGATATATCATAGTTTGTCCTATGAATTCATTACTGTATGCCTGCTATGCTTCTGAATGCCTCATGGAAACTGAGCAATTTAGAAACCTGTACTGAGCCTGTACTGAGCCTGGGCATGCTCAGAAGAGGCAGACAGGGGATTAACATTGTCATTGGCTGTGATGTCAACTGTGAAATCCATAACTGACAGTTACTAATTGGAAGAACCAGGAAGCAGAAACTGGGGCAACAGGACATTGTGCAGGATTTCAGGTTACACTTATATATTTCAGATTTCAAACTATTACAGTTTAGGGTTTTGGGGGGTGATTTACCTGTATGTAAGTTTTCATTTTAGGCTGGACTTGCCCTTTAAAATATTTTATAAACAAATATATTGTGTTTTGCAGTGGAAGTTGCTATTTTAAAACTGCTTCAGTAAATCTACACATAGATTAATGCATTTGTGTTTCCCCTAACAGGACTTTGGGCCAAAGGTAAACTTCAAGAAACAAAAGCTGAAAGTTGGAAGTTTCACAGGTCTTCCTAATTTTAGCCAAGTACTTTGGCAAAGGATGAAACTACATGCAGTTCTTGAGGGATTTTTACCAGTTGAACAGTGCAATCTTGATTACAGTTCCGATAGAGGATCATCAATTGACCCACATTTTGATGACTCCTGGCTTTGGGGTGAACGCCTGGTTAGTCTTAACCTTCTTTCAGACACTGTGCTTACCATGACTAGAGAAGATGCAGATAGCCTTCAGTTAATGTCTGCTGTAGGGGAAGAAACTGAATTACACCATGCTAACGATGTAAACACTACACAGTGTAATGCGGCAGATTGTAAATTGTATGGTATTATCCCATTTAGTGATGTGGAAGTTACCATATATTTACCCCAGAGATCTTTGGTAGTTTTATATAGTGATGCTCGTTATAAATGGAAGCATGCAATTCACCGTGAAAATATAAGACAGCGACGAGTTTGCATTACTTTCAGAGAAATGTCTCCAGAGTTCAGTTTGGGTGGTAAGGAAGAAGAACTCGGACAAATGTTACTAAAGTTGGCTCTAAGCTTTCAGGGTAAATCAGTATAAGAATTCATTGAGTCGTTTGTACTTTTTCTTTAAAATTTTACATTTTTAAGTAAATGTAAATGACAAAACATGTGACTTAAACACATTTTCCCTGACGTAAGAGGCCAGAAACTGCTAATCAAAGAGTTCCAAAATAAGATATTAATGCATTTTAGTACAGAAATCTTGATTTGTAGCTTCCAGGAAGCTGTTATTCTTTTTCACTGGAGTATGGAGGTTATTTGATCACTTGCTATTTTTTCTTATGGGTGCCCCTTTAAAATCAATGTAAATAAGTAAGATATAGCATACAACTATCTTCACAGAGCAACTATATGCAGATGGGCAGGCATTAGACAAACTAATGTTTTTTGTGCAAGTTTCAGTATCAAACGAGATAGCAAGTGCACCCCTAAACCATTTTTTTCATATTGGGAGTTAGTAAGACTAATATGCTTTATAAAGTACAGAAAGCAGTTCTAAAAAGTTATATGGGCTACCTGGCTCCTGGATTTTACACTAAAATAGAAAAACAATCAATTTTCTTATAAAGGATCTTCAATTCCTTGCCATTTTTATTTGTATTTAAAGGATAATTATAGAAAACTTTGAGCGCCACCCCCCACCCCCATTACAGGTTGAGGACTTAAAACCAATGTGTGTGCCCTAGATCCCGCATGCCAGTGCTGCAAAGTCCCTCTTGTATTGCCGGTCTAGCCCCACCTCGTCCAATAGTCCTGGACATGTACAATGGGCTTTTCGGTGGAGGAGGGTATTTGCGGTCCTATAAATTCCATTTAATAGAGGGAGATAGTATACAATTTTATATTTGTCTACATTAAAAGAGAGAACCTCCTCCATTATGTATGCCATGCACAGGGAACTCCAATGGTGACCATCCACCACTGTCATTGATGACTCGCAGGTAACTGGATTACGCCACACAGTACTGCAATTTATCTGAATCATGTACAGAGTCTGATATAAACAACACATCTGGATGTTTTTGTCGGCAAGTGTCTTGGGGAACAGTTGATGTCACAACCAATAATGGAAAGGTTTTCACTGAGCCACCTCCTCTGTGCATGTGTAAGCTTGCAAAAGAGCTCAAATGTGCAGCTGAGATGATGGCTGGGGAGCAGAAGCCTGTATGTATTCTCTCCTAGCTGATGGATTGGGGAATAAGATAAAGGTGCCCATACATCTTACTGATATCATGCACATTTTCCTGAAAGTGATTTCCCACAATGCTAATAAACTACCTCCGCCAACATTGTTGTTAGTGGCAATGGATGGAAAATCAGCGTATATCTGTTCCCATTTTTAAAATGACCTCTGCATGTGTTGTTTCTGTTTTTTTCTGTTAATTTCTATAAAATACAGTCAATTTGAATTGATTATGTTTTGAAAAGAAATGTTGTGTTGTTCCATAATTTGTATTACATTATTTGAAGAGATTAGTTGAATACAGAATTTCAAGACATAAACTGCAGATTTTACCAATGCATTATGTGTCTGTCTATGTAATCCCTAACGAAAGATAGATGCTAAAATCTTTAGTACTACAGAGGGTCATATTTTTAAAGGCACAGTAAAATACTAATGCAGAATTTAGACATGTTCAGTGTGATTCACCCTGTATTAACAGAATAATATAGTTCATATTAACGGAATACTGCATCACAATAATAAACATAACGATTAATGTAATTTATATGTGAAATGAGCTAAAACCGAACGTTAAAACTGTAAAATGTTGTGGCGAATTGTCTGCTATAATTGTGAACTATATGTAAAATTGAGTTTCTTTACCACTATAAAGAACACAAAAGCATATTTTTAGACAAAAACGGTAACTTTTCATCCAATTTTTTTTTAAACATCAAAATACATGTCCCAAGAAAACACACCTACCTTTCTGGGTAGTAGCTAGCTTTGCTTTAACATTAGGGAGAGATAGTCATGCATGCATAGAGGATGAAAGGTGAGCTTAAATCTTGTGCTAGCCACGACCTCAAAGACATAGGCAGTACGCTTTAATACCTTCCTGGAAAATATATTTTATTGTTTAAAAAAAGTTTGTTTTTTGGCTATAGTTTCCCGTTAATACAACTATACTGTAACTGGTCTCTGTACAATTGTCTAGAATGATGTTTCGGAAGAAGGTGCTAACAATGGCTTAAATTAAGTATTAAAGAGTATCTCCACTGATAAAAGTGACCTGGGTTGTAAGGATAGATATGTGTAAGGTGGAAATGTACCTGCAGTATCCTGTGTCTTTGAGCAGTAGTTTAGAAGAAATCCTCGGTTCTCCTTGAACCCTGTGGATGGTGCAGGTCCGCCCACTTTCAGTGACTGCCTGCTTGGGAAATGGCAGACGTGCATGTTCCTTTAGTGCATGCGCAGAACGTGCTAGGATGCGTCGGGACTGCTGTCTGTGTGATCCGACTGGTTGGTCGATTCTGCACGCACGCACGCACACACACACACTTCAAGCTATTGAGTTCACTGATTAATGGAGGAATAATCACATGACCATCACAGCAGCTTGCTGCTTGGAGGAGTAATCAGGCACTACCTTTTTCTCTCTCTCACCCCCTCCCATACCAGATTGCCTCATATTCCCAGCATCCCCCGTGAAATTAACCTTAGATCACTTTTTCTACCACCCCTCTCAGAGTTAGACACAAAAAAAATCTTTATTAAAAACAACACAAGTTCCCCTGCCTTTGTTACAGTATTGTGGGAAGTGCCTCTTGGGGACGCAGCACTATATAGTAACAAAATACAATAAAGTCATACAAGGGGGATAAATACATAGATAGTTCAGTACATAAATATATAATCTAAATAAATATAAGTGCTAAAACTTTGCCACAAGAAGAAAGGAGGTCCCTGCCCCGTAGAGCTTACAATCTAGTTAGGTGGGTAACATACAGATGCAATAGAATGCGTTTTAAGTGCTGGAGTGAGATGTATGAAGTGCAAATAAAACATATACTGTGCTGGTTACCAGATAGGTAGGATGTAAGGCTAGATTTAAACCTGCTAATTGAGGTTTCTTGACGTAGAGAGTGGGGAATAGAATTCCAGAGGATGGGAGCCACAAGAGAGAGAAGTTTAAGGCGAGTGGAAGCAGTACGAGTGGTCTGTACAGGAGCTGGTTCTGCGGAGGGTACGGGGAGGAACATATGGGGACACTAGAGAGGAAATATTAGGAGGAGCAGCAGAGCGAAGGGATTTAAATGTTAGGAGAAGGATTTTGTATACAATATAGAAGAAAAGTAGAGCTGTGATACCTTCTACTTTTCTTCTCTGTTGTATTCAATTAGATCAACTGGACTTGAAGTTTAGTTCTTGAAGACGTTTCGCTAGTCATCCGACTGGCTCTCTCAATTCAGAATGACTTGTACAAGAATTTGTGGCAATTATGTACCCTGGAAAATCCCAATTAGCATATCACAGCCAAGTGTTAAGGGCGGGATTGCATAGTGGCTAAGAGGTGTTATAGGAACGCCCAGGGTAAGGTGTCAAAACAGCATTGTACATGGCAGGCAGTTGGTGTCGAACCCCCCAACTCTATTTAGAATTGGTTTCTTTATTTTCGCATAAATGGCCTCCTTGACACCTCTCTTGAACCAGTCCCATTCCTATGCCAATATGTTAACATTACAATCTTCAAAGGTATGTCCTTTATACTTAAGATGCAGGTACACGGCTGAGTCATGACCCGAGGAATTGGCTCTTCTGTGCTGGGCCATACATTGATGCAGTTGCTGTTTGGTCTCCCCCACATACAAATCAGAGCATACTGCACTGCGTATAAGATGTTGCTTATCTTGTGTTATCTAGCCACTATGCAATCACACCATTAACACCTGGCTGTGATATGCTAATTGGGATTTTCCAGCGTACATAATTGCCACAGATTCTTGTACAAGTCATTCTGAATTGAGAAAGCCAGTCGGATGACTAGCGAAACGTCTTCAAGAACTAAAGACCAGTTGATCTAATTGAATACAACAGATATACCATGACCTGGATGAATAAGAACCTGCACAAGCATACTTTTCTTCTCTTACTTATGGCTAACACGGTACAAACGTCAACTATTGCTTTGTATACAATATAGTAAACTTTGCATAATATAATTTAATAGAACCTAATGTAGTATAAATGTAAGTTATACAACATTAACTTTTAAATTTAAATTTAAATTATAGCAAAGATTTCTGTAATAAGACATGACCATAAATAAGGTTTAAATGCCAAATATAATTTTTTTTTTCTCATAAAGGTTTTTTATTGAGGTTGTTAGATGACAGACAACATACAGTGTATAAATTCAATTGCCAAAGTAGTAAATTACAGAGTTTTTTTGTACATGGTAAGTCTTAGCATTTTATGATGGTATACCTGTTTTGTTTGCATCAACCTCATGATTATGGGTAGGGGGAGGGGGGGGGTATAAAGGGGGGGGGGGGGTGTGTGGCAGGTTAGGGGGGGAGAGAGGGAGGGTGGGGGATGGATTGAGGGGGGGGAAGGGGGGGCAACTTATAGGCATAGCATCAGGAGTTAGTTGTTGCTACCGTTGGTATGGTGGGCTATACCCTTAACTTAACAATTAACTTAAGCAAACTGCAGATAATGGAATAGTGTTTCTCTTGAAAGTTCTTGGTGTTGGTAGGGCCCAGGCAGAAATATTCACTGATCTTGTGTTTACACTCAAAGTTTCCCAAAGGGAATGTTTTTTGTCCCCTCTCCTTTAAAAAAAAAAAAGAGAGGGGTGTGGGTGGAAGGGTCACCCCAGGCGTCTCCAGGCCGGCCGACCATGTTTTCCTCCCCACTCCCCCACCCTATCCCATCCCTAGGTTTGGGGGCTCTGGTCGAGAGGGTCCATAGCCAGTACCCATGCGTCCCAAATTTTGTCGAAGTTATTTAGCTTTTCTGGCAACGTATACTGGTTTTTCGTTGAAGTGCACAGTCCAGGTTTTGGAGACCAACAGAGATATAGGGGGTGCTGGGGATTTCCAGGAGGAGGCAATTAATGAACGGGCTACAGCGCAGATAATATGGTATAGATTTTTTCCGCTGGAGTTCAGTGCAGGAGAGTTCTTGTTGAAAAGTGTTTCAGGTTGTAGTTTTGTGTTACTTGTTTCCAGATTTTTAGGGTTGTGGAGATGATTTGGTTGTTTGGGGGTTTCGGGGAAGATGGTAGGGTTTATAATAGGTTGAAGATTGGTTTGCAGTCAGTTAGTTCTTGTTTGAGTTCTATCCATCTGGTTTTCCCTGGTGAGGGGTGCCACGGTAGAGTTTGGGCTGTTTTTGCTGTCAAGTAGTAGAGAAAGAGATCTGGAAGGGCCGCACCAAGCCCCGATCTGGGACGGCAGAGAGTCTTTTCTCTGATTCGGGGCTTTTGGTTGTTCCAGATAAATCTGTAAATTGATTTTTGGGTGGGGGCCAGGTGTTTCCTGGATATGGGTAAGGGGAGGGCTCTAAAGAGATATAGGAGCTTGGGTAGGATCATTATTTTGATGGTATGGACTTTTCCATATAAGGAAATATGGTAAGGGGACCTTTTGGCTAATAGATTTTTGATCAGGTTGAATTTCGGGGGGAAGTTGAGGTTATAGAGTTGTTGTGGATCGTGTGTCAGTGGGTCCATAGCCAGTACCCATGCGTCCCAAATTTTGTCGAAGTTATTTAGCTTTTCTGGCAACGTATACTGGTTTTTCGTTGAAGTGCACAGTCCAGGTTTTGGAGACCAACAGAGATATAGGGGGTGCTGGGGATTTCCAGGAGGAGGCAATTAATGAACGGGCTACAGCGCAGATAATATGGTATAGTTTGTTTCCGCTGGAGTTCAGTGCAGGAGAGTTCTTGTTGAAAAGAGCTTCCCAAGGGTCTGGAGAAAGGTCCACTTGGAGGATTTTGTTTAGAAGGGTGTAGCATTTGTTTCATAATTTTTGAATTTCGGGACAGAACCACCAGCAGTGGGGGAAGATCTGCGTTTCCTTGACAGTTTCTAAAACAGAGGGGGGGTACCTGTGGGAATATTTTGTGGATATGCATTGGTGAACGATACCAGCCGTGTAGAATTTTGAACGCTTTTTCTTGTATTATTGTATTGTTGGTGCACTTGTTAAGATTTGATCCTATTGTGGACCATTCGTCTTGTAATAGTTTGGTGTTGAGCCAGGTTTCCCATTTGACCTGCATTGGGAGTTTCTGTTGGGATTTGAAGGAGATTAATTGGTGATAAATTTTTGTGATCTTGTGGGGGACTGTTGGGTGGTGGTATGCCAGTTCTTCTAAGGGGGACAGTGAGGGGGGGTCTGTACATGTTTGTAGAGATTTGGTAAAGGCTGCCAGTTGCTGGTATCTGAGCCATTCTTTAGGAGGGATGTTCCAGGTTGTTTTTAGTGTTTCCCAGGGTATTATTTGTCTCTGTGGAGCGATCTGGAACACCCAAATAATCCCTCTGTCGGACCATTCCTTCTAGTCTGGAGTTTGTAAGCCTGGGGTGAAGGCTGGGTTGTTGGTTATGGGTATCATCAGAGTGTGGGGGTGTTTGAGGTTGTAGTTTTGTGCTACTTGTTTCCAGATTTTTAGGGTTGTGGAGATGATTTGGTTGTTTGGGGGTTTCGGGGAGGATGGTAGGGTTTATAATAGGTTGAAGATTGCCACGGTAGAGTGCCACTGTAGAGTTTGGGCTGTTTTTGCTGTCAAGTAGTAGAGAAAGAGATCTGGAAGGGCCGCGACAAGCCCCGATCTGGGACGGCATAGAGTCTTTTTCTCTGATTCGGGGCTTTCGGTTGTTCCAGATAAATCTGGAAATTGATTTTTGGGTGGGGGCCAGGTGTTTCCTGGATATGGGTAAGGGAGATGCTCCTAAGAGATTATAGGAGCTTGGGGTAGGATCATTATTTTGATGTATGGACTTTTCCATATAAGGAAATATGGTAAGGGGACATATCTGTTGTATTCAATTAGATCAACTGGACTTGAAATGTAGTTCTTGAAGACGTTTCGCTAGTCATCCGACTGGCTTTCTCAATTCAAGTTCTTCTGAATTGAGAAAGCCAGTCAGATGACTAGCGAACGTCTTCAAGAACTACATTTCAAGTCCAGTTGATCTAATTGAATACAACAGATATACCATGACCTGGATGAATGAGAACCTTCACAGCATGGTAAGGGGACCTTTTGGCTAATAGATTTTTGATCAGGTTGAATTTCGGGGGGAAGTTGAGGTTATAGAGTTGTTGTGGATCGTGTGTCAGTGATACTCCTAAATAGTTTAGTGAGGTGTGGACCACTTTAGGTCCATTGGGATGAAACCTGTTGTTGGTCCTGTAGGAAAGTGCAACTGGGTACGCTTGCGATTTGGTGTTGTTGACTTTGAAACCTGAGTCGGCCGAATTGGTGTGAAGATGAAAGATTAGTGTGTCGTCTGCGAACAGGGCCACTGTGTAGGTGTGGTGACCCACTGGTATGCCTTTTCTGTGTGGAGTCTGATGGCTTGGGCCATGGGTTTGATGCACAGGGCAAAGGGGACAGCCCTCTGGTCCCGTTTAGAATGGGGAAGTATTGGGAGAAAGCCCATGTTGGATTGAGGATGTTGGTGTGAGTATGATTTGTTGATCATTTGTGTGAAGAGGGGGGGGAACCTAAGTAGTTCAGGATCACTCCCATGTACCTCCAGTCCACTCTGTCAAATGCTTTTTCACATCGGCTTAGAAAAGTGTTGGAGAGCAGGAAGTGCTGAAATCTGCATGAGTTGGAGGGTACGTCTAATGTTTCGGTTTTTTGCCTTGATGAAGCCTGTTTGGTCTGTGTGAATGATGTTTGGCAATTATTGTTCAGTCTGTCTGCTAGGATTTTTGTCAGTAATTTAATGTCCATATTGATTAGGGAGATGGGTCTGTAGTTTTTTCAGAAGTGGGTGCTTGTCTTGTTTGGGTATTACTGTAATGGTGGCTCTCAATAGGTCTGGGTGGATTTGAGCGTTGTTTTGAAGAGCCAGTTGATAAGGATGGAGGTGGGGGGGTGAGGATTTTCTGAAATGTTGAGTAGTATCCTGCCGTACCTGCCCGGGCCGGGGCTTTCCCTGGTTTTCAGGTTCTGAATAGCCCTTTTTTTTTCCTGTTGGGATATGTTGGAGGAAAGTGTCTTTGTCTTGGGTGGAGAGGTTTGGTAGTTGTAGGGGAGCTAGGAAGTTGATGAGGTCGTCCTTCCAGTCATCGTCGGTTCTAGCGTCTTCCTTCATAGAGTTTGGTGTAGTAGGTTTCGCATAGTTTTACAATTGTCTTGGGTTTGTGTGATAATGAACCGTCTGCTTGTCTTAACGGTAGCATTTTTGTTTTGGGACATTCTGTCATTGAGTTTGCGGGCCAGCAATGAGTCGGGTTTGTTTGCCTTGGCGTGTATTTTTGTCTGGTTAGTCTGATGGCTCTGTCTGCTTTGTTTTGGAGGAATTGGGTAAGTTGTAGTCGTAAATTTTCAGAACGGGTGGCGTCTGTTTCGTTATGTGTTGAGGAGTGTTTCTGTTCCAGGCTCTTATTTGTTGCGTAAGAGTGGGATATGTTGCTGGGTGTTTTTTTTTTCTTTTGTGATGCTAGTTTGATAGTAGACCTCTGATCACTGCTTTATGCTCGGCCCATACGGGAGAAATTTGTTGTATCTGTTATGTATTCCTGGAAATAGTGATGTAGTGAGGATTCTATCTCGGAGCGGGTACTAGGGTCAGTCAGTAGTGATTCGTTTAGTTCTCCATAGAGGGGAGGAGAGTGTTTGAGAATGTCTTTAGGTCCACGGATACATGGGCGTGGTCGGACCAAGTGATGGGGGATATATCGAGTCAGTGATTGTTGGAATCGGGGATGGTGAGAGAAAGAAATAATCGATTCTGGTATATATTTTGTGAGGATAAGAGAAGAAAGAGTATTGTCTTCCTTTTGGGTGGGTAAGGGCGCCATGCATCCCATAAGTTAAGTTTTGGGTGAAGGTTTTAGGGGGTTTGGAGGAGTGGGTGGGTGGGTTGCTGAGGGGGTAGATCTATCCAGTTTGGGGTTGATGCTTGTATTGAAATCTCCTCCGATTTTTGATGGCCGTGGATTGAGTGGTGAGTTTGGTTTCGAGGTCGTTAGGAATTGTTTTGGGGCAGTGAAGGAGCGTATATATTTACTAGTGTCAATTGTCCTATGGTGCCCGTCAGGGCCAGATATCGGCCCTCCAGATCCCTGTCGAACCCCTCTCTCCTGAACAGCAGGCGTTTGTGGAGGAGAATGCCACACACACCTTTCTTACGTCGCCTGACGAGAAAAATATTTGGTTGTATTTTTTGCTGAGTATTTTTGGTTCTCTGTGTTTTAGGAAGTTGTGTCTCTTGGAGGCTTTCTCTTTTTCGTAATTTTTGATAGCCATTCTCCTTTTGGTGGGGTTGTTGAGCCCCTTAGCGTATGTTGAGAAAGCAATTGTTTAGATCTTTAGTGGGTGACATTACTGTGTGGTTTGGGTGAATAGTGTACAGGCGTCGCTGGTCCGGGTGGAGGGCCTACCTTGTGTTTCTTGAAATACCGTATTTTGTTTGGTGGGTCGTAGGCCGGAGACGCCCGGCTGAACCCACGCCAAGAAGAATTTTGTAATACCTTGGAGCTGACATGAAAATTAAAATAATCGTTAGAGTTTGCTTACAACACATATAAACAATTTAGAACATAAAACATCATGTTAATACATATATACAAAACATGACTTTCGAGGTACAATGGCCTCATTGCACATGTACAGTACAGCAAGGTTATGCTGTGTTGATGGGGGGGTGCCTAAGGGGTTGGGTGTTGGCGTAGCACACCTCGGTCTAGCCAAGGGGTGGTTGGGTCCGGAGGCTCTGGGTTCCGGGGGGTTTGATGAAATTGGTGGTGATATGGTCGGGTGGGGGGTTGGTACCGTCTCTGTTTTGGGTGTCGTCCAGAAGGATAGGGTTCACCAGCATAGAGGGGCTGAGTTCGGTGTGGGTTGGTGTGTTGTGGTGGAGGCTGTTGATATATGGAGGTCCGGTAGTTTGTGGTGGTCTTGGTGAGGTCGGAGGGAGGTGGAGATCCTTGCGTTGGGCTTGAGTTGGAGCCTGGAGAGTGGGGTGGTAGAGTTCTGTGAAAACGTCTGCCGGCTGGCGAGTCCATTTTCCGGTTCGAGGTCCCTGTGGGCTTGGGGGTCCGTTCAGAAGAAATGGCTGTGGGTCCTTGGGGGAATGGGACAAGTTATATGGTGGGGAGAATTGTTGTACGTCCTAGCGTGCCGGGAAACCATATTGTTAGTCGCCGGAATGGTCAACAGAGAGTTTAGGTGTTGGGGAGAAGCTAGTGGTGGGAATGAGTCCGGATTATTGCTGGGTTGACCATTCCGTCGGGGGGGTTCGATGCGGTCCGCTTTGTTATTCGGGAGATCTGGGTATCCGCCATTATGCCCAGTCTATGGAGTAGTTTAGTTCCATCTTCAGGGGTTGTTTTGTAACTGTTTTCCTTCTGGTTAGCCATGAGGCGGAACGGAACCCCACTTGTATTTAATTTTATGTTGGTTCAAATTTGGTGTATGTTTAAGAGCCTTTCTTCTGGCCAGGGGGCGGCGGGGGCCTAGGTCCTGAAAGATGTGGATCGGGGTGTCGTCCCACTTTAGTGACCCTGGAGTCTGGCCTCCCTCAGGATACGCAGTCTCACCTCTGGAGTCTCACTATAATGTCTCTAGTGGAGCCATCCTGTAGGGAGGGTGGGCCCGGTCCATCAGGAATTGTGGTTCCGTTAGGTCTGGAGCAGTTTGTGGAAGTAGGCCGTCAGTGTGGTGTGGAGGTCTGTTACCTTTTCTGGGATCCCGCGGATTCGGAGGTTGTTCCGCCGGGATCTGTTGTCTGAGTCCTCCTGGTTCTGTGAGGTGCTGGAGCTGGGTTCTTATTTCTTTGATGTCAGTGTCCCTTGGTTGCAGTACCTAGCTGTGGCCTCATGGTTATTTTTCCATTGCGCGACCCACGCTCTCCCCGGGGGGAAGTTGAGGTTATAGAGTTGTTGTGGATCGTGTGTCAGTGGGTCCATAGCCAGTACCCATGCGTCCCAAATTTTGTCGAAGTTATTTAGCTTTTCTGGCAACGTATACTGGTTTTTCGTTGAAGTGCACAGTCCAGGTTTTGGAGACCAACAGAGATATAGGGGGTGCTGGGGATTTCCAGGAGGAGGCAATTAATGAACGGGCTACAGCGCAGATAATATGGTATAGTTTGTTTCCGCTGGAGTTCAGTGCAGGAGAGTTCTTGTTGAAAAGAGCTTCCCAAGGGTCTGGAGAAAGGTCCACTTGGAGGATTTTGTTTAGAAGGGTGTAGCATTTGTTTCATAATTTTTGAATTTCGGGACAGAACCACCAGCAGTGGGGGAAGATCTGCGTTTCCTTGACAGTTTCTAAAACAGAGGGGGGGTACCTGTGGGAATATTTTGTGGATATGCATTGGTGAACGATACCAGCCGTGTAGAATTTTGAACGCTTTTTCTTGTATTATTGTATTGTTGGTGCACTTGTTAAGATTTGATCCTATTGTGGACCATTCGTCTTGTAATAGTTTGGTGTTGAGCCAGGTTTCCCATTTGACCTGCATTGGGAGTTTCTGTTGGGATTTGAAGGAGATTAATTGGTGATAAATTTTTGTGATCTTGTGGGGGACTGTTGGGTGGTGGTATGCCAGTTCTTCTAAGGGGGACAGTGAGGGGGGGTCTGTACATGTTTGTAGAGATTTGGTAAAGGCTGCCAGTTGCTGGTATCTGAGCCATTCTTTAGGAGGGATGTTCCAGGTTGTTTTTAGTGTTTCCCAGGGTATTATTTGTCTCTGTGGAGCGATCTGGAACACCCAAATAATCCCTCTGTCGGACCATTCCTTCTAGTCTGGAGTTTGTAAGCCTGGGGTGAAGGCTGGGTTGTTGGTTATGGGTATCATCAGAGTGTGGGGGTGTTTGAGGTTGTAGTTTTGTGCTACTTGTTTCCAGATTTTTAGGGTTGTGGAGATGATTTGGTTGTTTGGGGGTTTCGGGGAGGATGGTAGGGTTTATAATAGGTTGAAGATTGCCACGGTAGAGTGCCACTGTAGAGTTTGGGCTGTTTTTGCTGTCAAGTAGTAGAGAAAGAGATCTGGAAGGGCCGCGACAAGCCCCGATCTGGGACGGCATAGAGTCTTTTTCTCTGATTCGGGGCTTTCGGTTGTTCCAGATAAATCTGGAAATTGATTTTTGGGTGGGGGCCAGGTGTTTCCTGGATATGGGTAAGGGGAGGGCTCTAAAGAGATATAGGAGCTTGGGTAGGATCATTATTTTGATGGTATGGACTTTTCCATATAAGGAAATATGGTAAGGGGACATATCTGTTGTATTCAATTAGATCAACTGGACTTGAAATGTAGTTTTGGAAGACGTTTCGCTAGTCATCGACTGGCTTCTCAATTCAGAATTGCTTCTGAATTGAGAAAGCCGTCAGATGACTAGCGAAACGTCTTCAAAACTACATTTCAAGTCCAGTTGATCTAATTGAATACAACAGATATACCATGACCTGGATGAATGAGAACCTCACAAGCATGGTAAGGGGACCTTTTGGCAATAGATTTTTGATCAGTTGAATTTCGGGGGGAAGTTGAGGTTATAGAGTTGTTGTGGATCGTGTGTCAGTGATACTCCTAAATAGTTTAGTGAGGTTGTGGACCACTTTAGGTCCCATTGGGATGAAACCTGTTGTTGGTCCTGTAAGGAAAGTGCAACTGGGTACGCTTGCGATTTGGTGTTGTTGACTTTGAAACCTGATAGTCGGCCGAATTGGTGTAGAAGATGGAAGATTAGTGTGTCGTCTGCGAACAGGGCCACTGTGTAGGTGTGGTGACCCACTGGTATGCCTTTTCTGTGTGGAGTCTGATGGCTTGGGCCATGGGTTTGATGCACAGGGCAAAGGGGACAGCCCTGTCTGGTCCCGTTTAGAATGGGGAAGTATTGGGAGGAGAAGCCCATGTTATGGATTGAGGATGTTGGTTGTGAGTATAGATTGTTGATCATTTGTGTGAAGAGGGGGGGGGGAACCTAAGTAGTTCAGGATCACTCCCATGTACCTCCAGTCCACTCTGTCAAATGCTTTTTCAGCATCTAGGCTTAGAAAAAGTGTTGGAGAGCAGGAAAGTGCTGAAATCTGCATGAGTTGGAGGGTACGTCTAATGTTGTCGGTTTTTTGCCTTGATGAAGCCTGTTTGGTCTGTGTGAATGATGTTTGGCAATATATTGTTCAGTCTTTCTGCTAGGATTTTTGTCAGTAATTTAATGTCCATATTGATTAGGGAGATGGGTCTGTAGTTTTTTCAGAAGGTGGTGTCTTTGTCTTGTTTGGGTATTACTGTAATGGTGGCTCTCAATAGGTCTGGGTGGATTTGAGCGTTGTTTTGAAGAGACAGGTTGAATAAGGATAGGAGGTGGGGGGGTGAGGATTTTCTGAAATGTTGAGTAGTATCCTGCCGTGTACCTGCCCGGGCCGGGGGCTTTCCCTGGTTTCAGGTTCTGAATAGCCCTTTTTATTTCCTGTTGGGATATGTTGGAGGAAAGAGTGTCTTTGTCTTGGGTGGAGAGGTTTGGTAGTTGTAGGGGAGCTAGGAAGTTGATGAGGTCGTCCTTCCAGTCATCGTCGGTTCTAGCCGTCTTCCCGTCATAGAGTTTGGTGTAGTAGGTTTCGCATAGTTTTACAATTGTCTTGGGGTTGTGTGATAATGAACCGTCTGCTTGTCTTAACGGTAGCAGTTTGTTTTGGGACATTCTGTCATTGAGTTTGCGGGCCAGCATAGAGTCGGGTTTGTTTGCCTTGGCGTAGTATTTTTGTCTGGTTAGTCTGATGGCTCTGTCTGCTTTGTTTTGGAGGAATTGGGTAAGTTGTAGTCGTAAATTTTCGAAACTGGTGGCGTCTGTTTCGTTATGTGTTGAGGAGTGTTTCTGTTCCAGGCTCTTGATTTGTTGCGTAAGAGTGAGGATATGTTGCTGGGTGTTTTTTTTTCTTTTGTGATGCTAGTTTGATTAGTAGACCTCTGATCACTGCTTTATGCTCGGCCCATACGGTAGAGAAATTTGTTGTATCTGTTATGTATTCCTGGAAATAGTGATGTAGTGAGGATTCTATCTCGGAGCGGGTACTAGGGTCAGTCAGTAGTGATTCGTTTAGTCTCCATAGAGGGGAGGAGGAGTGTTTGAGAATGTTCTGTAGGTCCACGGATACATGGGCGTGGTCCGACCAAGTGATGGGGGATATATCTGAGTCAGTGATTGTTGGAATCGGGGATGGTGAGAGAAAGAAATAATCGATTCTGGTATATATTTTGTGAGGATAAGAGAAGAAAGAGTATTGTCTTCCTTTTGGGTGGGTAAGGCGCCATGCATCCCATAAGTTAAGGTTTTGGGTGAAGGTTTTGAGGGGTTTGGAGGAGTGGGTGGGGTGGGTTGCTGAGGAGGGGGTAGATCTATCCAGTTTGGGGTTGATGCTTGTATTGAAATCTCCTCCGATTTTTAGATGGCCTGTGGATTGAGTGGTGAGTTTGGTTTCGAGGTCGATTAGGAATTGTTTTTGGGCAGTGTAAGGAGCGTATATATTTACTAGTGTCAATTTGTCCTATGGTGCCCGTCAGGGCCAGATATCGGCCCTCCAGATCCCTGTCGAACCCCTCTCTCCTGAACAGCAGGCGTTTGTGGAGGAGAATGGCCACACCACCTTTCTTAGCGTCGCCTGACGAGAAAAATATTTGGTTGTATTTTTTGCTGAGTATTTTTGGTTCTCTGTGTTTTAGGAAGTGTGTCTCTTGGAGGCTTTCTCTTTTTCGTAATATTTGATAGCCATTCTCCTTTTGGTGGGGTTGTTGAGCCCCTTAGCGTTATGTGTGAGAAAGCAATTGTTTAGATCTTTAGTGGGTGACATTACTGTGTGGTTTGGGTGAATAGTGTACAGGCGTCGCTGGTCCGGGTGGAGGGCCTACCTTGTGTTTCTTGAAATACCGTATTTTGTTTGGTGGGTCGTAGGCCGGAGACGCCCGGGGCTGAACCCACGCCAAGAAGAATTTTGTAATACCTTGGAGCTGACATGAAAATATAAAATATATCGTTAGAGTTTGCTTTACAACATATAAACAATTTAGAACATAAAACATCATGTTAATAAACATATATACAAAACATGACTTTCGAGGTACAAATGGCCTCATTGCTACATGTACAGTACAGCAAGGTTATGCTGTGTTGATGGGGGGGTGCCTAAGGGGTTGGGTGTTGGCGTGAGTCAACACCTCGGTCTAGCCAAGGGGGTGGTTGGGTCCGGAGGCCTCTGGGTTCCGGGGGGTTTGATGAAATTGTGGGTGATAGTGGCGGGTGGGGGGTTGGTACCGTCTCTGTTTTGGGTGTCGTCCAGAAGGATAGGGTTCACCAGCATAGAGGGGCTGAGTTCGGTGTGGGTTGGTGTGTTGTGGTGGAGGCTGTTGATATATGGAGGTCCGGTAGTTTGTGGTGGTCTTGGTGAGGTCGGAGGAGGTTGGAGATTCCTTGCGTTGGGCTTGAGTTGGAGCCTGGAGAGGTGGGTGGTAGAGTTCTGTGAAAACGTCTGCCGGCTGGCGAGTCCATTTTCCGGTTCGAGGTCCCTGTGTGGGCTTGGGGGTCCGTTCATGAAGAAATGGCTGTGGGTCCTTGGGGGAATGGGACAAGTTATATGGTGGGGAGAATTGTTGTACGTCCTAGCGTGCCGGGATACCATATTGTTTAGTCGCCGGAATGGTCAACAGAGAGTTTAGGTGTTGGGGAGAAGCTAGTGGTGGGAATGAGTCCGGATTATTGCTGGGTTGACCATTCCGGTCGGGGGGGTTCGATGCGGTCCGCTTTGTTATTCGGGAGATCTGGGGTATCCGCCATTATGCCCAGTCTATGGAGTAGTTTAGTTCCATCTTCAGGGGTTGTTATTGTAACTGTTTTCCCTTCGTGGTTAGCCATGAGGCGGAACGGGAAACCCCACTTGTATTTAATTTTATGTTGGTTCAGAATTTTGGTGATAGGTTTAAGAGCCTTTCTTCTGGCCAGGGTGCGGGGGCCTAGGTCCTGAAAGATGTGGATCGGGGTGTCGTCCCACTTTAGTGGACCCTGGAGTCTGGCCTCCCTCAGGATACGCAGTCTCACTCTGGAGTCTCACTATAATGTCTCTAGTGGAGCCATCCTGTAGGGAGGGTGGGCCCGGTCCATCAGGAATTGTGGTTCCGTTAGGTCTGGAGCGAGTTTGTGGAAGTAGGCCGTCAGTGTGGTGTGGAGGTCTGTTACCTTTTCTGGGATCCCGCGGATTCGGAGGTTGTTCCGCCGGGATCTGTTGTCTGAGTCCTCCTGGAGGTCTGTGAGGTGCTGGAGCTGGGTTCTTATTTCTTTGATGTCAGTGTCCACTTGGTTGCAGTACCTAGCTGTGGCCTCATGGTTAGTTTCCAGTGCGGCGACCCGCTCGCCCATGGCTGCCACCTCCGTTTTCACCTCTGCCATGGTTTTTTGGTGGGCAGAGGTGATCACCGATTCTAGGTTCTTAAAAAGTTTGTCCAGGTCTTTCCTGGTGACCTGTGCTTTGTTGCCTTCCTGGGGCTTGTTGCCGCCGCCATTTTGTTGCTGGGCCTGATCGCCGCGGATCACATAGCCTGCTAAATCTGGTTGGTTGTCACTTTTGGGTTCATTTTGGTTGTTCCTGGGTCCCATGATTGTGTGAGGGTGAGAGGCAGCCGGGATAAGTTGTTGAAGTCAGCCGTTTGGTCGATTGGGCCTTGGCTTTACCGGAGCTCAGCTACAGCACGTCCAGTCTGGTGCGCAGTCAGACCCCGCCCGTCAAATAAAATTTTTTTAAATCAAAATTTAGAGGTACAGTACACCTCTACACAGTTTGAGAAACACAAGCCATATGCTCCATTATTTATTTTTGATCCCTTCCAATGATTTATTAATCATAGTTAGGGCATGGCCACACTGCAACGCAAACACAATCGCATGCGATTTCATGTACGATTTCGTTGCGTTTGCGCATGCGTTTTTTTCATTATTGAAAAACACGTGTTTTCTGTGCGTTGACGCGTTTTCAATGATATCATAAAAGCGCAAATGCAAAAAAAGCGCAGGCCTAGCCCTAACAGTGTGTAGGTTGTATGTGGTTTACCAAGTAGATAAGTAGATAAACCAAGTTGGTTTACCAAAACTACCAATTAGAGCTTTTCTACAGAATTGCAATATTCAGCAGTGTTCTCCCCAGAATTTTTTTCCTGCCGGGTGGCATGAAAAAGTAGCCGGGTGGGGTAGGACGGGGAAATTTGGTGGTAAGGGAAAATGTGCACTGCATTATGCTCATTAGATGTTTGAAAACTATAACTCCCAGCATTCCATGGTTGTAGAATGCAGGGAGTTGTAGTTCGTCAAAATCTGCAGGTAACATAGCAGCACAAGTACATGTGACACCCTTTTGTGGCTTTGGAGATCTTGGAAAAGCTAGGTAATGTGCTAAAATAATTTTGCAGGTGTAAAAAAGGGGGTCTGGACTGAGCAGTTTTGGCAGATGTTTTTACTGACCTATTGGTACACCTATTAAACCTACTTATAAATTCTTTTAAATCACAAGTTTTCTCTCAAGAATTTATTTCCAGCCGGGTGGCATGAAAAAGTAGCCGGGTGGGCCGCCCGGCTAAAAGACCCTAGGGAGAACACTGTTCAGCATTTTAAGAGTTACTGCGTATCTAAGAAATTATATGAATTATTTAAAACATAGTACTAGCTACATACATGTCAGTTTGGCAGCCGACACATGCAAAAGTTATTCTTTATGACTCTGTGGGAAGTCATTTCTCCAGCCACATTTGCATTCCTATGATACTGTAAAATCAGCCAAACATCTTGATGAATAGTCTTATGTCAGTTTGCTTTGATTAGGAGATTGAGATGGAGTAATGCTGTGCATACCTCATTAGATATTCAGCACCAGAGAAGAAAAATAAAACATTGGACATACCCTTTAAAAAAAAATGTAAGTTTGGTTCTCCTTTAAGTTTAACTTCATTTGTAAAATGTATCTCGTATCTAAAATAATTGTGGGTTTTAACTCCCGATGTAATGGAACATAGGATATAAGTTTACAGTGTATTGCCAGCATAAGGTGTAGCTACATTATGAGATAGAGAAAGATGGCTGTAGATCACCTTAGGCTTCGTTCACACAATGCGATTTTTTTAATGCATCTGATTCATTTCGATGTTTTGCTGTGTTAATGCACAGTGGCAGCCATTATTTTCTATGGCAACGCTGTGCTTTTACGCACCAAACTGCTGCATGCAGTGCATTCACTAACATTGCACATGCGTTTTGGTGTGATGACATGCAGAAAACGCAGCATAGTGTGAATGAAGCCTTAAAGTTACTAACCCTCTATTGGTAATGTCCAACATCATTATCATTATTTTAATACATGGATAACTTAACTGTTTTTTTAAAATGTAAAATGATTATGTGGTGGTAAGTATTGTTAAATAATATTAGTGTAAACTAACACGCACTGATGGGCCTCCCTAGTTACATTATTGGTCCTTATTTTACATTACCGGGAGATATTTTACACTATCGGCTGTTTAAAACAACTGATTGCCGGGGGTTCCAATTGACAAGTGGACAAATCCCAGGATCCAAATTAGAAGTATAAGCACATAATATTAAAGGGTTATGAAACCCATTTCATACTTTTTTTTGTTTTATTACATAAAACTAATCTATAGATTTCAGGGAGACAGAAGCACTTTTAGCCAAGTTTACAATAGCTGCTCTCCCAGCTCATTCAAAAACATTTCGTCTAGTGTTCCTTTTATAGGCATTATATGCATTGTAATGCTTTGCAATAAATGTTTATTTTAAATCTACAAATAAAAAACACAAATGAATCACAATGGACAAAATGCATGCAATGTTTGGTGTCCATTTTGTTCTACATTTGTATTGTGAATAAGACTTTAGCTCATAGCAAAATTCCTCTATTCCCCACCCCTATAAAATGAATCTGGACAGTATTCTTAAAGGAACAGTATAGTTTTAATGATCATACCTTTGAAATCGCTATCTGTGTTTTACAACTGCAGCACTAATTTATATCCGAGGCATATATATTTACTACCATATAACCATATAGTAAAGTCATAATAGAAACAATAAGAAACCCTATTTCTGAGTATTAGGTAAGTCCCAGGGGTCAGACTATATTTTATTTTAATATTGCCTGTTTTCATAAGCACAGAGTGATGTAGGTAAGCATAAAAAAATATACCATACAAATTAAACATTTATAATTTATTTATTGTCACTTCTAATTTATATTTACCCTTTACAGTTTCATGAAAAGATGTCTAGGACTATTCTGGCTTTCTACTTGATCTGCCTTTTGATTATGAGGCCCAGCTGTACAGCAGTGGGGTTTGAAATTGGATCACAGGCTTCCCAGCAAGAAATTCTTAAGACAGAATGTCCTGCTCGCATATTTTTTCAACAAATTGCATACCTAGAAGGCATGAACATTGAGATTCCATGTACCTGCAAGACAAAAGAAATTACCTCTGTGGCATGGTATTACAAAAAACATATAAACACAAATGAGATTAAGGTACTTATGGATTTTAAAGGAACATTAGTTGCTCAAGGTGGAAAAACGTTTCACACATCTAGTTTGCTTAGCAGGTTCAGGATCCAGGAATACAGCCTAGTTATTGCACGGACTCAACCTGAAGATTCTGGGCATTACATGTGTGGAACAAAGGCTGGACAGTTTTTTTTTGGCTTTGAAGTTGACATCCAAGAATCTACTGATGCGCTTGTTACTTTTGAAGAATTGAACCAGCATCCCAGTCCAGATTTAATCACAAATCAGTTTAAAGCTTTTACTACTTTCTGGGAGTGGACAAAATGTGATCGATGTGATGTAAGAGGAGAACAAAGGAGGCTGGGCCTGTGCTATATTCAGTCTCCTTTTCTTTATCCACTTTATCGCCTCAGCCTTTTAGCAGCGGCTTCGTGTGGCTCAGATGCTGTCCCTCCAAGATTAAAGAAACAGCTCTCTAATCGGAAAACTGAGATTTTGGTTAGAAGCTGTGAAACCCCTTGCCAGAAGAAAAAGAAGGGCCTATTTGGTGCTTTTGTTAATACAGTAATGAATGTTGCAAACTATATTAATAACCAAACACGTTTTCTGCAGAGGTTTAAAGTGCCAACACAGGTACATCATCACCCTGTAGGTGGAAACCTGGTGATTACTTGTCCAAAAGCTAGACCAGAGCAAGCAGTAGCCTGGGACAAGGACAAAGAGAGACTTTATCTTACCAAATACCTGATAAGAGTTAAACCCCAGAGGATATATATAGACCATGGAAATAATTTGCATATTTCATTGGTGCAGCAAAGAGATCAAGGGATCTACTACTGCTGGCTGGAAGGGAAGTTAAAATATGGATTCCGCCTGACAGTAGACAAATCAGCATCTCGCCGCAGATTCCTTAGTGATTCAGATTCTTTTTTTGCCCTTAAAATGATTGGAATAGCTTTCCTTGGATTTGCAGCCATTTTTGTGCTTTGTCACATAATTAAGTGCTGCTTCTACTGCTGCAAATGTTGCCAGCACAAAGTCACACTATCAGACATTGTTTAACACTTTCAGTACCTACAGAATATTTTCACTTTCTTTGTATTCTTTAGCAGCATAATTTTTAACACTGCACAAGGTGCAAGGAAACTGACAAAGCACATTGACAAATTTTAGACCAAATTTACAGTGTGAATTTGAATGGAAAGTTCAAATATTCAGGTTCAGAACAAGTATGTAAGACTGACCACATCAACCCCACATGTACATGAGAACAAAGATGCAGCCAGCAAACATTCCTCAAGGGGGTCGCTTTTACTGCTGAAAAATGTTTACCTCCCTGTAAAAGTAACCAAGTAAAAGGTCTCTTTTTGGAAAATACATACCTTTATTTTTTTATTTTATCTTTTTGATTTTTGGGGAAAATACTTTAGTCAGGATTGAAATCCCAACCTAGGAATGTCCATGGTATGGCTGTGGGTGGAGCCAGGCCAGGTTTTAATAGGAGGAATGAAAAGTTATTAATTCTTAAATTAGCTGACTTGGTTACATTTTTCCCCCATTAACAGAGAAGAAAATAACAAAAAAATAAAAAAACTAAATAAACTACAAATAAACTACAAATATTTTCTTTAGAAAAACATTCAAACAAGAACAATCAAACAAAAAATGTGCAATAGAAAATACAGTAAGAACAAGGCCCACTAGGCAACGCACAAGAAAGCAATGTCACAATTCATGTGCACTACCCTGCACATGGTGGTCACATGCACCGCAAAAAGGGTCAACAGGGCAGCAGAGATAGTGGGGCCATCCCCATCCTCTTCTATTGGTGTGTGCTGAGCACTGCGCTAACACAGCACACACCAAAATAGCCTAGTGGGGCCTAGCCCTAAAACCTAATGGCACAATTGGAATAAATGCACAAAATTCCAAACTATACTACACAGCAAGACTGGGGGTCAAAATCACAGATTGTGCCATTTAGCCACTTTTCTTGGCTAAATGCAAGAGAAAGGTGGTTTAAATGACACGAAATGTAAATAGATATAAAAATGGGTCATATAAACTCAAATATAAAATAGTAGGCTCCTATTTGTCAAAAAGTTAGAAATCAGACTTTAAACCAAATTGTTTTAAAAAGTAAATGTAAAAATAAATCACCTACTGCTCTGCCTGTTCTTTCTGGCAGGACAGATTTTGCTAAAGCTTTTGATACTCTGCCACATAGACAACTAATGTATAAACTGAGGACTGTTGGCCTAGAAAAAAACATTTATACATGGATAGAGAATTGGTTATTGGATTGCAAACAGAGAGTGGTGGTCAATGGGGCTACATCTATGTGGAGTTCAAAAGTTTGAATCAGGTGGCAAAAACCCTACAGACACCCCTGAGTTTAGGAGACAAGTGTGCATTGGTGTCTTGAACTAAGTACGGTATTTATATGGTGATTTCTGATATCAATCCTTTTAGTGTTGCAAAATTATTAAAAATTATGCCAAAGTGGATATTGGTAATTATTGGTCTTTTTTCCAGCTGCAGCTGCCCAGTATCCACTTTTGGCCGAAGCAGCAAATATAGCTGTGTACGAAAATGAACTTCGACAGTGAAAACTGAAACCGATACTGGCAAAAAAAATTTACAATTACTATAAACGTTTGTTATTGGACAGACCAATCCTTATAAATATGGCCCCGTGGGCGATTTATAAAGGCGCAGTATAGTGACCTTAAATCTACAACCACAATAGTAGATTAACGATCACCCATAGAATACCATTGTGGTAGTTTTCTACTGCTTGGTATTTTACAAACAAACGTTCGTAGATTTACGAACGTTTGCCATAAATGTAAGATTACAGTTGTACAGTAACAAAAACCTGCGGTATTGCAAAAGGGTAGCACGGTGGCTCAGTTAGTACTGATGTTTTTCAGCGCTGAAATCCTGAGTTCAAATCCACCATTGGACACATCTGAAAGAAGTTTGTATGCTCTCCCCGAGCTTGCGTGGTTTCCCCCACAATCATAAAGACATACCAATAGGTTGTATGAGTCTAATAAATGTGCTTAGATTATAAGACCTTCGTGGCAGGGCCTGGTGTGAATGTATACATGTAATTGGAAAGCTACTGAAGATGTTGGCACTATATAAATCCACAATAATAATTATCATACCCAGGTTTTTAAATATGGCCCTAAATTCAGTAGCCATCAATAAGCAGCAGACACTGTTCATATCCACCAGAGGGCAGCCCAGTGGCTTCTGATTAGCAGCAGTGCATAAGATCATAAGCCTAAACTGTCATCACAAAAATCATTTGCCTTTAACCCCACGCTTGTAATTTATCATCCAATGGAACTGATTTACTGTATTGTAAACATCAGTACATATAATAATGACCACAGAGCAAAATACTCATACTGGGTTATATTTAAAAAGGTGCGGTATCGCTACATAGCTAAATAACCCTGGGTTATTAAATATAGCCCACTGTGAGGTATTTTGTTATTAGGCTGTTTAATGACAATGGCTGTATTTGACTGGCACGGTTGTAAAATTGCATCTGTAAAATAATGCTGAGTGAAAAGTTTCATCCTGCTGCTGTACTTCTCCCAGTGCTTGTTACATAGATGGCTACACTGTAAGTTAAGTTTATCTATAAGCTACAGCTTTAAAAAATCTGTCTAGCCCTTTCACTAACTTTTTGCCAAATAATAGTTTACCTTCCCCCAGCCCCAACCGCTGTAAATGATTTGTTATAAAGTCCCCCGATAGTAACTTACCTTCCCTCTCTCCTTCGCCGCACAATTCCGGCCCTCTGCTTGCATAGAACTGCAAGCAGGGGACGGGACCGACAACTGCGTCTGTCATTGGCTGAGGGGCAGCCAATCACAGACGCGGCTGCAGGCTGCACAGAATGCCGGAGGATAGAGGGAAGGTAAGTAACTATCGGGGCACTTTCTAAGAAATCATTTATATCGGTTGGGGCTGGGGGGGAGGTCAACTATTATTTGGCAAAGGGAAATTACACTAGGGGGAGGGATCGCAATACAGGAGGGGGAGGGAGGGGTAGAATGGCTGCAGTGTGCATGCCAAACTTCTCCTGGAGGGGATACAGGAGGCAGAGTCCTATATGGACTCTGCTAACCTCCTGGTGGGTAGTTTTGGGGACTTTGGGGGGGGGGGGGAATTACTGGAGAACCATTTGGAGCTGGGATGTAAGGTAAGGATTTTTATTCACTACAGAGTGGGGCCAGTAGTGGGGGGGAATTATAGGTTTGGGGGTGGACATGCCCTTTAAGCCTCCAAAAGCCGCCATTGTGTGGTCCATGTAAAATCACAAGCGGTGCGCCATGACGTCATGTGCGCACGCGTCCGTGCAGACGTCACATCGCATGTGACCGCACGCATGCACGGACCACACAACTGCGGCTTTTGAAAGCTAAAGAAGAAGGTAAAGCCAGCAAGTCTCAGAGGGGAGAAGCTCACCAGCCTTACCTGGTGAGCTTCATATGGGTGCCTCTTTGGCCGAATAGGCCGCACGGTCGGTCTTAATTGATAGATCTGCCCGGTGGATTGCCGGATTATCAACGAGCCCCGACTGCACGGCCATTTTAGCAAATTGCTATTAAAATTAAGCAGTGGCTTAACTAGGAATCCCTGGGTCCCCCAAAAACTAATATCCGTGCTTTATCCTCAGTGGCTTTCTGGAAGGAGGCTGTATCTGTCATAGGGAAAATGAGAAGATGAATTTAAGCTAGTTACTCTTAAATAAATGTTAGAACTTAAAATCAATTTTAAAATATCATTCAAACTAATTTGGGTTTGGAGGATAATCTACTTATGGACAGTTTTTAGTCTGGGGTGGATGTTCCCTTTAATTCACTATGGTTAATACTACTTTAATTTACATAATCAAAATATTGTTCATTTATTATCTAATGTAGTCTCTTCTAAAAAAAATATATATATTACTATGTGTAAACTCATTATACATCCCATACCTGGGCATTTTTATAAGCAAATTAAGGATGACAAGATACCAGTCTTTATCAGTAGTTTACAATGTGGGTAAAGGCTTTAATATAAATGCAGCCTATTATGAGGTATTTTACATTGTTGGTTAAGGCGAGGTATTGCATTTGATAATTATGTCCCTAAAACACTAGATATGTGGTGCCCAACCTGACCCATGCTGGGGGCTGCACTAGCAGAACTCCATGGACTGACCATTCCACAGGTGTAGCCCCACCCCCGATCCACTTGGTTATGTGACTACACCTTGCCACACCTCAGCCCACGGGTTGGGCATCACTGCGCTAGATGTATCCCCAAAAGCTTCCAGACTTATTAATGGCACTCTATAAAAAGTTTTTTTTAAAGCAACAAAAAGCACACACATATTGTGTAGAGAGAGAATATAATTAGACATTTTATTAAGACTAATCCAGTTTATTTAACAAGAAGTGTGTGGTAAAGGAACAAAATTCTACAAATATCAAATATTTACTACCAAAATGTATGGACGTTACTAATATTTCACAGGAGTGTAGTTTGGCAGTTTTAATATTATTTAACAGTTATACTACAACACAAGTTCATTTATACAACCAATCTACATATTAAACAAAGATTTCTCTTTGATTTCAAATTCTGCATGTAGTTGTAATGTGAATGTGCAATATTGTATCCTGTATGTTCAGGCCTGTGTCTGTTGTAAACTAGAACTCTCAGCAAGATCAGGCAGCCTACAAGTGGATGAAGACTTTCCAACCTGCTAAAGCTTTAGTGTGAATCCTTGTTTAAAGGGTCCAGCCCTGAAATGAAAACTTACATACAGGTAAATCACCCCCCAAAACCCTAAACGGTAATAGTTTGAAATCTGGAATATATAAGTCTAACCTGAAATCCTGCACAATGTCCTGTTTCCCCTGTTTCTGCTTCCTGGTTCTTCCAGTTAGTAACTGTCAGTTATGGATTTGACAGTTGACATCACAGCCAATGACTGAATGTTAATCCTCTGTCTGCCTCTTCTGAGCATGCCCAGGCTCAGTTTAGGCTCAGTACAGGTTTCTAAATTGCTCAGTTTCCATGAGGCATCCAGAAGCATAGCAGGCATACAGTAATGAATTCATAGGACAAACTATGATATATCAACATATTTTAAAGAGGCCATTCTTTCTAAAAGATGTTCTTATGAGGGTGGAGTTGCCCTTTAAAGGTGTTGGGAAACCTTCATGGTAGGCATTCTACTGCTAAACTGACTAATAAAGTAAAATAATTTTCACGACATACGAGATTAGATCACGAGATTAGATCTCCAGTATAAGAGGGGAGTCAAATCTCTAAGATCAGGTGTTGTTTTGAGGCATTAGCCTCTTTGTTTGACAGAGAGGAACCCCTGAGTCAATATGAGAATAAGAGAAGAATCTCCAGATAATAATTCTAATTTTAGATCCTTATACTCACATGGCATAATTCACCCTTAGGGCTAGGCCACACTAGCGAGTTTTTCACGCATTTGCTTCTGCAGTTTCCGATGGGCATGCTATTGCGCGTCCGTTCGCATTTTGGTAACACATGCGTTCACCATTTTTGGTGCGTTAACGCATGCGTTTCCATAACGGGAAAACTGCAAAATCGCTAAATCAAAACGCACAAGAATCGCACACACAACCGCATGCAATAATGCTCGCAGATGTGTGCGTTGTAGTGTGGCCTCAGCCTAAGAGCAATTTCCAACTTGTTCAGGGAATAAATCTAGGATAATTTGCAAGACCTGCAAGTGAAGATAGACGGTCAAAAGTTCCTATTAGGTTAATGTCTAACCAGGAGGGGTCAGAGTCTATGTAAATGGGTAGTGAGGAATGGGCAGTGCCAGGTGGCCAAATAAAGAAGGTTGTTAAAGTTGGAGACTTTATGTAGTCTTGTTTGGCCCTCTTAACACTATGGGAACCTCAGGTCTGACCCTTTCTAGTTGTATCTACATCTACTAGGAGGTTCTAGTATAATTATCCTTAAAATTAAACACCTTTTACAGTAGGTAGGATCTAAAGTGTGCTATTTTTAATAACACATGCACCAACCACAGGACACAACATTCTATGGAATGTCCTTAGATGTTAAAGGTTTTTTAAAGCATAGCACCACTTTGTAAATACAGGCCATTGATTGGGAGTGAAGATTAAGAATTTCAAATGATTTAGTAAAAAGAATACTGGTTTTCTACAGCCCTAGTTCTGTTACGAGATCCCTCACTTTCATGATAATCTTCTGCACTCCCATTAGGAGATTCTAACAAAAGCTCTGCACTGTTGCTTCGACTTCGAGTGCTGAGAGTCCCTTCCACTCTGTGGTATGCCGGGTGAATGGCTGAAGCTGAACTCTCAGGGGGAGACACTGGTGGCATGTTACTTGCTCCGGAACTTGTGAAATGTTGTTGAGACTGAGTTTCAGTCCTACAGTTTTGTTGCTGGACAGCCATATTTTGGGGAGGTGCAGGATCTACAGAAAAATGAAGGTTGTCATATTGTTACAACTGGCAATTAGCATAATATATTTGCATAACACTTCATCTTACCTTATTCTAAAGTTGCTAATACATCTAGTTTTGTGTTAAAAATTATCAGCTGTCACCTAAAAGACTTCCCATTAAATGGTATCAATACAATACAAAAAAAAATAATTTTCAAAAATTATAGATACAAAACTTTTTTCAGATTTTAAATCTGAGCTGTAGATCCTGAGAAATCATCATTTTAATCACAGCATTTACAGGTGGAGAAACACCTTATAACTGAAGGCATCTTGCAGTCTCATGCTATATGAATAGCATTGCCCACAAAATCTAAAAAAACAGGAAGTAATTTCTTACTCCCAGGTTCCCCAGAGTAAAGGGGTGGTGATATGCAAAATACTATGTTTCTCTCTTATTTATACCCAGGGAAGGGATTGATATCCCCAAAACATTGTGGAGTTTCAGCTATCAGCACAATAAATATTTTTTTATATTTAAATTATATTTATATAAATCAACCTTATTATTGGTTTATTTTTGTACAGGATTGAGTTTGTTTCACCTCTGAAAACATATCCAAGTACCTTTGCATGTCTTAACTTTCAGCTTGCCTAGGCTCTGCCCATTGAGAGATAAAGCTTTGCTTACTCAAAAAACTCCCCAGGTCATCTGTTAAGCTGCTTTCTTGAAATGTTTCTTTCAAAGTTTACATAAGCAGGTTTTCAACCCAAGATAAAAGAATCATTGTACGTAGTCATTACCCATTAAGAACACAAATTCGTAGGTTACTGTTTCCTTAGAGAAAATTATTTTGCCCACTCTTTGGATTTTGAAAGTTAACACACTACGCATTTTCTATATTTCAGATGCAATGTTGAACCCTCAGAGAAGTGGCTTGTGAACTCCTCACAAATGTACAAATATTGCAATGTCTAATAGTCATCAATACCAAATCCTAAGCAGTAAGGCACATAGTAAGTAGTAAGGGGACACTTTACAAGCATTTTTATATATTTCTACCTTACTGCCCATTGAAAGGACAAATATGTCCAAAAAGGGCCATACTTATATAAGATCTCTAATATTTCTTAGTGATCCTTTATAATGGTCAAAAACAATACTCATTACCACCCAGAATAAGCCAAAAGATGTTAATGGGCCAAAATCGGGCAGCAATGTTCCCTATAATTTTAAATTGCGAACACTGCTGTCAAAATACAACACTGCAAAAACTGTTCAGATACAAGCCACATTGTTTTTAACTATTATAAAGGGTTGCTAGAGGACTTTAAGAACACTGGAACACTGTGGGCTATATTTATACCAAACATTAAGGACACGGCGTAACAGGACTTTACGTTCAGTTGACGTTTTACGGCTGTACAATACCGCCAGTGGTACCACTGTGGATGATACTGAGCAGTAGCAATATTCCGTGCAATATCATTATATTGCACTACAGGTGTATATTTACGGTGACTAGGTCCCTTCATTTACTAGATAGGTGTACTATCTTCAGTAACATTAACAATCTATATAAGTTAATGTATCTTATTCAGAAGGATTATATACTAAGCAGTATTTTCTTGAAAAAGAATACATTTGGTATAAATCTTATGTTTATTCAAATACAGTGGTGGGTAATCTGGAAAATTGGCTAGACAACACTTCTGCATTGTGGACAATGTTCCCTCTAAGCTGTTTGATCATAGCGTTTTTATGTGGGGTGCTGTGGGGCCTTTGCAAATCATTTTTGGAGGGGTCCTGGTGTTCTATATACATATGTCCTTTAACACATACAGTACCTGCTACATATAGCATGATGCATGCAGGTTTGCTGCAATGACAAACAAGTTAACATTTCTCACCAGGTGAATGGGGATGAGCCATAACGTAACTGCGCAGGGTAATGTCAGCAGAACCTCCAGATTCTAATGGAATTGGATGTGAATGAAAGTGCTTCAACATGTCAAAAATGGTCTGGAACCAGAGATGTTGCACATGGCATTGGCCATTTTCATTTAAAGATAATCGCAAATGCTGAAAAAAAACATACAGGTTTATTGTTTCAGCAGAAAGATGTGGCAAATAAAAACATTTGTACCTACAATTTCTTAACTATCTCCTAGATGATCCCACAGAAAGGCACATAAAGACCCTTGCACATAAAGAACCTTTTTGGAGTCATTAAGATTCTACATGTGAGGGGAATGAGGACATTAGAACTCACCAAGGGGCTCTGCAACCATATGAAAGGACATATACAGCAATAAAATGCAAACAACTCTCATTGTGACAACTGCAATAAGACCTAACAGTATATTTGGACTTACAGAGATTGCATATATCAACGACTAAAGCATACATTCAGATATTTGATATTGAAGCATTTAGGCAGGGCCATATTCATGAAGGCACTGTATCACCTGTAACAATCGTTAATTTCCGATTGGTTTAGCGTAAATTATAATAATGATCGTAAATTACTGTTAACATTTGTAAATCTATGATAACGCAATTATAGATTTACGATCCCAATAGAATACCATTGCGGTAGTTACTAGGTACTACCGCATGGTATTCTACAACTGAACATTTGTTAATTAATGAATGTTCGTCTTAAATGTACAGCGGCGGCTGTACTTTAACAGCCGCTGTCATACATTACCGATAAAGTATTAGTAAAAGCATCACAAGGCTACAAGATTCTGAAGAATCTACCCCCTATAAAAACACTTTTAGGGCTATGTACCAAGAGACAGTATTGCTCTTTATTGCCTCCTCTAGGCAATGCACTGAACCCATAACGGCCCTTTAGTGCATAGTGAATGGGGTTTCCCCATTCCGAAATGCTATCTGCTGGCGTTAACGTTTCGGTCTTAAAGAACCATTATTGGCCCGCTACACAGCTTGTGGCAGTTGCATGGCCACTGAAACAGCTGTCTTAAAGTCACGTTAAAGGGTATGTCCACCCTTAAAATTTTGTTATTCCCCCTGTCCCCCCAGCCCCAACCGCTCTATTTATTTTATTAGAAAGTTCCCCAAACTTTACTTACCTGCCCTCTTTCCTCCGCCGTGCTGCCAGGCCCTCTGCTTGCGAGATAATGCAAGCAGAGGGGCGGGACCGGCAGTCGCGTCTGTGATTGGCGGAGGAAAGAGGGCAGGTAAGTAAAGTTTGGGGAACTTTCTAATAAAATAAATAGAGCAGTTGGGGCTGGGGGGACAGGGGGAATGATTTACCTAAATGTTTTTATGGTAGGGGGAGAGAATGCTAATCGGGAGGGAGAGAGAGGGAGGGGGAGAAGGGCTGCAGTACGCATGCCAAACTTCTCCCGGAGGCCAGGTAGGAGGCAGAGTCCTATATGGACTCTGCTATCCTCCTGGTGGGCAGTTTTTGGGACTTTGTGGGGGGGACTACAGGAGAACCTTATGGAGCTGGGATGTAAGGTAAGGATTAAACTACACTACACAATGGGGCCAGTAGTGGGGGGGGGATTATAGTTTTGGGGGTGGACATGCCCTTTAACCCTTGGTACATGAGTTAACCTGACTTTAAGATGGAAAAAGCCGATAACGGTTCTCCGTACATAGTCTGGTTTATCTGTGATTTCTTCCTTTTCATTGGCCATGGAATTATTTTCTGATGACTAATATGCACCCAGGGCCACCTCTCCCATGAGGCAGAGTGAGCCTTTTGGCCACTCAGAGAATAGGTGGCCAGCAGCAGCATTTAAAAAAACCCTGAGATGCACCGGCGTGAAAGTTACTGTTTCCGGTCCCAAACAGTGTGCCTCTCCTGCTCCACCTCATCTTACAGTGGGGAAACTTGCATGTGCCAATCAAAGTCAGCAAACTTGCATGTACCAGTCACAGTGGGAAAACATGCATTTACCAGTCACACATTGGGCAAACTTGCATGTGCCAGTCACATGGGCCAAGGGAGGGAAAGAGAAAAGGGAAAAGAGTGAGGACCAAAAATGTGATCGAGTTGATGTAAGAGGAGAACAAAGGAGGCTGGGCCTGTGCTATATTCAGTCTCCTTCTTTATCCACTTATCGCCTCAGCCTTTTAGCAGCGGCTTCGTGTGGCTCAGATGCTGTCCCTCCAAGATTAAAGAAACAGCTCTCTAATCGGAAAACTGAGATTTTGGTTAGAAGCTGTGAAACCCCTTGCCAGAAAGAAAAAGAAGGGCCTTTGGTGCTTTTGTTAATACAGTAATGAATGTTGCAAACTATATTAATAACCAAACACGTTTTCTGCAGAGGTTTAAAGTGCCAACACAGGTACATCATCACCCTGTAGGTGGAAACCTGGTGATTACTTGTCCAAAAGCTAGACCAGAGCAAGCAGTAGCCTGGGACAAGACAAAGAGAGACTTTATCTTACCAAATAACTGATAGAGTGTAAAACCCAGAGGATATATATAGACCATGGAAATAATTTGCATATTTCATTGGTGCAGCAAAGAGATCAAGGGATCTACTACTGCTGGCTGGAAGGGAAGTTAAAATATGGATTCCGCCTGACAGTAGACAAATCAGCATCTCGCCGCAGATTCCTTAGTGATTCAGATTCTTTTTTGCCCTTAAAATGATTGGAATAGCTTTCCTTGGATTTGCAGCCATTTTTGTGCTTTGTCACATAATTAAGTGCTGCTTCTACTGCTGCAAATGTTGCCAGCACAAAGTCACACTATCAGACATTGTTTAACACTTTCAGTACCTACAGAATATTTTCACTTTCTTTGTATTCTTTAGCAGCATAATTTTTAACACTGCACAAGGTGCAAGGAAACTGACAAGCACATTGACAAATTTTAGACCATTTACAGTGTGAATTTGAATGGAAAGTTCAAATATTCAGGTTCAGAACAAGTATGTAAGACTGACCACATCAACCACATGTACATGAGAACAAAGATGCAGCCAGCAAAATTCCTCAAGGGGGTCGCTTTACTGCTGAAAAATGTTTACCTCCCTGTAAAAGTAACCAAGTAAAAGGTCTCTTTTTGGAAAATACATACCTTTATTTTTTTTATTTTATCTTTTTGATTTTTGGGGAAAATACTTTAGTCAGGATTGAAATCCCAACCTAGGAATGTCCATGGATGGCTGTGGGTGGAGCAGGCCAGGTTTTAATAGGAGGAATGAAAAGTTATTAATTCTTAAATTAGCTGACTTGGTTACATTTTTCCCCATTAACAGAGAAGAAATAACAAAAAATAAAAAAAAACTAAATAAACTACAAATAAACTACAAATATTTTCTTTAGAAAAACATTCAAACAAGAACAATCAAACAAAAAAATGTGCAATAGAAAATACAGTAAGAACAAGGCCACTAGGCAACGCACAAGAAAGCAATGTCACAATTCATGTGCACTACCCTGCACATGGTGGACATGCACCGCAAAAAGGGTCAACAGGGCAGCAGAGATAGTGGGGCCATCCCCATCCTCTTCTATTGGTGTGTGCTGAGCACTGCGCTAACACAGCACACACCAAAATAGCCTAGTGGGCCTAGCCCTAAAACCTAATGGCACAATTGGAATAAATGCACAAAATTCCAAAACTATACTACACAGCAAGACTGGGGGTCAAAATCACAGATTGTGCCATTTAGCCACTTTTCTTGGCTAAATGCAAGAGAAAGGTGGTTTAAATGACACGAAATGTAAATAGATATAAAAATGGGTCATATAAACTCAAATATAAATAGTAGGCTCCTATTTGTCAAAAAGTTAGAAATCAGACTTTAAACCAAATTGTTTTAAAAAGTAATGTAAAAATAAATCACCTACTGCTCTGCCTGTCTTTCTGGCAGGACAGATTTTGCTAAAGCTTTTGATACTCTTCCACATAGACAACTAATGTAAAACTGAGGACTGTTGGCCTAGAAAAAACATTTATACATGGATAGAGAAATGGTTATTGGATTGCAAACAGAGAGTGGTGGTCAATGGGGCTACATCTATGTGGAGTTCAAAAGTTTGATCAGGTGGCAAAACCCTACAGACACCCCTGAGTTTAGGAGACAAGTGTGCATTGGTGTCTTGAACTAAGTACGGTATTTATATGGTGATTTCTGATATCAATCCTTTTAGTGTTGCAAAATTATTAAAAATTATGCCAAAGTGGATATTGGTAATTATTGGTCTTTTTTCCAGCTGCAGCCGCCCAGTATCCACTTTTGGCCGAAGCAGCAAATATAGCTGTGTACGAAAATGAACTTCGACAGTGAAAACTGAAACCGATACTGGCAAAAAAAAATTTACAATTACTATAAACGTTTGTTATTGGACAGACCCATCCTTATAATGGCCCCGTGGGCGATTTATAAAGGCGCAGTATAGTGACCTTAAATCTACAACCACAAAGTAGATTAACGATCACCCATAGAATACCATTGTGGTAGTTTTCTACTGCTTGGTATTTTACAAACAAACGTTCGTAGATTTACGAACGTTTGCCATAAATGTAAGATTACAGTTGTACAGTAACAAAAACCTGCGGTATTGCAAAAGGGTAGCACGGTGGCTCAGTTAGTACTGATGTTTTTCAGCGCTGAAATCTGAGTTCAAATCCACCATTGGACACATCTGAAAGAAGTTTGTATGCTCTCCCCGAGCTTGCGTGGTTTCCCCCACAATCAAAGACATACCAATAGGTGATGAGCTTAATAAATGTGCTTAGATTATAAGACTCCGTGGCAGGGCCTGGTGTGAATGTTACATGTAATTGGAAAGCTACTGAAGATGTTGGCACTATAAATCCACAATAAAATTATCATACCCAGGTTTTTAAATATGGCCCTAAATTCAGTAGCCATCAATAAGCAGCAGACACTGTTCATACCACCAGAGGGCAGCCCAGTGGCTTCTGATTAGCAGCAGTGCATAAGATCATAAGCCTAAACTGTCATCACAAAAATCATTTGCCTTTAACCCCACGCTTGTAATTTATCATCCAATGGAACTGATTTACTGTATTGTAAACATCAGTACATATAATAATGACCACAGAGCAAAATACATCATACTGGGTTATATTTAAAAGGTGCGGTATCGCTACATAGCTAAAAACCCTGGGTTATTAATATAGCCCTGTGAGGTATTTTGTTATTAGGCTTTAATGACAATGGCTGTATTTGACTGGCACGGTTGTAAAATTGCATCTGTAAAATAATGCTGAGTGAAAAGTTTCATCCTGCTGCTGTACTTCTCCCAGTGCTTGTTACATAGATGGCTACACTGTAAGTTAAGTTATCTATAAGTACAGCTTTAAAAAATCTGTCTAGCCCTTTCACTAACTTTTTGCCAAAATATAGTTTACCTTCCCCCAGCCCCAACCGCTTAAATGATTTGTATAAAGTCCCCCGATAGTAACTTACCTTCCTCTCTCCTTCGCCGCACAATTCGGCCTCTGCTTGCATAGAACTGCAACGGGGACGGGACCGACAACTGCGTCTGTCATTGGCTGAGGGGCAGACCAATCACAGACGCGGCTGCAGGCTGCACAGAATGCTGGAGGATAGAGGGAAGGTAAGTAACTATCGGGGCACTTTCTAAGAAATCATTTATATCGGTTGGGGCTGGGGGGGGGGTCAACTATATTTGGCAAAGGGAAATTACACTAGGGGGAGGGATCGCAATACAGGAGGGGGAGGGAGGGGGTAGAGGTGCAGTGGTGCATGCCAAAATTCTCCTGGAGGGGATACAGGAGGCAGAGTCCTATATGGACTTGCTAACCTCCTGGTGGGTAGTTTTGGGATTTGGGGGGGGGGGGGGGAATTACTGGAGAACCATTTGGAGTGGGGTGTAAGGTAAGGATTTTTATTCACTAAGAGTGGGGCCAGTAGTGGGGGGGAAGGAATTATAGGTTTGGGGGGGACATGCCCTTTAAGCCTCCAAAAGCCGCCATTGTGTGGTCCATGTAAAATCACAAGGGTGCGCCATGACGTCATGTGCGCACGCGTCCGTGGCAGACGTCACATCGCAGTGACCGCAGCATGACGGACCACACAACTGCGGCTTTTGAAAGCTAAAGAAGAAGGTAAAGCCAGCAGTCTCAGAGGGGAGAAGCTCACCCGCCTTACTGGTGAGCTTCATATGGGTGCCTCTTTGGCCGAATAGGCCGCACGGTCGGTCTTAATTGATAGATCTGCCCGGTGGATTGCGGATTATCAACGAGCCCCGACTGCACGGCCATTTTAGCAAATTGCTATAAAATTAAGCAGTGGCTTAACTAGGAATCCCTGGGTTCCCCAAAAACTAATATCCGTGCTTTATCCTCAGTGGCTTTCTGGAAGGAGGCTGTATCTGTCATAGGGAAAATGAGAAGATGAATTAAGCTAGTTACTCTTAAATAAATGTGTATAGAACTTAAAATCAATTTTAAAATATCATTCAAACTAATTTGGGTTTGGAGGATAATCTACTTATGGACAGTTTTTAGTCTGGGGGGGATGTTCCCTTAATTCACTATGGTTAATACTACTTTAATTTACATAATCAAATATTGTTCATTATTATCTAATGTAGTCTCTTCTAAAAAAATATATATATTACTATGTGTAAACTCATT
Organism: Hymenochirus boettgeri; assembly: GCA_019447015.1. Taxonomy (NCBI): domain Eukaryota; kingdom Metazoa; phylum Chordata; class Amphibia; order Anura; family Pipidae; genus Hymenochirus; species Hymenochirus boettgeri. The sequence goes on along the minus strand of CM033470.1, from coordinate 92,404,953 downwards.
ATACATCCCATACCTGGGCATTTTTATAAGCAAATTAAGGATGACAAGATACCAGTCTTTATCAGTAGTTTACAATGTGGGTAAAGGCTTTAATATAAATGCAGCCTATTATGAGGTATTTTACATGTTGGTTAAGGCGAGGTATTGCATTTGATAATTATGTCCCTAAAACACTAGATATGTGGTGCCCAACCTGACCCATGCTGGGGGCTGCACTAGCAGAACTCCATGGACTGACCATTCCACAGGTGTAGCCCCACCCCCGATCCACTGGTTAGTGACTACACCTTGCCACACCTCAGCCCACGGGTTGGGCATCACTGCGCTAGATGTATCCCCAAAAGCTTCCGAACTTATTAATGGCACTCTATAAAAAGTTTTTTTAAAGCAACAAAAAGCACACACATATTGTGTAGAGAGAGAATATAATTAGACATTTTATTAAGACTAATCCAGTTTATTTAACAAGAAGTGTGTGGTAAAGGAACAAAATTCTACAAATATCAAATATTTACTACCAAAATGTATGGACGTTACTAATATTCACAGGAGTGTAGTTTGGCAGTTTTTAAATTATTTAACAGTTATACTACAACACAAGTTCATTTATACAACCAATCTACATATTAACAAAAGATTTCTCTTGATTTCAAATTCTGCATGTAGTTGTAATGTGAATGTGCAATATTGTATCCTGTATGTTCAGGGCTTGGTCTGTTGTAAACTAGAACTCTCAGCAAGATCAGGCAGCCTACAAGTGGATGAAGACTTTCCAACCTGCTAAAGCTTAGTGTGAATCCTTGTTTAAAGGGTCCAGCCTGAAATGAAAACTTACATACAGGTAAATCACCCCCCAAAACCCAAACGGGAATAGTTTGAAATCTGGATATATAAGTCTAACCTGAAATCTGCACAATGTCCTGTTTCCCCTGTTTCTGCTTCCTGGTTCTTCCAGTTAGTAACTGTCAGTTATGGATTTGACAGTTGACATCACAGCCAATGACTGAATGTTAATCCTCTGTCTGCCTCTTCTGAGCATGCCCAGGCTCAGTTTAGGCTCAGTACAGGTTTCTAAATTGCTCAGTTTCCATGAGGCATCAGAAGCATAGCAGGTACAGTAATGAATTCATAGGACAAACTATGATATATCAACATATTTTAAAGAGGCCATTCTTTCTAAAGATGTTCTTATGGGGTGGAGTTGCCCTTTAAAGTGTTGGGAAACCTTCATGGTAGGCATTCTACTGCTAAACTGACTAATAAAGTAAAATAATTTCACGACATACGAGATTAGATCACGAGATTAGATCTCCAGTTAAGAGGGGAGTCAAATCTCTAAGATCAGGTGTTGTGTTGAGCATTAGCCTCTTTGTTTGACAGAGAGGAACCCCTGAGTCAATATGAGAATAAGAGAAATCTCCAGATAATAATCTAATTTTAGATCCTTATACTCACATGGCATAATTCACCCTTAGGGCTAGGCCACCACATAGCGAGTTTTTCACGCATTTGCTTCTGCAGTTTCGATGGGCATGCTATTGCGCGTCGTTCGCATTTTGGTACACATGCGTTCACCATTTTTGGTGCGTTAACGCATGCGTTTCCATAACGGGAAAACTGCAAAATCGCTAAATCAAAACGCACAAGAATCGCACACACAACCGCATGCAATAATGCTCGCAGATGGTGCGTTGTAGTGTGGCCTCAGCCTATAGAGCAATTTCCAACTTGTTCAGGGATAAATCTAGGATAATTTGCAAGACCTGCAAGTGAGATAGACGGTCAAAAGTTCTATTAGGTTAATGTCTAACACAGAGGGGTCAGAGTCTATGTAAATGGGTAGTGAGGAATGGGCAGTGCCAGGTGGCCAAATAAAGAAGGTTGTTAAAGTTGGAGACTTATGTGTCTGTTTGGCCCTCTTAACACTATGGGAACTCAGGTCTGAGCCCTTTCTAGTTGTATCTCATTACTAGGAGGTTCTAGTATATATCCTTAAATTAAACACCTTTCAGTAGGTAGGATCTAAAGTGTGCTATTTTTAATAACACATGCACCAACCACAGGACACAACCTCTATGGAATGTCCTTAGATGTTAAAGGTTTTTTAAGCATAGCACCACTTTGTAAATACAGGCCATTGATTGGGAGTGAAGATTAAGAATTTCAAATGATTAGTAAAAAGAATAGGTTTTCTACAGCCCTAGTTCTGTTACGAGATCCCTCACTTTCTGATAATCTTCTGCAATCCCATTAGGAGATTCTAACAAAGCTCTGCACTGTTGCTTCGACTTCGAGTGCTGAGAGTCCCTTCCACTCTGTGGTATGCCGGGTGAAGGTGAAGCTGAACTCTCAGGGGAGACCACGGTGGCATGTTACTTGCTCCGGAACTTGTGGAAATGTTGTTGAGACTGAGTTTCAGTCCTACAGTTTTGTTGCTGGACAGCCATATTTGGGGAGGTGCAGGATCTACAGAAAAATGAAGGTTGTCATATTGTTACAACTGGCAATTAGCATATATATTTGCATAACACTTCATCTCACTTATTCAAAGTTGCTAATACATATTAGTTTGTGTTAAAAATTATCAGCTGTCACCTAAAAGACTTTCCATTAAATGGTATCAATACAATACAAAAAAAATATTTTCAAAAATTATAGACAAAACTTTTTTCAGTTTTAAATCTGAGCTGTAGATCCTGAGAAATCATCATTTTAATCACAGCATTTACAGGTGGAGAAACACCTTATAACTGAAGGCCTGCAGTTCATGCTATATGAATAGCATTGCCCACAAATCTAAAAAAACAGGAAGTAATTCTTACTCCCAGGTTCCCCAGAGTAAAGGGGTGGTGATATGCAAAATACTATGTTTCTCTCTATTATACCCAGGGAGGGATTGATATCCCCAAAACATTGTGGAGTTTCAGCTATCAGCACAATAAATTTTATATATATATATATATATATATATATATATATATATATATATATATATATATATAAATAAAGTCATCTTATTATTGGTTTATTTTTGTACAGGATTGGTTTGTTTCACCTTGAAAACATATCCAAGTACCTTTGACATGTCTTAACTTTCAGCTTGCTAGGCTCTGCCCATTGAGAGATAAGCTTTGCTTACTCAAAAAACTCCCCAGGTCATCTGTTAAGCTGCTTTCTTGAAATGTTTCTTTCAAAGTTACATAAGCAGGTTTTCAACCCAAGATAAAAGAATCATTGTACGTAGTCATTACCCATAAGAACACAAATTCGTAGGTTACTGTTTCCTTAAGAAAATATTTTGCCCACTTTTGGATTTTGAAAGTTAACACACTACGCATTTTCTATATTTCAGATGCAATGTTGAACCCTCAGAGGTGGCTTGTGAACTCCTCAAATGTACAAATATTGCAATGTCTAATAGTCATCAATACCAAATCCTAAGCAGTAAGGCACATAGTAAGTAGTAAGGGGACACTTTACAAGCATTTTATATATTTCTACCTTACTGCCCATTGAAAGGACAAATATGTCCAAAAAGGGCCATACTTATATAAGATCTTAATATTCTTAGTGATCCTTATAATGGTCAAAAACATACTCATACCACCCAGAATAAGCCAAAAGATGTTAATGGGCCAAAATCGGGCAGCAATGTTCCCTATAATTTTAAATTGCGAACACTGCTGTCAAAATACAACACTGCAAAAAACTGTTCAGATACAAGCCACATTGTTTTTAACTATTATAAAGGGTTGCTAGAGGATTTAAGAACCCTGGAACACTGTGGGATATATATACCAAACATTAAGGACACGGGTAACAGGACTTTACGTTCAGTTGACGTTTTACGGCTGTACAATACCGCCAGTGGTACCACTGGATGATACTGAGCAGTAGCAATATTCCGTGCAATATCATTATATTGCACTACAGGTGTATATTTACGGTGACTAGGCCCTTCATTTACTAGATAGGTGTACTATCTTCAGTAACATTAACAATCTATATAAGTTAATGTATCTTATTCAGAAGGATTATTACTAAGCAGTATTTTCTTGAAAAAGAATACATTTGGTTAAATCTTATGTTTATTCAAATACAGTGGTGGTGGTAATCGGAAAATTGGCTAGACAACACTTCTGCATTGTGGACAATGTTCCCTCTAAGCTGTTTGATCATAGGTTTTTATGTGGGGTGCTGTGGGGCCTTTGCAAATCATTTTTGGAGGGGTCCTGGTGTTCTATATACATATGTCCTTTAACACATACAGTACCTGCTACATATAGCATGATGCATGCAGGTTTGCTGCAATGACAAACAATTAACTTTCTCACCAGGTGAATGGGGATGAGCCATAACGTAACTGCGCAGGGTAATGTCAGCAGAACCTCCAGATTCTAATGGAATTGGATGTGAATGAAAGTGCTTCAACATGTCAAAAATGGTCTGGAACCAGAGATGTTGCACATGGCATTGGCCATTTTCATTTAAAGATAATCGCAAATGCTGAAAAAAAACATACAGGTTTATTGTTTCAGCAGAAAGATGGGCAAATAAAAACATTTGTACCTACAATTCTTTAACTATCTCCTGATGATCCACAGAAAGGCACATAAAGACCCTTGCACATAAAGAACCTTTTGGAGTCATTAAGATTCTACATGTGAGGGGAATGAGGACATTAGAACTCACCAAGGGGCTCTGCAACCATATGAAAGGACATATACAGCAATAAAATGCAAACAACTTTCATTGTGACAACTGCAATAAGACCTAACAGTATATTGGACTTACAGAGATTGCAATATCAACGACTAAAGCATACATTCAGATATTTGATATTGAAGCATTTAGGCAGGGCCATATTCATGAAGGCACAGTATCACCTGTAACAATCGTTAATTTCGATTGGTTTAGCGTAAATTATAATAATGATCGTAAATTACTGTTAACATTTGTAAATCTATGATAACGCAATTATAGATTTACGATACCAATAGAATACCATTGCGGTAGTTACTAGGACTACCGCATGGTATTCTACAACTGAACATTTGTTAATTAATGAATGTTCGTCTTAAATGTACAGCGGGCGCTGTACTTTAACAGCCGCTGTCATACATTACCGATAAAGATTAGTAAAAGCATCACAAGGCTACAAGATTCTGAAGAATCTACCCCCTATAAAAACACTTTTAGGGCTATGTACCAAGAGACAGTATTGCTCTTTATTGCCTCCTCTAGGCAATGCACTGAACCCATAACGGGCCTTTAGTGCATAGTGAATGGGGTTTCCCCATTCCGAAATGCTATCTGCTGGCGTTAACGTTTCGGTCTTAAAGAACCATTATGGCCGCTACACAGCTTGTGGCAGTTGCATGGCCACTGAAACAGCTGTTAAAGTCACGTTAAAGGGTATGTCCACCCTTAAAATTTTGTTATTCCCCTGTCCCCAGCCCCAACCGCTCTATTATTTTTAGAAAGTTCCCCAAACTTTACTTACCTGCCCTCTCCTCCGCCGTGCTGCCAGGCCCTCTGCTTGCGAGATAATGCAAGCAGAGGGGCGGGACCGGCAGTCGCGTCTGTGATTGCGGAGGAAGAGGGCAGGTAAGTAAAGTGTGGGGAACTTTCTAATAAATAAATAGAGCAGTTGGGGCTGGGGGGACAGGGGGAATGATTACCTAAATGTTTTTATGGTAGGGGGAGAGAATGCTAATCGGGAGGGAGAGAGAGGGAGGGGGAGAGGGCTGCAGTACGCATGCCAAACTTCTCCCGGAGGCAGGTAGGAGGCAAGGTCCTATATGGACTTGCTATCCTCCTGGTGGGCAGTTTTTGGGACTTTGTGGGGGGGACTACAGGAGACCTTATGGGCTGGGATGTAAGGTAGGATACTACATACACAATGGGGCCAGTAGTGGGGGGGGTTATAGTTTTGGGGGTGGCATGCCCTTTAACCCTGGTACATGAGTTAACCTGACCTTAAGATGGAAGCGATAACGGTTCTCCGTACATAGTCTGGTTTATCTGTGATTTCTTCCTTTTCATTGGCCATGGAATTATTTTCTGATGACTAATATGCACCCAGGGCCACCTCTCCCATGAGGCAGAGTGAGCCTTTTGGCCACTCAGAGAATAGGTGGCCAGCAGCAGCATTTAAAAAAACCCTGAGATGCACCGGCATGAAAGTTACTGTTTCGGTCCAAACAGTGTGCCTCTCCTGCCCACCTCATCTTACAGTGGGGAAACTTGCATGTGCCAATCAAAGTCAGCAAACTTGCATGTACAGTCACAGTGGGAAAACATGATTTACAGTCACACATTGGGCAAATTGCATGTGCCCAGTCACTGGTGGGAAACTGTTATGCAGTCAGAGTGGGCAAACTTGTATGTGCCAGTCTGGTAGGAAAACTTGCATCTGCCAGTCACACGGTGGGCAAATTGCATTGCCAGTCACACGATGGGCAAACTTGTATATGCAGCAGAGGGGCAAACTTGTATGTGCCAGTCAGAGTGGGCAAACTTGTAATGCCAGTCAAACGGTGGGCAAACTTGCATCTGCCAGTCACACGGTGGGCAAACTTGCATCGCCAGTCCACACACGATGGGCAAACTTGCATCTGCCAGTCACACGAGGGCAAACTATAGGCCAGGCAGAGTGGGCAAACTTGTATGTGCCAGTCAGAGTGGGCAAACTTGTATGTGCCAGTCACGGTAGGAAAACTTGCAGGTGCCAGACACATGGTGGGCAAACTTGCATTTACCAGTCACACATTGGGCAAACTTGCATGTTCCAGTCACATGGTGGGCAAACTTGTATATGCCAGTCAGAGTGGGCAAACTTGTATGTGCCAGTCATGGTAGGAAAACTTGCATCTGCCAGTCACACGGTGGGCAAACTTGCATCTGCCAGTCACACGGTGGGCAAACTTGCATCTGCCAGTCACACGATGGGCAAACTTGTATATGCCAGCAGAGTGGGCAAACTTGTATGTGCCAGTCAGAGTGGGAAACTGTAGGTGCCAGTCACGGTAGGAAAACTTGCAGGTGCCAGACACATGGTGGGCAAACTTGCATCTGCCAGACACATGGTGGGCAAAATTACATGTACCTGTCACATGCTGGGCAAACTTGCATGCACCAGTCACAAGGTAGGCAAACCTACATGTACCAGTCACACGGTAGGCAAACCTACATGTACCAGTCACACGGTAGGCAGACTTGCATGTACCCGTTACACTGGTGGGCTGACCTAACAGTGTCTCCTGAACTGGAGGGCTGACAAACAGTGTCTCCTGAAGTGGAGGGCTGACCGGACAGTGTCCATCTAAAAAACAGGGCTTAAAGGTTATGTCCATCTAAAAAACAAAGATTTGCTGTAATGTAGCTGCTCCCTCCTAACCCTAACTGTATGGTGTGTTTTTAAATAAAGTCCCCAGAAACTTACTTACCAGACTGGGGGGTTCCCTCGGCTTCAGCCACCAATGCAACTTCCAGGAACAGAGTTGCATTGGGGGCTTGGCCGGCAGTCTCTTCTGTGATTAGCTGAGATTAAGCAAATCACAGAAGCGGCTGCGGGCTACTGATTTAGCCAATGGCACCCAGTCTCGTAAGTAAGTTTCTGCAGACTTTTTTTTAAACACAAACCATGTGGTTAGGGTTGGAATGAGGAAAACTACACTGCAGAAAAAGGGTTTAATGCAAAACTAAACATACAGCACGATGCATCTGGATAGAGAGAGTAAGGGGGGGGGGGGCTCCACAGGGCATGTCTGAGTACCTACTGGAGGACAGAGAAGAGGCAGAAACCTTTTTACAGGAAGAAAGCTCCTACTGTTTAGTTTCCTGGACTTTGGGCAAGCACTGAGGAACCATTTGGAGCAGAAGACAAAGGTAAGGATTTTTAACACTATACATGGTGACCAGCATGTATTTAGTTTTTGGGTGGACATGCCTTTTAACAGTGGCTGGTGAACTGGAGAGCTGAATTAACAGTGTCTGCTGGGCTGGAGGATTCAGCAGCCACTGTTAGGCCAACCCTCCAGTTCACCAGACACTGTTAGTTAGTCCACCACACCCACCTCCACAGACTATGCCTACCACCACAGACCACACCCTCTCACACATGCCATGTTTTGGCATAAGGTCAAAGGTGCAAGGCGGAATTAAGTCCTTCCAAAACAATATTCATTTATATTTTGGCATTACAATGCATTGATAAAAAAAAAGTAGAAACAACTATAAAAATTTGCATAGAAACTTGCCTTAGCCTTGCCTTGAAAGTTAAATGTCAGCACATATTCCCCTGGACGGGTTTCACTTTGACGAATGACAAACAGTCCGTGACTTTGAGTTCCACCTGAAAGTACGAGCTGAGCAGCTTTAATACGTGACAATGTGCCATGGAACCAGGGAAAATCAGCCAGATTTATATCATTTTCCTTCTCACTTTCTTCACCTTGAAATGAAATGAAATTTCCATGTTTAGACTGTCACTGTAATATCACTAAATTGTATGGGATGTTTACCAGCAAAGAAAATTGCTGCAGAAATGTGTCAAAGTCAGTAAATAAATCAAATCTGAAACTGATCTCTCTGGTTTCCTTTTACGTGTCTCTTGCTGCTGTCAGAGGGACACCCATCCTTTTAGCACAGTCTTGCCAGATCAATAAAAGACATCATAGGGCAGCGGTACAGATGCTTTTTGTTCAATTGTTACCTTATATACTGAACCTTGCACCTAACTGGCACATGGAGCAAAACAGTTCAGAAAAGGTATGTCCAATTCTATATAAATATATATACGTATGGAATGTATTTAAAAGATTGAATACATCTTTTTTGATAGCTTAAAGGAGAACTTACTTACTTCCCCTACACTTTCTCACCATTATAAGAACCCAAGGGTGATGTCCTTCCAACTGGGTTACACACAATCAGCTGTAATACTTACTTAAATGTTCCCACGACAGTCTGGTCCAGTGCTGTCCTTTCTGCAGTCCATGGTCTCACAATGGGAAGATTCTTATACACACAGGTTTTTAAAAAATGCACACATGAAAATCTAGAGGAATATAAACACTAAAGTATATAGGACACAAAATGAATTTTGCATATCTGAGCAGCTGCTAAAAAATTAAAGGAAACAACGTTCCACATCTCAGTGGTTTACAAACATATCTTCCTAACATTACAGGAACATAAATTAGTGATCAGTTTCCATTTGTGGCAATGTAAGAATTGTAATGTCTCTGGTCCTTTTTTTTTTTTTTTTTTTTTTTTTTAAATACCTGTTAAGTGGTTTGAAGCTGATGAGTCTAGAGTCTGTAGAAAACTCTCCAGTGGCACATGTAAATGATGATCTGTAGAAATCTGATCCCTATTTCTTGTAGGATTGAGCGGGACTGTTGAGGCCAAAGAGAAATCTGTTGTACAGGTGTCCAGAGGACGATATGCTCCTAATGAGGGCATAGGGGGTAAAGTGTCATCAAAACACTACTGATAAGGGGGCATAGAGATTTAAAGATTTATTTGAAAATATGTTCTCAAAGCACTACTCCCCCGAATCAATAAGGTATGAATTGAAACAAAATAAGGACAAACAAGTATTTCCTACAGGCTATCAAGCACAAATAGTGGAAAGAGCTCTGTCCTGTGCACTGTCTACAGGCAAGGTTCATCTCTAAAGGTGCCCATACATCTATAAGATTTTACTCACCCGACTGAGCGCTCACGCGATGTTCATCGATGCTGCCGGAACCGCTTCTCCCGATCTTACATTCGGCCAACATGCGATCTCAAAATCCCATTCATTTTGCGATCGCATGTCGGTCGAATGTAAGATCGGGAGAAGCGGTTCCGGCAGGATCGAAGGAACATCGGTTGAGCGCTCGGTCGGGTAAGTAAAATCTTATAGATGTATGTGCACCTTTATAAGCAAGCAGAAAACAGAGATGTCTTCCTGGCTGTCATATTTGGGACCTAAACAAAGGCACAGCAGAAAGTTCTTTCCCCTAGTCAGGATGATAAACACAAAAGAAAAGACAAAGATGCAGGGAGACAGTAATGAGTTTGGTAGGAACTAGGACATCAGAGGCTGCAAGCAGATGTCAGACACAGGTGCCTCTTTCAAGGTAAGGACTAGAAAAAGTTGCCAAATTGTGCTTTATTGGTTATCCACACTACATGTTTCGGATCCAGAGATCCTTATCAACAGGTGCCTATTTACCCTCAGCCAGGAATTCACAGCTACACATGGATGATCTGGCTGTTAGACAGGCTCCCTGCTCGCAAGAAGAAAGTTCAATGTCATCTCCACTGTCTCTGTAGAAAAATAGGAACAATATTAAAAGGCAGAACAATTTCTGGTATGTCTGCAGTCAAAAACAAAAGCTTCATTTAAAAAAGAAGAACTAACACTACAGTGTAAACGAGTCTGCATTGATTTTATAATTCCTAACTATGGACAGATGTAAGGGCAGGTTACACAAGGCTTGATGGATTTAACAGTATAAAAAAAAAAAGCTGGATAATGGGAAAACTTTGGCCATTTTAATTAGAATCAATAAATTCAATGTATTTATAAAAAAAAAAAATTGACAATAACTCTCCTGTTACTACTCCATGGTGCATAGCAACTAGTCTTCTTTATTCTCCATAGTGAGCACACTGTCATGCACACTTTCGAGGCACATTAATTTTAAAACAAATGCTGAACTAAAATACTGGCACCCTTTTTGTATATTATCTTTTAGAAGCTTTGTAATCCAATAAAACTATTATTGTGAGTTAGAATTAGAAATAAGTGCATTAATTTGTTTCACACTGACATTGATCATACCTGGCACTAATGCTGGCCATACATTGGAGATCTTACAACCCACGTTACTATAATGGTAAGACAATCACCTGGAAAATCATTTTGCGGTCGATCTTAAGAAGGTCAGGAGGTAAAATCATGGTGCTCTTACACATTTCATAGGTTTGTTAATTGAATGTAAAATCTATCAAATAACTAATACATGTTTGGCTATTTAAAGAGATACAGCTGCATATATCTGTAAGGAGAGATCTGATCACAACTTTATGTAAAGACAGTTACATCTTTTAAGTACCTGACATAAATAGAAATGCCGGTAGTGATAAAGGGGATAAAATACGTAGTTCAGTCCAGTGAATTAGTCAATTTTCCAAATCCTTACCCAGGGTCAATACAATCCTGTATGTCTGCTACCCATGAGTGCTTCTGTAGAGAGTCAATGGTTTCCAATATATACTCTGCACTATTTTCTACCTATTAAAAAAGAGAGAAAAAAAGATTATTTAACAAATAAATTAATTTACCTTGAATATTGACACAGAGGTTCAAGGTTAATTGCTTGTGAAGGTTCTCATTCATCCAAGCCATCGTATATCTGTTGAATTTAGTTAGATCAACTGGACTTAAAAGTATAGTTCTTGAAGACGTTTCGCTAGTTATCCGACTGGCTTTCTCAAGTCATCCTGACTTGAGAAAGCCAGTCGGATGACAAGCGAAACGTCTTCAAGAACTAAACTTTAGGCTGGGTACACATGGAGGGACTATCTATCCCGAGCGTGTGCTCGGCTGGGATAAATGTCTGTCGGTCGCGTCAAATTCGCCATAGGGAACCGCACGATCGATCGGGATTTTCCGACATGTCCGATCATCCGTTCGTCTGATCCGGACGAACAGACGATCGAGGGCGGTTGCAGCCGGCAGCACCACACCAGGAGATATTTTCATCTGGCCGACAAATTAATGAAGTGTACTTCATTTGCCATGTTAATTGGCAGGGCACATCTCAACAATGGGGGCAGGAGAAAAAAATTATATATGAAAACAGATGATCCTGCAATCAACATACTAAAGCATGTGGAGCTCATTCATCCAGGTTATGGTATATCTGTTGTATTCAGTTAGATCAACTGGGTTTAAAGTTAAGTTTTTGAAGATGTGTCACTTGTCATCCAACTGTGTTTCTCTATTCAGAATGACTTGTACAAGAATCTGTTAGCAATAAGTATTTTGACATAAATGACCTCCTTGACATCTTACTAAATCAAGATATTTCTGCCAAGGTCAAAAATTTTTATTGGTCCCTATACTTTATGGAGCCCATTGCGGCAACCTGAATAATCTCACCATGCAAAGGATAGGGAGACCAGGAAAGGATAAGGAGACCAGGAAAGGATAAGGAGACCAGGAAAGGATAAGGAGACCAAGAAAGGATGGGGAGACCATCAACATGTGTGGTCTGTTATGTTCAAGAATAGATTTGATTTTACCTCAGCAATCTAAGCAGTATTGCTGTGTACTCGCACTATGCCAGTATCTACAAATACACTGACAAATTAAGCTTTCTCTGTAGCACAACCTATCCCTTTATATTTTATTGAATATTTATAGAAACATTCAAAAGTTCTCACATTAAAACCTGAGCGGTTTCTCTTTTTTTCCACCCTGCCAGGAAAGTTTCTTAGGGCCCTTTCAATATGATCAGGAAATGACTGTGCAACCTCCAGTTGGAGAAATGCTTGTCAACTTACATCATGTTATAAAACCCCAATGAAAAGCAAAGTTCCAAAAAAGCTGCCAGAACTCAGCATGCTCCAGCAACTCAGATCTCAGCAACCAAAGACAAGCACATATATGAATATACACTGCTTTACATATTCATGGGCAGGGAAACCAGGAAGGCTTCCAGATAGATGGTAATAGATATTCTATTGGTTCCTAGAAAGAAGATGTTTTTTTTTCTAACAACAGACAAAGATAAGTAAGTAATACTGGGTTCATGTTTATTTTTATACTAAAACCATATTGCATATTTACATAGTTAATTTTAAGTTGGCAAAAAGACAACAGTCAATTAACTTCAACCCTGACATTAACACCCTTCTCCCAGCCAACAAAAAAGCACAGTCTTCTCCATTCAAAAGACACACGCCCCTCAGTACACCAAATTAGACAAGGATCCAACCAATCACACAAGCCCACTCAAATTGCAGTCACCAGTTATACCCATTGATATTCTGCCTGTACAATAAAACATCCAAATCTCCTTTCAGGCAGAACATTCCACAACCTTACTGCCCTCACAGTGAAGAATCATTTACGTTGCTTTAAGCTAAAATTACTTTTCCTTAAGACTAAAAGAGCGGCCTCTAGTCTTTTTCTTACACCCACAAGAGAAAAGATTTCTGTATTTCAATGTATTGATGACCAAGATTAAAGTTGGTAAATAAAAATATATATTAATTTGTTTATCTGGGGGTTCCCCAAGACATGAATATTTTTCCAGCGTTCCTCAAGGTTATAAAGGATGAGAAACTGCTATAGCGAAAGATTTTACTGCTGTAGGAAAGCAATAAACCATTTTAATCAGCAGGTTTGGTGTATATTGAATGTGACAGTCATTGTGCTGTCATCCACCAGCAATTGAATTCAATTAAGACACATTGGGCCATATATATAAAAGTTTGTTATCGGATTTTACCGGTTGGCGTAAAATAACGATCGTTATTTTACAATACGGAACGATATTCTACGATAACGACAATGTAACGATCGTTAAACCAATCGTTAATTTCTGATCAGTTTAACGATTGTTAATTTACAATCATTATAGTAGATTAACGATACTGATCTTAAATCTACGATATCGAAATCGTAGATTTACGATCCACATAGAATACCATTGCGGTAATTTAGTACCGCAAGGTATTCTACGACCGTAGGTTCGTTAATTAACGAACGTTCGGTTGGAAATGTATGATACTGATGTTTATAAATATGGCCCATTGCCACAAGATTTTGTGCTAACCTGCCAATACACAATTCGATTCCGATGGAATAGGGTCAAGATGAGTCAATACAAAGGAATGATCGTTCTGTATTTTATATGGAGCAATCGTCCTTTGGGCCATAGATGTGCACAATCATTATCAGCGCCCTATACAGAGACGATGGTAGCTGTTCAGCATCACAACATATCCATAGACATTGGCGATATTCAGTAAATACCATTGGATCTTTATTCAAGAAAAAAAATTGCATTGTGAACTCCCATAACAGTTCTACTTGGAGTATATTATATGAAAAAATATGAAGAAGAGCTACTTATTTTCACGTGTCTATGAGCTAGGCCACACTGCTGCGATTTTTCTGCATTTGCGCTTGCGTTTTTTCAAATCATTGGAATCGCGGCAACTCACCAAAAACCCGCGTTTTCGGGTGCGATTGCGCTTGTGTTCCGCATTTTAAATCGTTTTCCAATACTTAATGAAAAATCGCATGCGATTCCGTGTGCGATTGCGTTTGCGTTGCAGTGTGGCCGTACCCTATAAGAGTTACTTTTCACTGCATAATTATTCTTTTCTCATTCTGCGGTGGTTTTCTATTTTTGCACTCCACTCACCACTTTAAACTGGACTGATTGAGGCCACACTATAGCTTGTCGAAGCGCTCTGAAAACGTGCTGCAATTGCGCAATGTAAACAAACGCAGTGCATGCAAAAAAAGTGCATCCCATGTGCTTGGATTAACATATTGCAATGCCGCTTAAGGCAGCACTCCTAATGTGGACAGTCCAAATGGCCAACACTAGTGTGTGCTTTTTAACAACCAATCATGATCGGATCACGTGCTAAAACGTGCTGGTGTAGCCTAGCCCTGAGTCACTGGAAGCAAAACTATTATTAGATGTGCTTTCTAGTCCTTGTACTGAATGATCAGTCAATGGATTTAGTAAATAACTGAATAGCTCTATCTCTGGAATATACATAATGAAGGAACATAAAACTTAAGCGATTAAGGGTATATTTATTAATCTGTGGTATCGCCTTTTACTGAAACTGCGTGTTTAAACCTGCCACATCGGAATTGCACTGATGCATTGGTAAATTACCAAATTATCCAACCACAATCATACAATTCTGATGTTGGTGAATAAAACATCTAGGAGGATATGTAGTAAAGAGTTTGTGATGTTTTTCTAACTTTCTTGGTAAAATCACTATGCTGCAGTTACTGCATTGTGGGAGACAGAAAGGTAGGATGAAAGGCATAATGACTCCTTACATTTAGTATTGCGCTACATAGTAGTACTTAACTTTGGGCTCATTTATCCTAAGCCACAGCGCACTTTAAAGTAGTTGAAGTCATAGTAACCAATTAAATTTTAGTTTGTGCGACTCCTCCATTGTGCTATCGCAAAATACACCCACACAACTGGCTAATAGCTGCCATTAAAGTTGATGGGTACATTTACGCACAAATCAGTTATTGAATTTGGAACAGGAGATTAACCCAGAGCGATTGCGTTTCTGGGTTAAGCTGAGTACACATGCACTCCCATAGGGAACCGCACGATCGATCATGATTTACCGACACGTTTGATTGGGACAAACGGGCGATTGAGGTCGGTCGCAGCAGGCCACCCCACACCAGCAGATGTTTTTGGATGATAGTCTCATGTTTTTTTTTTTATTTGCATCAGATATCCAGCACCATTTCCAGAAAACACTGCGAGCCCCACGGCCCCGATAATTAAGTGTCACCCCCACGCTTGGGTTGGGTAGCGTGGGTTTAAAATTTATCTGGGCAATACTGCCCTTTGTTGCATCTCCCCTCTAAAGACATCTATGGGTGGGCAATACCTCATGGTTCTGGTAATTTGCACCACAGACAGTACTTTAGAAATATTCCCCATAATATCTTTGTTTTATATATATATATATATATATATATTGTTTTTTTCACATAGAATTAAATTATAAGACCCAGAAATTAATAATTAGTTGTATACCTTTAATACAAATGTATTATCTTTATCTGGCATCTCCAGGGGCATTGTTGTCCGGACTTCGAGAATGGCAGAGAGTGGAATGCTTACTTTAGGTTTTGAAGACTGCAAAAGATTGAGAGGTTTATTTTAAAAATATTACACAATGTAGTTAACGTGTAACAAACATTCAAAAGGTACAAAACCTGATAAAAACCTAGATAGTAGAATAATATTGCCATTGCCTTTTCCTTTAATTAAAGTCAAGTTATGTCCTTTTAGCAAGAATATAGCTTGATGCACTCTATCCTGCCGTTTGTATTTATACTGTTTCATATATACATAAATAACAACATAAGGAGTAGTGTGCACTCTACCTTTGAATACTTTATAGGCCCGGGTGCTGCTGTGGTTCATAAATATCCAACCTTGAAACAAATTTGCAGAGCACTCACAGGACTTGTGCAGAAGTTCCACTTTTATTACATGTGCAACAAAACAGATAGCGAGCAGAAAACGTGCTATCTGTTTTGTTGCACATGTAATAAAAGTGGAACTTCTGCACAAGTCCTGTGAGTGCTCTGCAAATTTGTTTCAAGGTTGGATATATATATATACATACACATATAGTATAATATATATATATATAATAGTACATAGAAACGAAGCAGCACTCCTCCATATAAAACACGTTTGACAGTCACATGTTATTTGAGAAAGGGCGCTGTGACGCACGAAACGTCGCTTGTTGTTGAACATGTGACAAGATTCAATAAAAACAAACGTGTTTTTATATGGAGGAGTGCTGCTTCGTTTCTATGTACTATTGAATATTTGGCAGGACTGCAGAACCTGTGTTGAAGCTTGCACCCATTGTGATCCTTATTACTACGGAGTGCCGCCGACATTTTTGTATTATATATATATATACATACACATATAGTATATATATATATAATATATATATAATATATGTACTTGGATGTTGAGGACGGCTTATTCCTTAGCCGAACGCGTTGATGTTATAGCGTTTTAAACATGTCTGAATAAAAGTTTATGTTTTACCAAGTCCTGTGAGTGCCTCCGCTATCTGCTCCATTTCTATCTACTGGAGAGCACCCGGGCGACTACAGCTTAAGGAATGGTGTGCCGACGTCTACCCCATATAATATATAATATATTATATATAATATATAATATATACTATATATAAGATATGTAGGTCCAGACCAAATGGTAGGCACACAACAAAGTAGGTATAAAGAGATTATACACCCTGGTGCTACTAAGGATAAGTAATACAGTCCATATAAAGTTTAGTGCACTCAGGGTAATTTTCAAAGATTATTTATTGTGCAAATAGCATAACAGCAACGTTTCGGCTCACGTCTAGAGCCTTTTTCAAGCCAGTCGAGTATATATACATATACTCTAGCCCCCCAGACACATATGCATATATGATTACATATATGATCACATGTGTGTAGTCGGTATGGGGATCAGTCAGCTGTGTGCCCATACACAGGACAATCATACCGGTTCCCTCTATTTAAAGTAATGGAAGCTGATACCAACCAAATGAAATTTGCATTAAGCATTTATGCTGGTCCATTTTCGACCCCATACCTTGCTGTTGGATCCCACAGGATTTGTCAAGTATTGGCCATGTGTATGGCCACATTCTGGCTGGATCCAAATTAGGCCAAGGCTGCACTCAGAGATATTTATGTACTTCTGCTAGCTTGTCATACTCTGCATCCATCATGTTTTGTAGTTGTATTCATCAAAAGGTAATTGTGGCCATAAAAAGGCTTTCATCTTTTAATTGATCCATTGTTAGACCAAATAAGAAAGATACAAAGTTGGAAGAAATGCAGGATGCCACTTCTAGGTGCGCCATCACCTTTAAAGGTATCAGGGCATGCACCGTCACTTGTTTCCCATCATAAAGTAGCAACAGTGCATGCCCTGGTCATCGATAGAGAGGTGTGAAGCAAGGAGTGTCATCTGTATCATGAAGTACCTGACATTACTTCCAACATTAGACCTTTGTTTCTTCTTCGGAAGTAAAGGGGCTTTCACATGAAAGCCAGGAGAGCACATACTGCACATTTACTATAATACAAAAACCTTTATATTTGTAAATATGAGATGTAGTCTGATTAGTGATTTGCAAATCATGTATGAAATGTAATTTTAATTTTTTCATTTACTAATATCCATTGCAATCTTTTATTGTTTATCTTTTATTGTGAAGAGTGGAACATGTTTGTCTTG
This sequence comes from Hymenochirus boettgeri, assembly GCA_019447015.1. Classification (NCBI taxonomy): domain Eukaryota; kingdom Metazoa; phylum Chordata; class Amphibia; order Anura; family Pipidae; genus Hymenochirus; species Hymenochirus boettgeri. Next base: position 92,386,876 of record CM033470.1, on the reverse strand, counting down.
TGTAAACCCCTCGGTTCCGAAATCCTAAAGATTCGTCTGAATCCGGAAAATAGCCCCAAACGTTATCGAAAATACGACCGTTATCGAAAATGGTCTCCGATCGTATTTTTGATCATTTTCGTTCTGGTTTCGTTCTGGTTTCGGATTTTCGGGATTTTCCGGAGATCCGGGAATCCGAAAACAAAACGAAACCAGTGAGTTTCGGGCCATCTCTACTTATTACAAGTTCTTTGCACAGATGCTGCTAAGAGATGTTTCTCCAATCATTTTGCAACCAACATTACAGCTATAATGTTGATCACAACACATGAATCCGACCAAGAAACATAGTATACCTATGGAAGGTGAGTAAGCCATGGTAGTTTATAGGCCAGTAATTCTTTTTGCATTTCTACACAGTGTGCAGCCTTTCCTGTGGTTGAATTGATCAAGAATCTTAAAAGTGCACGTCCCCCCTTAAAGGATACTGTATATACGCAGGTAAATAAATTATTTTAAATCGGCCATTACTGGAAACTATAATTCTTCCCAACTATCACTGTCCCATTTTTTGTTGACCTGTCCCCTATTTCTTTAGATATCCAATCTGAAACATCTTACATTTCAAGTGCTTTAGTATCATAAACTCTTCTGTAATGTACAGTTTTGCTGTAGTTGGAATGGTGAAAATTGGTACGTGAACTGAATGGTGGGAAATTCCTTCTCCCAATGCTGCCTCATAGGGATTACTAAGCATACTTGCCATCACAGAGAGTCAGATAGTCTATCAGTGGGCTGAGAGACTGAGGGATTGAGCTTGAGCAAAACAAGTACTGGATTAAAGTCATGCAGCTACTTACATGTATTTATTTATAGCTTAAAATGAGGCAAAGTAGTTTTTAGTGTGTACAATTCCTTTAAACCAAAAAACTGGTCAAAAACCTGCCCCCAACCCCAACTGATATATTTTGTACTTTATTACCTGCATTACTAACCAGATATTTAAGGATAATTATTGCCTTGAGTAAGCTGAGTAAGCTGGTCCCTCCTTCCATGCAGTCATTCAAGCCAATGGATGTGTCAGGGTTCTTCTCTGGTCCCTCCCCAGACAGCCTCTTTATCTAATAGGAGGCGGGCGGGGGTGATTCCCGCGAAGTGCGGTTGACGTGGTGAGAAAGTTTCGTTTAGAAAGATACGGAAGAACCTGTCAGGGATTGCTTCCTCCATAATTCCTAAGAGACAAATTTTAGGGTCTAGTCCCACCGGGGATCCCATATGGTCATGTAGGAATTTGATTATTTGGTGCCAAAAGCCTTGAGTTCTGGGGCATTCCCATATCATATGGTAAAAGTTACCTGGTGCCAGCAGGCACTTCGGACAGTGTGGACTGTAGTTGGGTTTGTAGCGGGAAAGACGGACAGGGGTGAGATAGGTTCTGTGCAGAATGTATAGTTGAGAGGCTAGGGTGTGGGCCACTAGAGCTTCCATCCAGTCCTCTCCGTCTATCGATCGCAGATCACATTCCCAGGATATTTTTTTCTGTTGAGCAAATACACTTGCTGGAGGAGATCTGAGGCAGCGGTATATTTTTGAGATTAGTTTTGAGGAGGCTGAAGTACTACATCTGAAGGGGTGTTTCTAAACTGTGAACCTCACTGATAAAGAACAAGACCCCTGTGATAGCACTCATTGCCTTATAAACCTTTATAAAAAAAGATGCTAAACTAGCATGTAAAGGTCCAACCTGAATTTGCTGAAAATTTGTCATAGTCTATAACCAAATCAAAAACCACACATCTTTTATCATTTACAAGAAACATCCAAAATCAATATCGGTATTTAAACCATCAGGATATCTTGTCTTTAATCTAGAAATCCACAAAAAAATGGAAGCACTCACAGGTCTTAACAAACCACATCACGATAATTTATTCAGTCTACATGTTTCGACCTACATGGCCGTCATCAGGACTAACACATAACACATGTACTTCTGTTTAAATAGCCACCCAGTGACCAACCCACCATCTCACCCAAAAACCCTGTATAATATATAACACAATACAAAATCTAGAAAAGACCCTAAAACCACATAGAAAATATACAAGATATAGTAAAAACTTCAGTACTACAGATTAAAAAACATAAGATACGCACCTATTCAATCCATATAGGAGGATTATACAGTACAAAATCATCATAAAGCATATTGCACAAGCCGATCACCGGGTCACTCGCACTTCCGGGATTGTCACACACAACAAGATATCGCGAGAGGACACCCCCCCCCCCCCGCGGATGTCATCAATGACGTCGCGGACACATGGCCAAACTCCATGGCAACAATCTAAACATATCCACATGAACCCGGAAGCGCAGCGAGGCCGATGAACACCCAGCAATAGATGGGTAAAAACACTCGGTACATCTACTCAGCATATGATAAAGACCTGAAGCGAAGGAAATATATCACACATATTAATGGGACAGACAAAACAAACCGATATAGCACTTCAATTAATAATGGCACCTATATCCATATTGTCACAGATATAATATCAAAGAAGACCAATTGTATGAATACCCTGCCAGATTTATAAAAAACAGCTCAAATAATTCATTTCATTAAGGCCATATGGCACCAGTGTTTGTAAGCGTGATATCCATCGTGCCTCCAGTCGTAGCAAGCTCCTCGCTCTATCGCCCTCCATGGCTGGTATACAATCAATCAACATACATCGAGAGACTATGTCCCTTTAATTTGAAGTGTCTTGCCACTGGTTGGTCACCAAATTTGCTCATTTTTTTGTTATCCAACACTTGACCATTGAGTGCAGCTCTTATTGTACTGCGACGGTTGGCAAATCTATTGCGGAAAGGTCTTGTCGTCTTTCCCACGTAAAAAAGGCCACATGGGCAAGTAAAAAAATATATAACATAGGTGCTGGTACAGGTAAGTCTATACTTAATGTTAATCCGTTTACCGGTCCTAGGGTGTGGAAAATCTTTGCCAGTCATCATAAATCCACATGTCGTGCAATTGGGACATTTAAAGCACCCTAATTTGGGAGAGCCCCATGGAGTGCTCATTTCCCCTTTTATAGGTCTACGTAAGTCCGTTTTCACCAAAATATTATGCAAAGCGTATCCTATGGTGTTGAAAAGGTAGAGATTCATCACCTTCAATAATATTCCATAGTTTTTTCGCTTTAATCCCGATATTATGACTAAGTATAGAGAAATCCATCGGAAATGTTATACAGTTGGTATGTCTTTCCTCCTTAGAGTCCATGGCCATAGTCACCAAGGCCTTAGTCAATTGCTGTTTTAAGAGTTGAGCAGTGTACCCCCTTTCAATAAAACTGCAGGTCATTTCTCTAAGTTAAGCCTCACTACGTTCATCCTCCGAATTATTTCTAAGTACCCATAGATATTGGGTGTACGGTATGGCCCTAATCAAAGCCGGGGGATGGAAGCTGGTCACATGCAACACCGTGTTGCGATCAGTGTCCTTACAGTACAGCGTGGTACCCAGTCCATCCCCTGTCTTAAAGATTAAGAGATCTAGGAACTCTATTTCATTTTCTTTGATGTTAAAGGTAAGTTTGATGGGAGTCTCTAAGGAATTGACCAACTTCTCCCATAGTAATAGCTCACCCCCTTCCCAAATCAGGAATATGTCGTCTATATACCTCTTAAAAAGGTGGACACCTGGACCCATTATCAGTAGAAAATAGGCTTTTTCAAACTGCTGCATATATAAATTGGCAAAAAAAATTAATTGTCTTTAATCTATATACCTATTCCATTTCTTTTCTAAGGAGTTTGTTACATTAGTCTCCACCTCTCTCCCCCAATTTCACTGACTCAATTAACAATAAGAAATGTGTTATATTGAAGCCATTGGCTCTTGATCCGGGAATTCGGCTGCAATTGATGTTGCACCAAAGCTGTGTTTATACTACAGCCATAATGGGTGAAAAGTATGTGCAAGTTGTACGGATAATATCAATTCCGCGACTTTGAATCCTAAACTATGACCAACTTTTAGAAAGACTGCACTATATTTAGCTCTGTATCTACACATATATATACTTTTCCAGCCCAGAGGATATTGATATATGTGTGTGGACTGTTTGAAACTTCCAATAAGTAGCAGTGGGCCTGTTTGTACTACACGCCTCATATGCGAGCAAAAATAGTTTGTTTGTGGTTGATGAACTAACTAACTAATAAGGATAATTTTTCCATCATTATATGTGTTTATCTCTCCAACACAGCGGACCCTCCTACTAATTAGAGGACTTGTTTTTGTTTTTAATTAGTATTATGTGCACTTTATATTTGTATTAAGATGTGTGGTTTTTGATTTGGTAATAAACTATGACGAATTTTCAGCGAATTCAGGTTGGACCTTTACATGCTAGTTTAGCATCTTTTTTATAAAGGTTTAAAAGGCAATGAGTGCTATTACAGGGGTCTTGTTCTTTATCAGTGAGGTTCACAGTTTAAAAACACCCCTTCAGATTTTGTAAGAAACCCTCTGTATGACATACTAAGTACTTCAACCTCCTCAAAACTAATCTCAAAAATATACCGCTGCCTCAGATCTCCTCCAGCATGTGTACTTGCTCAACAGAAAAAAATATCCTGGGAACGTGATGTGCGATCGATAGACAGAGAGGACTGGATGGAAGCCCTAGTGGCCCACACCCTAGCCTCTCACCCCAGTCTGTCTTTCCCGCTACAAACCCAACTACAGTCCACACTGTCCAAAGTGCCTGCTGGCAGGTAACTTTTACCATATGATATGGGAATGCCCCAGAGCTCAAGGCTTTTGGCACCAAATAATCAAATTCCTACATGACCATATGGGATCCCCGGTGGGACTATACCCTAAAATTTGTCTCTTAGGAATTATGGAGGAAGCATTCCCTGATGGGTTCTTCTGTAATGAAACTCTCTTTTATGCAAAAAAGTTCATCGCCCAAACATGGATCCAGCCAACCCTTCCCTCACTGTTAAACTGGAAGACCGCCATAAACACAACCCTCCCTTTCAAGAAACTCATTTATACCCATCAGGGCTGCCCTACGAAATATGACAAAATATGGTCCAGATGGGAAAACCCCCCTCACACATGCAATGAGTAAATGTCTAAATAAAACAATTGGATATAAAGATATCAGTTTGGAATCTGTTTCTTAGGATCGTCAAGTAAATCAGGAAAGTATGTTACAAGGCAGAACAGGGTTTTTCCTTTTTGTTTTAGTTAGTATTAATGTTAATGTTTATTAATGATAATACAGCAACTATATAGGGAAATAGAACATCGACAATTCCAACTGTACACTGTTTATTTGCAATAACTGAGCACTGAGCTCATAATATTCCCTGTTTTCCTACGAATTCTATGACATATGCTATGTAACTGTATTTTTTTTACTGTATTATCAATAGAATACCTCCACTAGGAGGGGATTTTAAAAAAAAAAAGGATTATCCCTATAGCCCAAGCATCTCGAAAAAAAATTCTATGATTGTGGTAGGAATGATAATACAGATAATACAGTTGCCAGCTTCTCTACCCCTCCTATTCCGTTTTCCTGTGTTCGCCTCACTACACTTGCTGACACTCTTCCTGGGACAGCTGCCTCCTACATCAGTGTGTACCCAGATTCAGGAAAATTAAGTGCTGCCACCTTCACTAATGAGGCTCCACCCACCGTTTCTGACTTGACTGCTGTTTCACCTCCTGCCTTTTCTGCACATGCTCAAGCTTATAAAAAGCTCTTTGAGCAGAGGAAGGAGGAGATACCTTTGTCAGAAAGGAATAGAACTTCTTATTAAATATCTGGTTACAAATGCATGTCATTTTTTTTTTTTGAAACTCTATTAGGGCTATGCATGGAGAGCTGGTATCGCTCTCTATTGCCTCCTCTGGGCAATGCACTGAGCGGATAGTGGCTCTCAGTGCATAGCGAATAGGATTTACCCATTCCGAATCTTTAACATCTGCTATCTGCTGGCGTTAAAGATTCTGTCTTAAAGTTCATACCTTGTAGCGGTTCTGGGACACAGTTTTTGCGTACCACCGAAACCGCCGTAAGTTATGTCTTAAAGTCACGTTAACACTTGGTACGTGGGTTAACTTGACTCATTTTTGATTATAAAAGCATAGTACAAAAATATAAAGTGATTAAATCACTGGGATTTCATAAAGTAATCTATAACAATATATTGACTGCTAATATAAATCTTCAATTTCCTTTGATTTGGTTTTAAAAGATCTACTACTGTGTTAATGTGATTATGTTTGTATTGCTTTCAAGATTATAGTGTTAAAAGCTGTAGTTACATTATACAGATTTTACTTGGTTATCTTAAATCCTATCTAAAGGTTCGCACACACGTGCGATCGCGGGTCCCGTCCTGGGACGCACAATGTGTACAAAGTTTGTTTCGGCTGATAATCGGCCCGTGTATAGGGCCTTTATTGGCCGAAAGGTACGATCGCTCGGGGATCCGCAAAGTCGGTCATTCGTCGATTCCCAACCGAACGTCCGTTTCGGCCAATAAAGGCCCTACACACGGGCCAATTATCAGGCGTCCGAAACTAACGTTTGTACACATCGTCGTGTGTATGAACCTTTAGAGGATTTAATTAATCTATTAGGACTCTAAGTATGGTGTGGTGTCAGCAGATGGCAAATAAGTTAAATGCAAACAAAACACGAACAACATATGAACCTAGTTTCTACAGGTCTTGCACATGCTACTACTTATTATTTTTATGGATTTATATGGGGCCAACATCTTCTGTGGCTCTTAACAATTATATAGTCATACATCACATAAAGGGTATTACATACACACGTAATACATAATATAGGTACACAGAATGATGAGTTTCTTACAGCAATGCGTGATGCAATAGGAAAGAGGACCATGCCCAAAGAGCTTACAGTCTAGAAGAAATGGGGGTGAGACATAAGGTGACGGAAATCTGTAGACTGTAAATAGATTGGCAGTGGAGTATGAGAGGCAGTTAGGATCAGGTTTGGTCAGTGAGAGGTTAATGTCTAGGCCAGGTTATATGATTGCCTTAATACAATTAGGTAAGGCTATTAAAATTAAGAGATCACTTAGGTCCACTAACAATCTGAAAAAAAAGGACAAAATAAAATTATTTGTTTGTTCTGTTTTGTTTGTTCCTTACTTTATGGTCCATATTATAACATACTTCTGTTGGAATCTTTTTTTGAGGTTAATTTTTTATAAAATTGGTTTAAAGGGGAACTAAAGTCTCCAGACAACATTGTCCCAATAGACAGTGCACATTTACAAAGATACAAAAAAAATGGATTTTCTCTCTCTTTGTTGTGGCTGTTATTTTTGAAATTATTTGTGGGTATTAGGGGTCGGCTTTCATAATCCACCTTAGCTTTCTTACACTCAGCAAACTGTACGCTGTACACTTTACAGTAAGCTGCAGCCTTGCATCCTAGAAGCTGACAGTCAATCATATAAAGCACAGAGATCCTCCCTCCCTCTCTCTGACACAGAACAGTGATTTCAGTTCAGTTTTAATGCTCCTGTCCCTAACAATGATAAATTCCGTTGCTTTTCATAGAAAACTGAAAGTAATTTTTATGGTTTTTCTTATTTTTCTTAACTAGCATGGATGTAAGAAACAGAATATTAACATTTCAGTAATTAATCTGGGGAATTAAACCTGCAACTTCAAGTCTTGCTAAAGACAGAGCATTATACAACTATCACAACAGAGGTGTTAAATAAGAAGTCTTATCTTAACAACACATAATGGGTAGTGGAAAGCTGTAAAATCAGTCAGTAGAGACTATTAAAATAATTTGAAACTATATAAATAAGTTGAACCTGTAACATCACGAGGTCTGCGTTTCTAAAAACTATCAGGGAGATTCAATAAAAGTTCTTATCGTTTAAAATGGTGCTAATTTTGCCCCAAACAATCAGATCTTATTTAACATTTGAAAGCTAACATCTGATTGGTTGGGGCAAAATTAGCACCATTTTAAACGATAAGAACTTTTTTATTGAATAACCCTGATTGTATTTGTATGTTGAGCTACTACAATAAATAGGTCCATTTAGATTTCTTTTGCTAGAAACAGAAGCCAATAAAACAAACAAACAAAAAACGTCTGTAAAATCAGCTATTTTGTATTGCCCAAGAAGACGGTCAGTTATGCATGCTGGATAAAAAATAAACTGTAGGGTAACAAGTAGCTTTCAATGGGACTATATTAGTGTAAAGCCTTCTTAGTTACAGACTATATTCCTTACATGTATGTAAATGCAACATACTAGAGAAATATCTTACAATGTATAGGGGAGAAAAGCTTTCACATTAGGATTAAAAAAATTAGTTTAGTTTAGTTCTCCTTTAACATAGATTCCTGTTCAGCTTGATACCTGTGGAGTGTTTAGCCGATCTGGACAAACTGGCAACCAATATCGTTTGCAGATGCATTCAAACGCACCATGCAATTTTTCTACACGACAGGTCAATACACAAAAATATCAGTCGGCCTGAAAAATTTCATGGTGTGTACCTAGCCTAAGCATGCCTTTCCTAACAAACCACACATTGCCTTATGAACAGCTAGTGGCAATGTATTGCTAAACAAAAACTCTAGAATGAATACAATTTATAACAATACAACATCCCAAAGGTGTATAAATTGAAGATATACTTTGGATTGTATATGTAAGGTGTTTCAACAACAGCAAGTTAATTCCCTATAATTATTGCATTATCTATCACCCATTCTTTTTGTAAATAGGTCAGTTATGAGTTGTTCTACCAAACTAATCAACTTCCAAACAAAAGTATAAAATAATATTGAAATATAATACCTTTGGAGGCACATAAAATTCAAGTAGAAATCTTTCCCCTTCCATTTTCACTGCTTTCCTCAAAAGCAATCTGCATTTTTGCCACTGAGAGCTCCCCACACAATTTGAATCATCTGCCACCATGAACCTTAGAGTTCCCTCTCTTTGAATGTCAATAACATCTATTTTTGATGCTTGCATTTTTGAAAGTCGCAATTTCTGTGTCCATTTTTCTCGTGGCTCAACATGTTCCTTGCTCCCTGCAGTACATTGTTCACGTTCTGGACGCCTTATTGTGCCATTATCCAAACTTGGTTCTGGAGAAGATTTTCTGTGCCACATTTCCTTCATACCATCTACCACACACAAACTCATGTTCCGTAAAGAGAAGCCCTTTTTAAACTTTGGCTTTGAGTTGCCATGGACTGAAACATCTTCAGAGCTACGTGAATGGCCATAAGATGAAACTTTATGTGTACGAGCCTGAGTCCTACTTAAATATCGATTTGTGATGGGATTTTCCATGCTGTCTAAGGATTCTGTTGAGGTTTCTTCTTTTCTGGGTACAAAATCTCTTGCTAAAGGCACCTGACAGTTCTGAAGACCTACAAAAGGAACAATGTTATATTTTGTGGGTGAATCTGAGACATATACCCTGCTGACCTCAAAACTGAAAAAGTCTAAAAAATTGGCAGCAAAATGATGAGAGAAGGATGTTTCTGCTCCAGGAGCATTGTAATGAGGATTCTCCTTTAAAAACCGACAGAATTTTTGTGCAAAGTCCACAGCAGCTGCTTGTGCATGAAGTTCACAGAATTCCTTCCAGTCAGGGAGCTGAGAGGAAGGATCTTGGCTAACTGCATCACCATTCATGGCTGTTCCATTTCATTCTGTGGATACTGAAAGAAAAGAGGATGATAAACTATTTATCCAGGATAATTACATACAATATATTGGTTTTACTATATATCTTTATATATGTAACATTTATGCCTTCCAACAATCCGGTTTCCAAAAAAATGTAAACATTTGGTCACAAACCCTACTTGACCCCAAAATGCCCTGATCCACCCCAACTATGTCATTTAGGTGAACGACTTCTCCAATTAGCCTAAAAAACATATCTGCTGGGCTCCAACAACTGCCCAGTTCAATCATTTTGTGATTGATATTATGTTTGCAAACATGATCCGGCTGGGAAAAGTCACGGGAAAGTTGCAATGTAAGACTGCTGATTCACTTGACATTACGAACAATTCTACATTTATCTCGGATCAACTGTTGAATCAGTGTAATGATTGGGTAGGGATTAGCCAGCTTTAGGCTGGGTGCACACCATACAATAATTTCAGCCGACCAACAGATAATACTGTGTATTAGTTGGTCAGCGAAAATATTGTATGGTACCCGTTCTCAGACGCACGTTTTTCTGGATAAATCAATGCCGATTGTGTGCGGTTTCCTATGGGTTGGGGGATACTTTTGCTGCGACTGACAGTGATTTTTCCTGGCCGACGGCTCACTTGTGGCGAACGTTCTGCCAGGACAAACATCGCTCGGTTTGTACCCAGCCACTGACATAACATGGGAGCAAAAGAAAATAACCGTTAAAGGGTAAGCAATTGTTTTATAGGTAATTGTACTTTTTTTCCATTTTTAAAATCATTTAGGGCAACCTGGGGGTGGGTTGCCAAGTAACACTAACATGGAGCTAACACTAGGCTGGAAACCCTTCCATACATATTTAAGTGATTTAGTATTATAAATGCCAATGCCCATTTACTAGACTTCACCTATAAAACAATCAATTATTACCATTTTTATTCACTGTTCATTCCCCATGTCTGCTTTACACTGTTAGGTAGGGCTCCAGAGAAGGCTAAAAAGGTTGGACTAGATGAACGAATGTCTATATTCAACCTCCATTTCTATGTAACTATGTCAGCCCAGTGAGGAAGCAGCTTGAATACAATCCTGGCTCATTATTAAGGATTCAACTTAAATGACAGTTTAGCCTTTGTCCCAAATATTATATTAACTGTTTTGTCTTCCTCAAGGATAATGTTTCCCTATAGATAAAAACAAACAATAACAAGTCAGAGCTCAGACCCATGTTCACTTTGTAGGCTCTGTGCCAAATGATCATAACGACAGGAACAAAGACCTTAGCACACCGACCACTTGGTATTTCCCAGTGACAGTCAAGGCTATAGTGTAGATTAACAACATCCTGAATATCTTCAGTATGGATATTCCTGCAATAAGTATGTTAATCAGAAGAAAACCAGGGAAATTGGTGAAAGACACTTTCCCCTAAAACCATGTTTTGTGTTTTGCACAACTATAGTAAAATTTTGCTGCACTTATTTATTGCTTATTCTTCCCGCCCTACCTGTTGATGAAACTGCTGTGAGCTAGATGGGGACAGGGTTGAATGCTGGACAGTCTGTCTGTAGACTAGGATGCCTTTAAGAAAAGTGCAAAAATACAAATTGGTGCCTATTCCAAGTTGGGCACCCTTGTCTACATATCTGGTAGGAAGCAAACAGGGACCATTAATGCAAAATTTAACACATTTTTGCACATTTTTTGACTGAAAAGGCTGCATGTGTACCTGAAATGGGTTTTTAGGCTACAGGTACAGAACAGCATTTTTTATACAGTCAAAAGATTCCAGCAAACTGAGTTATCATTAATGTATCATAACTTAATCAGTGAAGCAAGATGATAAGAATTAGTCTGACCAATGACCTTGCATTAAAGGGTATCTCCACCCTTACTTTTTACATTGTGCAGGGCACCTCATCCCACCCTCAACTGATGATTTACTTTTGCAAAAAAAAGACCCAGAACGATACTTACAGACCTTTCGATCCACTGGTGCTAATCACAGATGCAGCTGCCAGCTATGAAAAGCACCGGGGGAACAAAGGTCTGTAGGTATCTTTCAGGGGCTTTTTTTGAATAAGTAAATCAGCGGTTGGGGGTGGGATGGGACGCCCCACACAATGTAAGTCTTTTAATGGTAGGACAAGAAGAGAGGGTGGGGGAAAGGGCTCCCCTACATATGTCACAGTCCTGAGGACAGGAAAGCAGCAGGGACCGAATGACTCACAGACACCTCCTATTCTTCAATTTCTGGAACTTTGAACAGACACTGCAAGTAAACCAGGTAGGTAAGGATATTTTAACATTACACAATGGGGCCTGTAGTGGGTTAAATTTTAGTTTTGGGGGCGGACATGCCCTTTAAGGCATCATTGCTCAACTCAAAAGTCCCAAAAGTCACATGTCCAATCATGTTGTACAATTTTCAGATCAAGACATTCTCACCTTCAATGACCTATTAAGTGCTACAGCCAGCAATAATTGTGTTTCCCTTAAAAATATTGCAGGAAAGGTACACATGTGGTATAAACCTCCTTTAAGAATACTTTATAGACTTAGTATAGTATAGTATAGTATTTGAGGTTGAATAAAGACATACGTCCATCCAGTCCAACCCATCTAGCAATATCCTCATTTCCTGCCTAACTGTTGATCCAGAGGAAGGCAAAAAACCCCCACCAAATTTATGAAGGGGGAAAAAATTCCTTCCTGACTCCAAGTGGCAATCGGAAATTTCCCTGGATCAACTCTACTTTATGTATCAATACCAGTAACTTGCAACATTCCTTGTTTGCAGAAACTCATCCAGCTTTTTTTTGAAACTGACCAATGAACCTGCCATTACAACGTCCACTGGAAGACAGTTCCATAGCCTTACCGTTCTCACAGTGAAAAACCCTTTCCGAGCTTGAAGCCTAAACCTTTTTTCTTCAAGTCTTAAGGGATGTCCTCGTGTCCTTTGACATGTTCTCTTGGTGAACAATGCCCCAGATAGTTTATTGTATGGCCCGTTAATGTATTTATACACAGTAATCATATCCCCACGCAAGCGCCTTTTCTCCAGCGTACATAATTGTAACTTTTCCAGTCTCTCTTCATATTCAAGCTCCCCCAATCCCCTTATTAATTTAGTTGCCCTTCTCTGAACCCTTTCCATTTCAAAGATGTCCTTTTTGTACACAGGATTCCAAAATTGCACTGCATATTCCAAATGAGGCCTTACCAATGCTTTGTAAAGAGGGAGAATTACATTTTCCTCCCTTGAATCCATACCTCGCTTTATACAAGACAATACCATGCTGGCTCTGGCTGTTGCCGCCTGGCACTGCTTGCTACCTTTAAGTTTGTTATCCACCAAAACTCCAAGATCCCTTTCCAACAGGGATTCACTTAACACAGAGCCATTTATAGTATAAGTAGCACAAGTATTTTTAAGTCCAAAATGCATCACCTTACATTTATCAACATTGAATTTCATCTGCCACTTAGCAGCCCAATGTGATAATCTATCTAGATCCCCTTGCAACGATTGCACATCCTCTGAAGTTTTTAATGGTCGACAAAGTTTTGTGTCGTCAGCAAACACAGAAACCTTGCTGACAATACCCACTTCCAAATCATTAATAAATAGATTAAATAGAAGCGGCCCCAACACAGAACCCTGTGGCACCCCACTTAGCACTTTAGTCCATAATGATGAAGCCCCATTAACAACTACTCTCTGCATCCTATTCTTTAACCAATTTTCTATCCATGTACAAATGTGACTCCCCAGACCAACAGACCTTAGCTTATTCATTAGTCGCCTATGGGGGACTGTATCAAAAGCCTTTGCAAAATCCAAGTAAACTACATCTACTGCTATACCAGAGTCTAAATTTCTACTTACTTCCTCATAAAAGCCAAGCAAGTTAGTTTGACAAGATCTATTCCTCCTAAATCCATGCTGGTTACTACTTATAATGTCAGTCCTTGAAACATACTCTAGAACATGATCCCTTATTAAACTTTCCAGGATCTTCCCCACCACTGAAGTTAAACTTACAGGCCTGTAATTACCCGGCTGTGAACGACTACCCTTTTTGAATATTGGAATAACATCAGCCTTTTTCCAATCCAGAGGCACACCACCGGACATGAGGGAATCAGCAAAAATTAGAAACAATGGCCTAGATAAAACTGAACTTAGCTCCCTAAGTACCCTAGGATGTATTTTATCCGGTCCAGGAGATTTACTAATATTAACCTTATTTAGTTCTTTCTGTACCATATCCTCGGTTAACCAAAGTGAACTTGAATCTTGTATACCTTTATTGCTACTATACTCTATGATATCTGTACTTGGATCTTCTATAGTGTATACAGAGGAAAAAAAATTATTCAAGACATTTGCTTTATCGCCATCCTCCGTAACTAACTTATCCCCATTAATTAATGGTGCCACATTCTCAGTCCTCATCTTCTTACTATTAATATACTTAAAAAAATGTTTAGGCTTAGTGATGCTTTCTTCAGCTATCCTAACTTCATTATTAATTTTAGCTAGTTTGATTGCTTTCTTACACTCCTTGTTACAGTTTTTATACTCCCTAAAGGCCCTTTCCGTTCCCTCGGCCTTAAAGGTTTTAAATGCCTTTTTCTTCCTTACCATTTGCCTCTTTACATCAGAATTCAGCCACATGGGCGCGGATTTATTTTTTTTACATTTATTTCCCAAGGGTATAAATTTAGATGTGAACTGGCTTAAAATCCCCTTGAACACAGTCCACTTCTGTTCAGTACCTTTACCTGATAATACATTATCCCAGTTGACATTCTGAAGAGCTGCTTTTAACCTGGGAAAATTTGCTTTCCTGAAATTAAATGTCTTTGTTAACCCAGCACACTTTTCCTTTCGATAACAAAGTCCAAATGCCACTATTTCATGGTCACTATTCCCTAAGCCTCCAGTTACCTTTATATCTATAATGCGCTCCACAATGTTAGATATTACCAGATCCAACAGAGCTCCTTTTCTAGTAGGAACCTCAACCACCTGTGAGAGAAAATTATCCTGCAGCAAATTCAGGAACTCATCGCCTTTTTCTGTGATGGCAGTTCCACCACACCAATCAATGTCAGGGTAATTGAAGTCCCCCATAATGAGCACACTCCCCAAACTTGCAGCCCTTGCCAACTGCATATGAAGTTGACTCACCTCCTCTCTGCTAGCATTTGGCGGCTTATAGCAGACACCAACAATGACATTACCCCCTTTCCTGTTGCCTAATTCCACCCATATTGCCTCCACTTTATCATCCATATCACCAGCTATCTCTTCTTTTAAATTTGGCTTCAATTCTTTTTTAACATATACACATACTCCTCCCCCTTTCCTTTTTTTTCTGTCCTGCCTAAACAAGGCATATCCTTCTATATTTACAGCCCAGTCGTGAGAACTGTTCAACCACGTTTCTGCTATACTTATTACATCATACTTTTCATTCAATGCCATCATTTCCAATTCACCCATTTTGTCAGCCAGGCTTCTCGCATTTGCAAACATACATTTTAGATTATGATCCTGTAATTTATTCGTACACTTTGATACACATTCCTCCCTATCCCCTATGCTAGCCCCACCCCCCTTTCCACCCACCACTGGCCTATCTACACCCTGCTTTCCTCCTGGACAATCTATCCCAGTGAGACTGCTAATACCCTCCCCCCCCCAAACCTAGTTTAAAATCTCCTCCAACCCTCTAGCCATCTTCTCCCCTAAAACAGCTGCACCACCATCAGTGAGGTGCAACCCATCCCTACTAAAGAGCCTGTAGCCGACAGCAAAGTCTGCCCAGTTCTCAATAAACCCAAACCCTTCTTCCTTACACCACTCTCTTAGCCACGCATTAATGCTCCTAAGCTCCCGCTGTCTCCCTGGCTTAGCACGTGGCTGCGGTAGTATTTCTGAAAACACTACCCTGGAGGTCCTTGCTTTTATCTTGGCCCCTAGTTCTCGGAAATCATGTTTAAGGACCTCACCTCCACCTCTAACTTTGTCATTGGCACCAATGTGAACCAATGTGAACTTGAATTACAAAAACAATCTTTTCAATAATTCAAAGAGTCACATAGTCAGGGCCACATCTACCATTAGGCAGAGTGAGACATTTGTCTCAGGCGGCACCTTTGCACTGAAAAAGAAAGGGGGCAGACAGGCAGTGGTGAAAAAAAAAATTCCCTTTAACTGGCAAATGTGCACGAGAAGTGTGAGCGCTGCCAGCATGACTCCAATACACGGTACCTTGAGGCTGCTTCAACAACATAGTTAGGGCTTGATGTGGTGGCAGGCTTACAAATCTTTTGTCTAAAATCTTTTATACTACAGAAAGTATGACATTTCTAATGTATTGTAACAGCTGAACCAACATATATAGCACAGGCTATAAAAGAAGTAATTTTGATCAACTAAATCTTGAAAGGAGCAATATGGTAGTGGCAACACAAGCTGTTTGAGAAAGGGATGAAATATCTGTATAATCTAGTAATTTACATTTATTGGTAATTGAACAGTCTGAGGAACTGTTTAAATACCTATGTGAAGCTCAAAATCGTAAAATTTTACCCACGCTCACCAGCGAAGCCACGACCATTGGCAAAACCATTCCCATGGATAAAGCCACACCCACTATAATGCAGCGGCGTCTGATGGTCGGCATTCAAAAGTTTGGCTCAGGCAGCAAAAATCCTAGTGCTGCCTGAGCCAAATGCACATAGTACTGAATAATGTTTACAGTCAAAAAAACATTAAAGGCACACTTGTCTTGCTGTGTCTTTCTTTCAAGGGGGGTTTCAACATATTTCACAATGAAGAATTGCGTATCACTGCCAAGTTATGTCTTATCCAGTATATCTATATTTCCTGTGGTTAGAAATCTGGTTTAAAGCTTTTCATGCTCATCTTTAATTCACTGTTTACTGTAAAAAAAACAAAAAAAACCACACAAATTATTCTCAACCTTCCCACCATACACTACCCAGCGTTTCAATTCTACAGTGCACCACTGTTTTGCCTTGATCCTGCTGCAAACCATGAAATGTGCCCTTCAACATTCCTTGGCATTTGGACAAGACCTCTTGTTAAAAGTATAGTCTATATTTTTGTAAAGCTTTTTCTTTAAATGTATATATAAATATACACCTTATATTAGTGCATAGGTTTACTGAAAAATATGCTATTCTTCACAAAACAAACTAAACAATATCCTAAACTGAAATGTTGGTGATATTCTTGATTCACAGACAGAAATCCAGGATTACTCTCTTTAGAACACAACAGTGTTTCAGGTTTAAAAAGCATAAACATTCTGTATCCAGAGGTATTTGGTTAGTTGGATGACGTTTGTGAACCACAATTTTCAATGGGTCTGCAGATTCTCAGCTGGATCAAGATCAAGGCTTTGACTGGGTCATTGTAGGACTTTTTCCTATTTATTCTTTAGGTTACACTGACCTTGTGTATGGATCACTGCCCAATAGATGAAGTTTTCCCTATTCCTTTGGTTACTTTTTAGAAGGCTGCTAACTTGTTCTTTGGCAGTATTTGCCTGTACTTTGTATCAATATGCCCAGTGCATGCTAATTCAAACCAGAATCTCAGCATAATACTACCACTGTTTTCCTTCACAGTACTATGGTATGTTTATGGTGTGGGTAGTTGGAATTCTGACATATATCACACGCTATGTGTCTGATATACACTACTGTCAAAGTTCGGAGTTACTAAAAATGTCAATGATGAAATTGTAAATCACATTCGATAAAATATCGGGCCAGGTGATCAGGCTGATAGTAATAGCTCTGAGTACTATGTTGCATTGAATGTTGTGTTTGCTAATGCAAGTTAATCAGTTGATAGGGTTTTGTGCTGTGTCTGATCAACGTCCTATTGATAAACTGCTCAAAATCAACAAGCAGTCTATTGATCAAAAGGGTGAACAGGAATTGAATTTTTACTAATCCAATCTATAAAATATATTGATCCATGTATGTCCAGCCTTGCTACTCTCTAATTGTCTCTATATCTAAATTTTTTTACACTTTTTTTTATTTCCATGTGTAAATTAGCCACAGGTCTATTGAAGGTTTCCCTGTGTGTGAAGAAAAACCTGGAATGCTTATAGGACATTACATCTTTGGGAGACTAAAGTTTTAATTGTTTTAAGAGACAAATGCAAAGTTTTGCAGAGGTTCCGAACCCTTTCATTGTGGATGTAAAATGGTTCACAGAAGTGAGAAAGCTTACAGTGGTTTAGCAATGTTTCATTTTTGCTTTCCTAACAGCAATGTATTTTTCACAGTAGAATCTGCACTCGCACCATGAATGGTACCGACAGGTATTGGCTCAAAATATATTTATACAGAATTCACTAAAAGCAGTTTGCAAACGAAGATCAATGGTGCTCAGGATTTCATCTTCAGCAAAATACTATAGCCACATTGCTTAACCTTTTTTCCTCCATGGAAAATCTTCTGTCTGGCTATTTGTCTGTCTGCACCCTTATAATTAAATAGTGAAGCATAGTTACAAACTTCTCTAAATGATTTCTAGAGTAACCTTTTTAGATTTTAGTGTGATGCACAGTTCTTTCAATTCTTTAAAGCCACACCCACAACCAATCACACACCTTTATGCCACACCCAGTGGCATGCATTTAGGCCACTCTACATTGAATGCAGTACAGTACGAACAGACAGTAACGGTCCCATACAGTGAGAACAGACAGTAAAGGTCCCAAACAGTGAGAACAGACAGAAAAGATCCCATACAGTGCAAACAGACAGTAAAGGTCCCAAACAGTGAGAACAGACAGTAAAGGTCCCAAACAGTGAGAACATACAGTAAAGGCCCCATACATTGCGGAAACAGACAGTAAAGGTCCCATACATTAATAACAGACCGTAAAGGCCCCATACAGTGAGAACAGACAGTAAAGGTACATACAGTGAGAACAGGCAGTAAAGGTCCCATACAGTGCAAACAGACAGTAAAGGTCCCAAACAGTGAGAACACGTCAATAAAGGTCCCATACAGTGCGAACAGACAGTAAAGGTTCCATACAGTGAGAACAGACAGTAAAGGTCCAATACAGTGAGAACAGGCAGTAAAGGTCCCATACAGTGCAAACAGACAGTAAAGGTCCCAAACAGTGAGAACAGACAGTAAAGGTCCCAAACAGTGAGGACAGACAGTAAAGGTCCCATACAGTGGAAAAATACAGTAAAGGCCCCATACATTGCGAACAGACAGTAAAGGTCCCATACATTAAGAACAGACAGTAAAGGCCCCATACAGTGCGAACAGACAGTAAAGGTCCCATACAGTGCAAACAGACAGTAAAGATTCCATACAGTGAGAACAGACAGTAAAGGTCCAATACAGTGAGAACAGGCAGTAAAGGTCCCATACGGTGCGAACAGACAGTAAAGGTTCCATACAGTGAGAACAGACAGTAAAGGTCCAATACATTGAGAAGAGACAGTAAAGACCCTCAAACTGTGTGAACAGACTGTAAAGACCCTCAAACAGTGAGAACAGACAGTAAAGGTCCCATGCAGTGCAAACAGACAGTAAAGGTCCCAAACAGTGAGAACAGACAGTAAAGGTCCCAAACAGTGAGAACATACAGTAAAGGCCCACATACATTGCGAACAGACAGTAAAGGTCCCATACATTAAGAACAGACAGTAAAGGCCCATACAGGGAGAACAGACAGTAAAGGTCCCAAACAGTGAGAAACAGTCAATAAAGGTCCCATACAGTGCGAACAGACAGTAAAGTTCCATACAGTGAGAACAGACAGTAAAGGTCCAATACAGTGAGAACAGGCAGTAAAGGCCCATACAGTGCAAACACGACAGTAAAGGTCCCAAACAGTGAGAACAGACAGTAAAGGTCCCAAACAGTGAGGACAGACAGTAAAGGTCCCATACAGTGCGAACATAAAGTAAAGGCCCCATACATTGCGAACAGACAGTAAAGGTCCCATACATTAAGAACAGACAGTAAAGGCCCCATAACAGTGCGAACAGACAGTAAAGGTCCCATACAGTGCAAACAGACAGTAAAGGTCCAATACAGTGAGAACAGGCAGTAAAGGTCCCATACGGTGCGAACAGACAGTAAAGGTTCCATACAGTGAGAACAGACAGTAAAGGTTCCATACAGTGAGAACAGACAGTAAAGGTCCAATACATTGGAGAAGAGACAGTAAAGACCCTCAAAACTGTGTGAACAGACTGTAAAGACCCTCAAAACAGTGAGAACAGACAAGTAAAGGTCCCATGCAGTGCAAACAGACAGGAAAGGTCCAAAACAGTGGAGAACAGACAGTAAAGGTCCCAAACAGTGAGAATAGTCAATAAAGGTCCCATACAGTGCGAACAGACAGTAAAGGCCCCAAACAGTGAGAACAGACAGTAAAGGTCCCAAACAGTGAGAATAGTCAATAAAGGTCCCATACAGTGCGAACAGACAGTAAAGGTTCCCATACATTGCGAAAGACAAGTAAAGGCCCATACAGTGAGAACAGACAGTAAAGGTCCCAAAAAAACAGTAGTGAGAACAGTCAATTAAAGGTCCCATACAGTGCGAACAGACAGTAAGGTTCATACAGTGAGAACAGACAGTAAAGGTCCAATACAGTGAGAACAGGCAGTCAAAAGGTCCCACAGTGCAAAAAGACAGTAAAGGTCCCAAACACGTGAGAACAGACAGTAAAGGTCCCCCACAACAGTGAGAACATACAGTAAAGGCCCCATACATTGCGAACAGACAGTAAAGGTCCCATACATTAAGAACAGACAGTAAAGGCCCCATACAGTGAGAACAGACAGTAAAGGTCCCAAACAGTGAGAACAGTCAATAAAGGTCCCATACAGTGCGAACAGACAGTAAAGGTCCCATACAGTTGAGAAAACAGACAGTAAAGGTCCAAACAGTGAGAACAGGCAGTAAAGGTCCCATACAGTGCAAACAGACAGTAAAGGTCCCAAACAGTGAGAACAGACAGTAAAGGTCCCAAACAGTGAGGACAGACAGTAAAGGTCCCATACAGTGCGAACATAAAGTAAAGGCCCCATACATGCGAACAGACAGTAAAGGTCCCATACATTAAGAACAGACAGTAAAGGCCCCATACAGTGCGAACAGACAGTAAAGGTCCCATACAGTGCAAACAGACAGTAAAGATTCCATACAGTGAGAAACAGACAGTAAAGGTCCAATACAGTGAGAACAGGCAGTAAAGGTCCCATACGGTGCGAACAGACAGTAAAGGTTCCATACAGTGAGAACAGACAGTAAAGGTCCATACAGTGAGAAGAGACAGTAAAGACCCTCAAACTGTGTGAACAGACTGTAAAGACCCTCAAACAGTGAGAACAGACAGTAAAGGTCCCATGCAGTGCAAACAGACAGTAAAGGTCCCAAACAGTGAGAACAGACAGTAAAGGTCCCAAACAGTGAGAATAGTCAATAAAGGTCCCATACAGTGCGAACAGACAGTAAAGGTCCCAAAAAGTGAGGACAGACAGTAAAGGTCCCATACAGTGCGAAACATACAGTAAAGGCCCCATACATTGCGAACAGACAGTAAAGGTCCCATACATTAAGAACAGACAGTAAAGG
This sequence comes from Hymenochirus boettgeri, assembly GCA_019447015.1. NCBI lineage: Eukaryota > Metazoa > Chordata > Amphibia > Anura > Pipidae > Hymenochirus > Hymenochirus boettgeri. Next base: position 92,365,461 of record CM033470.1, on the reverse strand, counting down.
CCCCAAACAGTGCGAACAGACAGTAAAGGTCCAATACATTGAGAAGAGACAGTAAAGACCCTCAAACTGTGTGAACAGACTGTAAAGACCCTCAAACAGTGAGAACAGACATTAAAGGTCCCATACAGTGCAAACAGACAGTAAAGACCCTCAAACAGTGAGAACAGACAGTAAAGGTCCCATACAGTGAGAACAGATGGTAAAGGTGCCATACAGTTAGATCAGACAGTAAAGTTCCCGTACAGTGAGAGCAGATGGTAAAATTCCCATACAGTGAGAACAGACAGTAAAGGCCCCATACAGTGAGAACAGACAGTTAAGGCCCCATACAGTGAGAACAGACAGTCATTCTCATACAGTGAAAACAGACAGTAAAGTTCCCATACAGTGAGAACAGACAGTAAAGGACCCATACAGCGAGAACAGACAGTAAAGGCCCCATACAGTGAGAACAGACAGTAAAAACCCTACACAGTAAGAACAGTTAAGTCCTTGTAGAGTGACAAGAGAATTAAAGGAGAAGTAAACCCAATTTTTTATACTCTAGAATCTGAAAACAACCCCGCTTTAGGTATAAAATCCCACTTCAGTAAATTGTATTTAAGTAAATGTAAGCATGTTAAGAACTGGAAGAAGTATCTGTGTGTATGTGCAGTGTCAGACCACACCTCCTGACCTCAGTCACATGCTTCCTTGCAGCATCTGTCCAGTAAAAGGATTGGCTAGAGATCATTAATGGGTGTGACCAACTGTAACAATTTCTGCCATAGCTAAGTACTGAGCATGTGCAGAACATAATGGTCGTTGACCAAACTATGTGATACTAGAATGCTGGGAAGTAAAGCACAAACCATATGTTATTTTGATAAATTTCCCAGCTCCCGTATCAAAATGAGAGGTAAGACACTGATTACTGGCTTTATGTCAAGGTGTTCTGCCTTCTGGTTCAGTGTTGTTCTGTGGCTTTAGTTGTCCTTTAACACTGATATATTGTAACCATGATGAGCAATAATAGGCCAGTCTATTAAAAACCCTTGAAACCCTGATAACTCATAATACACTAGAACATGGTTACCCTGGTAAGTAATGATGCAAACGATTTACAGCAGTGCACGTCACATTTCATCCTAGGCCAGAGCATCTGTAGTTAAGGGATTATGTTGGCCAAACACTATTTAAATGTTAAAGCCGATAAGAAGTTTGTTCTGTAGAAGGTATAATTGACTATAACATCTGCCTGCTCAATGCTTCTAACCTGTGCCGTTTCTGGAAGGATTACGTTTTATGATCTACAAAACAACTGTAATGTGTGTCGAAAAGTGGATTGGGAAATTCGGTTTAAGGAGCGACGCGGGGCACCTTTAAGGCTAATGCAACACGTATGAACGTCCATTTTGGGTGACGAACATTCTGTGTATGGGCACTTGGTCAGCCAAAACAGGTGTGTGATTGTGTGGGGTCTCACCCAACAATTGCAGGTGTGTATGAACCTTTAAGCTGGGTACACACAGGATTTTTTAAAAAATGTCTATCATTTTTCAAAGATCAAGATATGCACAGTCCCCAAGCCTGCTCCCTCGACCGCGGCGGACTCCCCTATAGGGACCCGAGTGTTCGGGGGCAAGTGGGAAAGTGGCCACACCTAGCTTAAGTCACCAAGCCACAAGTGTTTTGGATTGAACTAGATAATAACATAAAGACATATTGTGTAATGATTCTAATCATGGAACATTGTAAGCTTTTGGATTTCATCCTTTACAGCACAGCAGTTTTGCAAACAGTTAAAGATAAGAGTCTAGACAATTTATGCTTTCAAATGTACATTTATGACCACTTTAGTTTATTGCTGTACTTCCTGCACTTGGCCTTAAAACTGTTGAACAGCAGACAGAATACTTTAATTTATGTATATGTCTACCTTTTGGCTAATTGCGTCAGGAGCTGTTATATCCACGTTAGTGCTATTCTGTGGTCATCATGTGAATCATACTGCCTTTGTGGTGAAATGGTGAATGCTGGGAGTTGTAGTTTTGTAAAAATCAGAAGGGAAAAGGTTGGACATTGCTGATTCAGATGTTGCTAAAGGAATAGTTCACTGCAAAAGTAAATTATTCCTTTCATGTATTGATTGAAGACTGGGAGCTATTCCTTACCTTCTGTTCTTCAATCTATGCATATAGAGCCAGGAACTAAGCTAGAACAAACATACCTTTTGCATGACCCTTCGCAGCAGCACTAAAATTCGAAACCGCTCCTGGGTCAGTTAAACAAGGTCCCGCATGCACGCTATAGTTAACCAGAACCAGGAAGTGGTTGGGACCTGTCAGCGCTGCTGTGGTGAATTGAGTGAAAGGTAAGATTGTTCTACCTTCGTTCCTAGCTCCACGTGCATTGATTGAAGAATGGAAGGTAAGGCATAGCTCTTTATCCTACCAGTCTTCAATCAATGCAGTACAGGAATAGTTCACTTTTGCAGTGAACTATTCATTTAACTATTCCTATACAAATAATAAACATATTATATATACAGCACCAGACAACACTACATTCAAGATGTTTCAAAAAACAATCTCTTTATTCAAGCTTTCCGGTGATGCAAAATGGATTCTTGGATATAGCAATTCCATATCTCAGCCATAATTAGGGAAGAATCCCAGGGGCATATTAAAAAAAAAGCCATTTGTGCGTACATTACCATGCGGTACCAATATACCGCGATGGTATTGTACGGGGGATCGTATAAGAGACAGTAGCGATACCACACCTTTATAATTATGGCCCCCAGTTTCAAATAAACCTGGTTTTGAATTCAAAAATCTGCAGATCTAGTGAATTTTACAAATGTTCGAATCTCTGTAATTTGAAAATTGAATATTAGAAAATTAAAAATTAGATTAAACCCTGTGAATTAGATCAAAACATTTTTTTTTTAAATTTAAAATTTCCAAATTATTTGGGCTCAAAATGAATTTTCAGAACATCAACATGGAACCATGAACACGGTTCATCACTAGCCATCATATATGTCCTTCATTATAGACAATATGTTAAATCTACTACATAACATTTGACGGTGTATCCATTTTCCAGCACTGGTAAATGGATACTAAATTAAGCTTAAATAAAGATGGTGATTTTACTTGCCTGATTAATGCTGAATTTGAATCTGGTTGTTTGCTGTGCCTAGATTTGCTTCAGTGTTAATAAAGCTGCTGAAGGGGATATCCCACCTGACCAGTCAAAAGCAAAGACAGGCAGGAAAGACATTTTGTTCATACATGTTCTAACAAGAACAAGTCTCAACATAACACACTCAGGAGCATGGCATTCTTTGAATTGATCCTCTCCATGGCCATTTTTAACCTTGTGGAACCATTGAAACTATTTTAATGGGGAGCCCTACATAAAATAATTATTATATCTTTTTGCTTATTTCTTTTTTTTCTTAATCACCAATGCATCATAATTCATACAAATATAAACAATCAATAACTATATCTATAAATATACCACTATTAATGCACTAGGATTCATCATAAAGGTGGAACCCCGTCCTCTAGCAACCTCACAGAGAACCCAGACCCTTGGTTGAGAAACACTCATCTGGAATGCCCAATAGAGGAGTGAGACCACCAAATAGGTAATAAATTGGCAATAAAGCCATCAATAGTTTCAAATCAGGAGGAATCCCCTTTCATGAAAATAAAATGTATGTATGTATAATTTTATTTATAAAGCGCTGTACATTATAAAATACGGAGTATACAAACAAGGGGCTAATTGCAAGCTATTAACAGTTCAGAAAATCAATTTCATACATTGGTTAAGAAAGCATATATATAAATTATGTATAAATTGATACAAGTGCAACAAGCCTTGACACATTAGGAATGAGATCCCTGCCCCAAAGAGCTTACAATCTAAGATAAGAAAATGTAGTAAAGAATAAAAATGTAACAACAAAAGTTAACAAAATACAGAACCCATGAGGGCATGGACACTGTCCTATGTTGTTAATATAGGATTGTACTGAAAAGTCAGAAATCCCCTTTTCTCTCTGATTAGGTTCACAGCATTATTTGGTTTTTTTTCACGCTTTTCTGTCTTAAGGTGACCATACATTAGGCCGATTTTATGTACAATTCGACATACAATCCGACATTTCCATCGATTGGCCAAAAATTGTACATTTTCCCATTCTTATCATGCATTACATTAGATCGTAAAATTGATCGTAATTACGATCGGGAAAGTCGGTTTTTAAGTCGATTGGTAAAACGATTGTATAGTTTCGATTAAATGTTAATGTAATGTAACCTCACAATGGACGACATTCGACATTAATCACAAAACAAATTGAATGTCGAACAATATTTATTGTACATCTATGTACAATTAACATGTACATCTGTCTATCACAGTATCGGTCGGTTTAAGATCGTAATTACGATCGTAATAGTGTATGGCCACCTTTATTGCCAGATTTATCATTTTATACATGAAATCCAACATTGAATCAAAATCCCCATGGCGCCGCATCCATAAGGCGAGGTGAAACCTTAGTTTAAAGAGCCAGCTCCCTTGCCCAATAAAGCCTATGGAGGGCTGGGGGGGAAGTTCAAAGGCATTTTGTTGGCGCAAGCCCCCCTCGTAGCACCATTGCTGCTCCTTTATACGTATGCCCCATGGAGAGCAGTATGGTCACTGATACACAGGTTTCTCAGATTTTCTTGCAATATTAAACAACAGTGTGTTACAGCTGCACGCCAATGGCTCACAAATAATACAACCTACACACATTTTGCAAGTCTTCACTGCCATTAGGGCTAAAATGTATTCTATACTCATATTTAAAGGAGAACTAAGCAGGAGTGTTTTTAGGGGGATTACTGGTGCCTGCCCAGTGCTGTCTGCTGTTCTATTTCTCCTGGTGCTCATAGACTGTTACATAGATTGGTGCATTGTAAATTGAGCTGTGAGTGAGAAGCAGCATTTTGTTTTGGTTTCAAATCTGTATCCAGTCTGCCCTGTGATTGACAGCAGCATAGAAAATTGTATCAACATTAACCTCGCTGCTGCCTGGGGTGGTTACTAACAATGGGTTTAGATACATTATTTACTGTACCTACTACACTGTGATGGAGCTTAGTGAGCATTAATAGGGATGTTAAGAAATCCTGGAGGTGGTTGTATAGCTGACTGTCAACATTGTATTATATTATATATATTATATATACACAGGAGCGATGATGGTTCCATATATATTTTTTATAAAGAACAATCATTCGATGTACACATACATGTTTATGGCTCCCGCTACTGTAGTAAAGGGAACTAGTAATGGAAGTTTTACATCTTGCCCAATAGGTCCTGATGCTGACAATATTCAGCTAATTCTGACAGATCAACCATCAGTGTCACACTCGGACTGTGAAAGAAACTAATAAAAATTAAGTGTGTATGTCTCAATAATACAGAACTTTTGTCCCGACCATTCACCGATGTCAAAGCACAGTTGGTCGTGGTGAATGTCTCCTATGGACCGGACAATTGGCAATGATTTACCAACAAGGTAAAGGTCCAGGGTGGACCAGCGACAACAAAATCAGCTCAGATTTTTCGGCCAAACAGGCTGATACATGCATTTATCATTCAGTTGGGCCAAAAAATCTGCTTGTGTGTGCCCAGCTTTAATGATTATACTTTATAACAAAACAGAAGGTGATATCTGAATTAACTAACTGTAATGATAATCATGGCAAGTAGAGAATATATATAATCTTATTATATGATCCATATACAATAGATTATATGGATGTATTTGGTCATGAATTTTTTAATGGGTTTGTTCAGGAATGGGTCACCACTGAAAATCCTGCGCTTGCCCCTGTTAAACTGAAATGTGAGATGCTTCAGATTGGATATTTAAAGAAATAGGGGACAGATCAATAAAAAAAACTATACAGTGGTGGTTATTATATAGCTTCCAGTAATGGTCAATTACATTTTTTTTTTAATTCTGTTAGAATTAAAGGACAATAATACTATAAATATACATTCAATACTCAACTCCTATGAGTGAAGACCTAGACATGTAGGTCTCTACCCTGTTAAGATTAAATGAAAGCGGGTTCAATTTTAAAGTTCTTTTTTTTTAAATTAGTAAAAAATCAGCTAGGTTCATGGTAAACGGTGAATCATTGTTTAATAAAGAAGTACATAATCTTACTAATTTATTCAGCCATCACATTTATTGGCAGATATTACACATATCTGCCAAAGTTAAACTGGAGAGAAATGATTATGCCCTTACTGCTTGGTAGATTCCAAGATGATAATTTATGTCATTTACCGTAGCACTTGGGATTTATTAAAGCTTCTTCAGCCTAGAGTAGGTGTTGCATGTAATTTATAAAAAACCAAACAAGTTAAGTTTTAATGAAAGGCCAGTTTCCAACCTTTAAAACTAGCCATCAACCACCTCTCTACGTACTCCACAGCCCAAGATATACAGAAATGACTGACCAGAAAGTTAATGGGTGGAAGGCTGACTTGTGACATTACTGAGGCTTCTCCTGCCCAGTGCCACGGCGAGCACAGCCTCAGACTCCCCCAGTGTGTGAGGGAGACAGGAAGTCCCTCCTCCCCTCTGCTGTGTGAAGTCCTGACAGAGAATGCAGAGGGGGGGGGTCTGAGTAACCCACGGCGGGGCCACATGGGGCTGTAAGATAATGGGTCATGGGGAGCCTGCAACTGGAGGGACCATGGGGTCCATGAGTGGGAGGGACCAGAGGGGCTGCAAAGGGGAGGAGGAGACACAGGACAGATTGACTGACAGCTTCAGAGCAGGAAGCAGGAAGTGCAGGGGACCTGGTGATGCTGCTGCCATATCACACACAAAAATGTATAAATATCTTCAAAACTATGCAAAATAAACAATGGAAATAAATTGCAAAAATTCTCAGGGGAGCAGTTCCTATCAATTTACCACAAGTCATTTTTGGACCACAGTTCCCCTTTAATCTTATAAAAAACATAAATTTAAATGTTGATGCAATTTGCTCTTGCAGTTTTACACTATTTAACATATCCATTGCTGAAAAAAAATCCAGGGGGTTATTATTCTATTTTCCATAAGGGCTGGTACACATGGCCAGATCTCTGTGGTCGCAAACTACACTTTTTATGGTATTGGCTCACAGGGTGGAGTAATTTGGCCAGGCCCTAATGGATGGGGTTTGTTGAGTTGAGGGGGGGGCAATATAAAGAGGTTTTGCTTCTAATATGCCATATGACTTTGTGAAAACCATTTATCGTGTAAATTTGCCTCATCAGATTTTGTCTAGTCTCACTATGATCTGACCTACACAAGAGCTGTGCCCTAGAAACAACTATATGAGCCCAGAACAGATTTTCCTTGATTCAGCCAATCAGCACTTGTAAAAAGCAACAGCTGCTTTCTCTTAAGCTGGGTACATGCATGCACGATTGTTACAAAATGACAGATGGAATCCAGGTATCCCACCACTCGTGTGACACGCAGGATTCCCCCGCATTCTGGGGTGGCCTTCCGCGCTACCGTGAGATCACCCCAGACCCCTGCGTCGAAGACGAGTCTTGAATCTTCTCCCCCACCATGCCCCCTTTTGGCCGCCTCCCGTCTCTCTCCGTTTTTAACAATCACGTTTTAACAATCACGCTGCTCACAGTACCGAGTGCCCTCCGTCCATTAACGTTTGTCAGCCTCGGGAGTGCTCGGAAATGTGCTACACACGCTAATGCTTATTGTTATCTTGCCTTTAGCGTTTGAGTCCACGTGGTAACAATTGGAGCCGGTGGAGAGCAACAGAGGAAGTGTCAATTAACTTTTTCTGATTCATAAGATTGTTGTTAAGGGGCATAACTACCAGGGGGCCCAGGAGCCAAGGGGGCCCCATCTTCTTATTTTTCCTAAGACAGATATATCCTACTCTAATAAAACCAATATGGATAAAGCACATATATGGGGGCCCCATCATAGTTTTGCTGGGGACCCAGTGATTTTTAGTTATGCCACTGGTTGTTTATAAGGTTTATTTGTCGTTTAAGCTAAGTCAGTGATTTAGTTAAAGTTAAAGTTAAATATTTACACCACAGGATATTTCGCCCTAACTACAGATGACAGTAAATACTATTACTATTTTTAGGGTAGTGGATCCAACCATGTGGCACAATAAAATCATTTTATTTTGAGGAGCATAATCTTTATTACCATATTATTATTCTGTTAACATAACATGACATAGCTACAAATCCATACAGTTAATTCCTCCCCTTGGTGTCATATGTTGTCAAATATTCAATGCAATAAAGATGTTGATATTAAAAGTTTAAATAAAGCAATTATGTTTACTGGTACCATATGGTGCAGAGCTTATATAGGGCCTTAAGTAACTAGATGCTATTCCTTCTTTGAATAAGGACATGGAATTTAGGCTAGTTTGGGTGTAAGCTCAAGACATAAGTATGTGGCCTAGATGATTTTTTAGGAGGACTAACTTTCCTAATGCAGCAGAAAATAGACAAAATACAACATAAAATTAGTAAAATACATAGTAAAATAGTATCTAAATGGATTTCATGGGGAGAATTTAAAATAACATTTGAGAACAGAATTTCATTTAAGTAGTGTAATCGTCTAAACTAAAATCTACAATACCATTTTATAAATATATGAACATGACAGTAAAATAAAACATGTTGATAAAAAAATCAATTCAGTTCCCAAGAAGCACGTTGGCATTTTAGGGTCCAAACTCATAAATCTAAAATAAAATGTCATTATCCTCTGGGAGATACAGTAATGGTCAGGGAGAGGATTTTTCTATCATTCTATCTATATATCTGCACAATGTATCCTTTACAATGTAATATCAGGTAACTCCTTTTTCGGGTCTCCGTTCTTTCAAAATGTTTTTTTTAACAAAGCACTGCTCATCCGACAAGCTACGTATGTTTTGCTATATGTAATTTGTAACTTAACTTCAAATCGATCAGGGTATTAAACCAGCGCACCTTACCTTCCTCGTCTCCGGATGCAGTAATCGTTGCAAAGTGAACAAGTAAGGTAGAAAATATCACCCTCCAAATGTCTTCTCCTTTGTTTGGGAGACAAATTTCCAGAGGGTCCTCATTTAAAGAAGTAGCAGTGAATAACTTCTGTATTCTTACATTTTATTATTAGTACCTGTCTTTCTTTCAAGCACACACATATTAAAAATTAAAGGGCATCTATACCGAAAAATAGGTTATTTTAAATTGACCATAACTGGAATCTTTAATTCTTCCCAACCACCACTGTATCATTTTTTTTTGATCTGCCCCCTATTTCTTTAGATATCCAATCTAAAACTTCTAAAGTTTCAGCTGTCAATCAAGTTCCTTGCTCTCAAAAACTATTCTTCTGTGAGTAGTTTTACTGTAGCTGGAATGGTGATTTTTGACAGTTTTGACAGTTGGTATGCTGTGTGCAGGACTGACAGTTGGTTTGTGGGAAAAAAGTCCGGTCGGATGGAAGTGGGAGTGGTTAAAGGGCATGTCCACCCCTCATAAAAACTTTTGATATGCGGTAGGGCATGCTCCCCCAACCCCAACTGCATTAATATAATTGTTAGAAAGTCCCCCGATACTTACTTACCTTCCCTCTCTCCTCCGCTGCAGTGTTCTGGCCCTCTGTTTGCATGGAATTGCAAGCAGGGGGTGGGACAGGAAGCCGCGTCCGTGATTGGCTGCCAGGAGTTCTGAACAGCGGAGGAGAGAGGGAAGTAATGATTGGGGGACTTTCTAACAATTATATTAATGTGGTTGGGGCTGGGGGAGCATGCCCTACCGCATACCCAAAGGGTTTAATGTTAGGGGAGGCAGAGAAAAACCGGAGGGAGAGGGAGGAAGAGGGGGGGGGGGGAGGGCTGCACTGAGCATGCCTCACACCTTGATGAGGTTGAGGCAGACTCAGGCACAGCATGAGTCACACACTGCTCCTACACAGCAGTTTCCTGGACTTTGGATGGGCACAGCAGGGGAACTTTTTGAGCAGAAATGTAAGGTTAGGCTTGTTTTAAACTACTTGATGTGGCCAGTAAGGGGTTAAATTTTAGTTTTGGGGGTGGACATGCCCTTTAAAAGAGGGAGGAAGGATACTGCTCCTAAACAAAATGTGTGCTGGATTGAAGGCATGCAGCAACACACGTAAATCTGAGTAAGTGCTACTTAAATGTATTCAATTATAGATTAAGATGAGGCAAATTTACTACGGTTTACTTTGTTGGGCTTATTTTACCCATACGTTAATAGGAAGGATTTTCTTTAATGGAATGTTAATTTGTGGATTCATTTGAACTATAGACTGGCACATGCCCAGGAAATCTTACGCTAAAGCTGGTTCTCCATCAATTAACTCTTTATGGCAGTCCTATGTTGCAATGTCTATAGCATTTTATTTGAACTTCAAGTGAGACAGTAACAATGTAATTTTAGAGTGATCCAATGTGTACTATTGTTCGAAACAGGTTAAGTGTAAAGCTAGCCATACACAGGCAGATGTTCTTCCAATTGGTGCAACGGTTGGAAATCTGATCGGAAAAACCGCTCAAAGTTCCCCACCTTGAGCTTCAGATATTTCCAGAGGAGATTTTTCCCCTTAAAATCTGCAGAGAGATGGGGACTTGAAGAGGGGAACAGCAGAATTATTTCTGCCTTGCCCAATCTTGTCGAGTAGTTGATTGAAAAAACGGCAAACTGATTGAGTAATTCAATCAAAATTTCAAAATATCGAGTTTGTGTATGGGGTTTATATTGCAATGAAAACCATCTTTGCAGTTAAAATGAACTTTGCTTTAGATCCTCCAGTACGTCATACTTTTTATATGTGAATATAACTGTGAACACACCTTTTGATGATCTTTAATACATCACCAAGCAGTGGGGTATAAATATGTATATATAGTCCATCTAATGAATTGTAAGAAACCTTTGGTGTTAAGTACAAGCTCACTATGCCAGCATTTCCACAAGTTTTCCGTATAAATGAATTGCTGAAAGAGCCTTTCGAAAAAAAGTAATTGAATGTTAATCAGCAAAATGTACAGCTATTCCTCTGCATTTTCATTCTCAGACACTGCCTGCAATGCTCATTATATATTTAGTATAGTTTGGTAAGTGTATTTTGCAAAAAAGTCATGTATTGTGCTTCTGTTTACATTGCAAATGATGTGTTTGTCTTTGGCCAACCTTGGCCGAATCTGCCAGACCATATCTAATTGACAGTTGCTGATGCTTAAATGGATATTGTACTTATTGTACTATATTAAAAAAAAATGAACATGGTCTTTTGGATAAAAACTAGAGGACACACAGAGTTTATAAAATAAATGAATTATTCTATTATAAAAATCCATCATCCAAATACAGTAGCAGTGGTAGGGAGAAGGGCTAATATGGGTTCTAAGGAACGTAAAGACTTTGCCTTACATAAATGAAGACGAAAGGCATTTTTTAGTAGCAGGGGAGGACTGGCCCAGTAGGCTGAGTGGCAAATACCCCCTGGGCTGGTCTCCAATGAAAGATTTGTGCTGCCACAGAAGCTATTAGTAAGTTACTACTTTCCAGTCTGTCAGATTAATAGAAGCAGCACAGCAGTGTTTAGTAGTAGTAGTTTAGCAGACTACTTACTGACGGTCCTGACAGCACAGAAAAAACTGAAAGCAGAACAATATATGGTGGGTCTCAGGTATATAATCACATTTATTATTAGTCAGCCCTCCAGTTCATTATCCAGTGTTAGTCAGCCCTCCAGATCCTTAGCCAGTGTTGTCAGCCCTCCAGATCATTACCCAGTGTTGTAAGCCCTCAAGTTTATTAGCCAGTGTTTGTCAGCCCTCCAGTTCATTAGCTAGTGTTAGTCAGCCCTCCAGTTCATTAGCCACTGTTACATCAGCCCTCCAGATCATTCGTCAGCCCTCCATATCCTTAGCCAGTGTTGTCAGCCCTCCATAAATTCTGCTTTTAGAACCTCTACTAGCTCTCACAGTTTCTCCTTTTACTTAATGAGCATACACGGCAGGTAAATTGCTTTTTAAGTTCCAGTTTTACTCCTTTTTTTATTTTGCAGGAATCCTCCTTCAGTAGGTTTAAATCTAAACTTCCAGGCTAACACTGACAGCACCAACACAGCATCTAAGACTGGGTATACACCATCATATGTATTTGTTCTGACCGACTGTTCACTGCTAGCAAGCTGTTGACCGGAATGAAGCACTGTCTGTTGCGGCAAAAGTAGCCATGTCCAGTTCCTGTGACCGAGTATGTAGTCCATAGAAAACCACACGATAAGTTGTGGTTTTCTGACGAACGAGCGGTTGATACACTGAAATGTTGGTCTGTCGCCCCTGAAATATTGGATGGTGTGTAACCAACCAACTCCACTTGGCCCTTTCAGATAAGGCTTGGTGCACACCAGCCAATTTTCACATCAGACAGACTACCGATTATTTAACCCAATCGGTAGTCTGTCAGGTGGAATTAAAGTGGCGCTGCTATTTTTAAAACCACTGCATCCTACCCATTTTTCATTAAATTCTTTTGCCAAATCCAAGAATAAATTGGCGATAGTGGACATTTAACAGATATTTCCGACCTATGAGCTACTGTAACCGAAATTTCGATTGATTGGCCCAAAATATCAGACTGTGTGTGCAAGGCCTAAGGTGCCTTTTCCCCTCTCATTTGCCTCATTGATTTACTTAAGAATTTTCAGTATTTACAGTTAATAAAAGAGAATAATAAGAAAGAAGGAATGTGGAAGAAGGAACGTGGAGCTAAAGAGAAAGAGGGATAACAAAAAGACAAGAAAGAACCAGAAACACCTGCAGGTGCAGGACAATATAAAAAAAGTAAATAAGAAAGAAAAGTTGAGAATTATTCATTATGTTCCATTTGGGCAGCACTGTGGCTCAGTGGTTAGCTCTGATGCCTTATAGCACTGAAGTCCTGAGTTCAAATCCACGCTTGGACACATTTGCAAGAAGTTTGAATGTTCTCCCCGTGCTTGCGTGGGTTTCCTCCAGACACTTTGTTTTCTCCCACAATCATAAAGACATACTGATAGGTTGTATGTGTCACTATGTTGGCGCTATATAAATCCTCAATAATAATAATTCTGAATACCCAGCATGTGCAGGTTAATACGATAGAACAGACATGTCTCAAAAACCCATCAAATACAAAGACCAACTAAAAATCTCAACCCATGTACAGCTCCCTTTATGGTGGCCATAGTTGCTTAGATCTTGGTCGTACCATGCCGGAATATCCCAATATCAGACAACCGTCAGATTGTGTATGGAAGTCATCTTTCAATGATCTTCCAATCCAAAAAATCGGACCAGTGGAAAATTTTTGCCCGACCAGAAATCCAATCATACGACCTGCGGTCTGATTGTAGCGTCTATGGCCACCATTATGTAACAAGACAGAAAGGGTTGGAGTAATAATAGAAGGTAGAATAATGCTAAAAAGCGGTTGAAGGGGAAGCAAAAGTGAAAAGAGATTTTTTTAGGAAAGCCAAAATGAAGAGGAGAGAAAATGTATAAGCAGCAACTACTATCCAATAGGTCTTTGTGTTATTCTCAGAACCAACAAGTCCAAATCAATAGTTCACATCCCTCAGTTTATGGACCTAAGTAATAGATATTAGAAAAAGACCTCAGATTTATTACATATTTGCCAACACAACCATTAAGCAAGGACTTGTATTTGTATTTTACAAAATGAAATATATATTACTTGCATAGATAAATAACCTATTCAGTAATGCTGAATGCAATTCGATTGCCTTTGTAAGTAATTGTTAATTCCCAGCATCCCACAGTTATTGCTCTTCAGCTTCTGGTGTGTCAGTGTAGATTACCACACTCATCATTAAAGATCTTTATTCTACCGTTTAAACTCAAGTGCTAAAAAACTGTATCTTTGACATATTTACATTAGAGATATAGGTAGTAGGTATATAGCAAAATGTGAATGGCGGCCCTTCTATAGCCCCTCCCCCACTCATCTGTCAAATTACCACTGGGTGAGGTGCCCATGATCTTTTTGTAATCAATTCTGAGCCATCATAAAACCAATTGTTGCTTACTAGGAAGGAGGGCTGCAGAAATCACAAAATGTCAGAAACCTGCAAAATTAAATGATTTCTCTGCAATTCTGCTGATTTTAGGAGTGCGAATTACAGCTTCCCATGAGAATTAATTAGGAATTATTAAATACATTTTGACTTAATTATATTTTACCTTAAGTTTTCCTTTGCAACAGTCATTTTATTCTCATTCAAGCTAGCGTGGTTTCCTTGCTTATTCAGATGAATTTAATTTTAATAACTTGATCTTGAATTACTAAGTTAATGAATATCTTCAATTGAGTCTGCATTCTCTGTAGGTAGTCGGTCAGTCGTATTTTAAAGCAATTATACAGTGAGAAATATTTTACAGCAGATATCAAAAGAGAACGTTGTAATTCTAATCTAGAAAGTCTCATTTCAATATACACAAGCCTTATAATAAAGAAAGACTTTTTTATAGTTATACAAAGGTCGCTGTGTCCTTGAAAAAATGAGAAATGTGAGGAGAGGTTTAAAGGTACAATATATTATAACACATTTGATTATAAGCAAAATAAATACAAAATCTACTAAACATTGGTTCTCCACGATTTTTATAAATAAAAACAAATGATTTCTTGTTACCAAAAATCAGCCAGGGCCAGGATAAGGTTGGATAAGTCCCTGTCAGGACTGCCTATCCCTGCCCCCGAACTGCTTTGACAGAGGGAAAGGCCCCCAAAATGAGGCTGCCCTAGGAAAATGTTTAAACTGTTAAATGTTTCAGGTCGGACTAAAACATCATTGGTAACATTGAACGTATTCACTCCTGATCATTCAGCATGAGCGGTCATATGGTCCATAGAAGACTGTATGATAGGTTGAGATTTTCCGATATGTCTGATCTGCCTGGAAAGCTGATTAGACATCAGACAGTCGTGGCCACAAAGTACCAAAGATATTACAGGGGGGGACCAACCGAAATTCTGAAAATATTCAGGGAGATTGAATAAGAGCTCTTATCGTTAAAAATGGTGCTAATTTTGCCCCAACCAATCAGCTCTAATATCTGCTTGTGTGTTCACAGCCTTAAGCTACACAGTACCGATATAAAGCCCCGATACCGGTTTTATTGGTACTGTATGTACCTTGCTTTTCCAAAAGAGTGCACACCCACTGAACGTTCGGGAAAGGGGGAAAATTTCATTCGGCCACGGTAGAGTCCCTATCGGGGAGTTTGCCACGGCCGAGGGAAACACACAGTCCTATAGGAGAACGCTCGGGACTGTGTGTATGCAGATCTGTAAAAATGACAGACAGGATCTGCAAGCGCGGGACTGTGTGTATGCAGATCTGTGAAAAGATACAGACAGGATCTGCAACATTGGGCCGATATTATATTATGATCAATCCGACATGCAAGTAGACATTTCCATTGATTTGCTCCCAAATTGTACATTTTCCAGATCTTGTTATGCCGATAAAAAAAACGATTGAAATATAATTGGGAAAGTAGTTTTTTTTTAGTTGATTGGTTAAATGACTAGTATTTTTTTTTGAGATTAAATGTAAATGTAATGTAACCTCACAATAGACAACATTAGACAATAATTCCCAAATGAATTGAATGCCGCCGAATATGTATGATACAAATACATAAAATTAACATTGTACATCTGCCTATCAAAGTATCAGTTGGTGTTACAATAGCAATTATAATCACAGTAACGTTTTGTAGTGTATGGCCGCCTTAAGACTGGAAAGTCTACTATTTACAAATGGCAGGGGGAAAAAAGAACAAGGCAAAGGAGACTTTGAAGGTTGGAGCACAGTGGCTCAGTGGTTAGCACTGATTCCTTAAAGCACTGAAGTTCTGAGTTCGAATCCATACCCACATCTGCAAGGAGTTTGTATGTTCTCCCTGTGCTTGTGTGGGTTTCCTCCGGGCACTCTGATTTCCCCCACAATCATAAAGACATACTGATAGGTTGTATGTGTCAAATTAATGTACTTAGATTGTAAACTCTTTGGAGCAGGGCCTGATGTGAATGTATACATATAATTGTAAAGCGCTATGGAAGATGTTGGCGCTATATAAATCCACAATAATAATAATAAAAAATTTGCAGGGGGAAATTATTTTCCATTATAGTGGACATTATATACTCAATGCATGTCCCTTTTACTTGAATGTCATCTTTTAATTGAATGTTATGGCGTTTCACTCTCGGCCCAGGTCTTGCCCTGCCTCCTCTCTCATGGCCATAATTTAAGAACACGCGTTACCGCAATTTAACAATACTGTGCGTTATGGTAATGTAGAACTGCACTACATTACATTTGGTAGTAAACTACCGTAATGGTATTCTACGGAGATCAAAAAGCTACAATCTTTATTGGTAATTTAAATTAACAAACCCAAATTAACGATTGTTAAACTGATCATTAAAGCCGCGGTATTGCTTTATGAATATGGCCCTCAGTCTGGGGCCCAGTGGTGGTAAGAAACCCTTTAGTGCATATTCCCATAGACCAGGTGCCAGACTGAGAATACACTTAAAGAGAAACTGTGGTCCCCAAACAAGTTGCGTTTAGTTTCCTACCTTTAAAACAAGCCATCAATCACCTCTCTATGTGCTTTACAGCCCAAGATATAAAGAAATTACTGACTAGAAAGTTAATGGGTGGGAGGCTGACATGTGACATTCCTCCTCCTGCTCCTCCACGGTCCACCTCGCCGCTGGCGAGCCCAGCCTCAGACTTCAGTGACAGGACAGGAGACAGGAAGTCTCTCCCCCTCCCTACTGTGTGAAGTGAAGAGCCTCACAGTGACGGTAAGAGAATCTTTATTCCTACTCTCTCACTATCCGAAAACAGCCTTTTCAGGCAGAGCCTGAAAAGGCTGTTTTCACACAGTTTTCTGTAGGGGGGGGGGGGTCTGAGTGTTCCACGGCACCCGCGAGTGGGCGTTGCCATGGCACCCATGAGTGGGCGGGGCAAGGTACCTGCGAGTGGGTGGGGCCCCATGGGGCAAGAGGAGGAAGAGACACAGGGCAGATTGACTGTCATCAATTGACATGGTTTCAGGAAGCAGGAAGAGCAGGGGACCTGGTGATGCTGCTGCCAAATCACACACAAAAATGTAAATATCTTCAAAACTATGCAAAATAAACAATGACAATAACTTGCAAAAATTCTCAGGAGAGCAATTTCTGTCAATTCACCTAAAGTCATTTTTGGACCACAGTTCCCCTTTAAGTAGATACACTTAGGACATGGATAAGCAGTAATGGTTACTAAGATCCATTTATAAGGAATATAATGTAAAGGATGTTGTATATAATTAATACAATTATAGTATACTTTTCAAGTGTTAAACAACTCCTAGTGATAATTGTTAAAGAGCCTACTTGAGTATATTGATATTATAAAAGTGCTGTACCTTGAAACACAAGAAAAAAGTATCTGTCCTGAAGAGCTTATAAGTGATCTATACCTGATATTAGCACCAATGTTCTATGGGAAAAGCTAAATTAAAATATGTGTATTTACCATTCATTAAATTGAGATCAATCCCTTGCAGGGATACAATCAATGGAAATATTAAAGCTTACATTAACCACCTGGAGAGCCGTGACTCATCAGCTGTGAAATGAAAATGTCGTATGGTGTTGAGTACATTAGTTTAGTGCTGGAGACAGGAAATGAAAGAGTGCAATGCAAAGGATTAGAACATTATTAAACCCTTTGGTGTCACCGGCTTAAGGAAAAACACTCATCCTTCCTATACTGTATGTAAAAATACTGTGGTAGATAGTAGGTAATAAATTATATAAATCATATGAAGATCAACTTGACACACAATTAAGCGATGTTTGTCTTTTCATTTGTGCAAACCCTAGGTGGAGACCAGCTAAACCAGGACTGAACAAACAGTGACCCCAATGTAATATGCATTTAGGATCTGAAACACCTGCTTACAGTCTGCTACCCATCACATATTGCTTTCTCTTCTCCTCTGAAATCTGTGCTCTAATTTATACTGCATGTTGTGGCATGCATTGGTGCAGCTATATGTTTGTGTTATCTGATTAGCTCTAACGTTAGAATCACATATCACAGGGACAGACTTTGTTTGAGGGGCCTATCTCAGTGCCCAGGGACCACTGGCATTTGTTCTGTGATAGGTGAGGCTTGGGCAGTCCTGGGTTTATCTGGAGGAATGATTTGGGTGGCTGGACATGCCCATGTCCCATTCCTAGTCACCTAGAATTTAGAGGTATGGAATGACACACTGCCATGGCAACAGCACACATGGCTAGGAGGCACTCTAGCAATCTTGCAATGGAAACGTACATAAAACTGGTATAATAAAAATAAGTTCGAAAGACAGGCTAATTCACAGAAAGCTGCAAGGTAAAAATTCCTTCTTAAAATCGCACTGACCTATTTAGCATCTTTATGTGTTAAACTACATTTTTTATATTCCATTATTATTCATCTTCTGTGCATTTGTGTCACTGGCAATACAAACAAGTCACTAAAAATCAGGAGTAGCTTATATACAGGGAGACAGGTTCCTCTGACTGTCCTTCTGCACCTATCTTAGGGCCAAATTTATTAAGATCTAATAGCGTGGGTTATTGTAAAAATATGTCGTACAATTACGACAGTTCGGCCATACAATATCATGCTTTAGTATTCTACCAAAATGGTATTGTATAGACGATCATACAATTACCATCGTAATTGTAAATGTATGATCATGATCGTAGTTGTACGATTATGATCATATCGGGTGCCACTACACTGATAAGGGCAGACTTCCCAAATCATGTTTGTGCAATTGTGCGTGTTCCAGTGTGGCCTCAGCCAGAATGTCTGCTGGCACTGGGTGTTAACATCTCAGATTTCACCAAATTTCCATGTTCCGCCTCACCTGGATACTTTTTTATGCTACCCGGCTGGAAACAATTTGTGGGGAGAACACTGGCGGCACTTAGCATGTATCCACTGAAAACCTATCCTAACCTCCCAACTGGTAATTAATTGGTAGCCAGTGACGCTGTGTACACACAAACGTACATATACATGCCTGCCTACCTGCCCCATCTGGTACAGTGTGCGCCTCTTACCAACTACTAAAGAAACATCCACAGAAGCCAGAAGCATTGACAGCCTGTCAGAAGGAATTGAGTGGGAAAACCAAGCTACAACAGTTCGGTTGGCCAATGTTTTATTTATTTATTTTAGGGGGTGGGGGTGGGGTGGTGGTGAGTGGGAGGGCGCCTAGGGCACCAAGATGGCTAGAGAATGGTCCTGCTCCTTCCGCTTCACCCTTCCAGCCAGGAGGCACCTCGATGAAGTCTCTTTCACTTTCCCCCTATTTCAGCCACAACGTGTTTCTACATCATTTTCACAGTTAGAAACTGCCCAGCCTGACAAACACCCAGGGTCTCAAAGTGTTACTGAATCCTGGATCTTTTGTGTAGAAACCTAGTAGCCAGGCAAAGACCCTTGGGAGTTAAGTCAAAATAAAGGTGGTACACATTGAAAACTTTATTACAACTACAGACTCAACTAGTTCCCTACGTTATTTGATTTGATTTAGTTTACATAATGAATTGGATTAGAAATAGTCTCTAGAGCAGTAACAGCTACATTTCAGAGGCTCCCAAAAAACATAAATGGACTTGTTGTGGTTTGACATTAAGAAAATTTCCTGATATAGACACAGCTCACCTATGTATTTGGAAAGTTGCAGTCACAGTTTTATTAACAGTATTATATAACAGAGTAACGCTGCCAGTCTGCCTTTCCAATGAACAACCAGTTCTAACAATAATAGTCATAGCACTGCTGGCTCACTTTTATTTTAACCAGACCCTGTCTCTGTTAGGGCCAAATACCCCAGCCCTTAACTATCCATGATGGGCATTAGATTAGACATTTATAACAGGGTCTCTCAAAGGGTGTGCCAGGGTCCACTGGTGTGCCTTCAGGGAGCCAGAGGTGTAGAAATATTCAACAGTATAACTTTCATGATTGTTATGTTTTACTCTAGTTCTCTAAACAAATATATTACTAGCAGTTGTACCCGGCGTTGCCCATGTACAATGGGTGGGTAAAGTATTTTTTACGTGCAGGTGTGTTTAGCTTAGATGGAAGAGACAGGGGGGGAAAAAAGTGCACAGTTGGTAATGTACGTCATGTATTTTATAGTTATGAGTTGAGGACTTGACATTGCTTGAGGGACGTATAGCACATGTTTATTGCAAAACCTTATATACAACGTTATCAGTTTTTCCACTTGGAGCGTAAATATACAAATGTTGTGGTGAACCTACTCGTGAACATGCTATATGGAATTTGCCGTTGGGAAAACATGTTGATTGCAACTGAATATCTCAGCACTTGAGTGACTGACAGGCGTCAGTGTCTCTGAAACATGTGACGTGCAGCACTTTGTCTGTGTTACTAAAGCCGGGCTTCATTCTGTTGCGCTGTCTTAACGTTGTGTGTTTTTATTAAGCGTGCTCAATTTTTTACACATTAGTTAGCAGTATGTCACCTTGTTTGGGTGAAGAAACAGACAGCTATAAGAACTGAAGATTTCCTATGTGTTCAGGCACACAGGCAGGGGCATGTTTAGGGGGTGATTTCTGGTGCCTGGAATCCCCCCTTTCTGCCTACTCAGTGCAGTCTGCTGTTCTACCTCTCCTGGTGTCCATAGACTGTTACATAGATTGTTACATTGTCAATTGAGCTGTGAGTGAGAAGCAGCATTTGTATGTTTGTTTCAAAAATGTATCCAGTCTGCCCTGTGATTGACAGTAGTATAGAGACCTGTATCAATATCTGTATCAATATTATAAGAATATATGGAACAATCACTTAAAGGGGAAGTTCCGTGCAAATACATATGCTTTTCAGAAAAAAGAGCAGTATTTTTTCATCCCAATGACCTTAATCTGCCCATTCAGCATTGTGTCTGTGTATAAATAAATGCAACCGAAATACTGATCCTGTTTGGAGGACCCCTAGTAGAGACCATTATGGTCTTGCCCTTGACCCAGAGCCTGGGTTGATTTAGTTGCTCAGTAGAGATCTGAGCATCTTTGATCCATCCAACAGCCAATCAGTAGAAATTACAGTTAGAAACATTCCAAGGATGTGGTGCATCCTGGGAAGAAGAAGGATGGTTAGAACCTGAAATGTCCGCTCACTAATGTCAACAGCGGGAAAAGCAAGGGGTATGAAATCAACGGATTTTTCAAAATAGGATAGAATATGTAGAATAACTAAGAAGGAATTACACAAACTAACAATTTAAATAATATTGATCATTTCCACTGAACTGTCCCTTTAATATTAAGTAATTGTTCCATATATTCTTTATACAGAATGACTGTTCAATGTGCCCATACATGGTCCAATGTTATCGGCTCCCTCTACTGTAGTAAATGGTGCCAGTAATGCAAATTTTCTGTCTTGATCTGCCTTGTCCAGTTCTGTCAGATCCGTCATCAGTGTCACAGCTCAGACATTAAAAGACACTAATGATAAATTAGTGCAAATGTGGATTTCTCACAAAAAAAAGTTAGGCTGGGTACACACGGACATATTTTCTGTCCCGACCATTCGCTGCTATAGAGTGTCCGACCACACAATCGGTAATGATTTACCGGCATATCAAATTGCCTGTTTATCTTATCTAGGAAAACAGGCGACTGACAATGTACACTGATACTTGTTCAGTGGTAACCTATTTAGGAATCCTGCCCTTGAAAATGTTGCGCTTGCCACTGAATGGATCTCTACTATTTCCATTTATTTTTTTTATTCCACATAAGAGCTTGTGGAATATGGCTCCAAACACCCTTCCTATTGAACCTGTCAATTTATTTGTACACAAAAGTACAAATATAAGTACATATGCGGTGTATACTGCATACACGGCCCCAACCAATCCCTATAATTAGCATGGGGACCAATCGGCTGTGTGTTCATAGACGCAGCCAATCATATTGGCTCCCTCTACTATATTAGAGTGAAATTTTCTGTTGGAATGACAGCGGCTGTTCGTCATTGTTGGATGTTTTCGTACTCCACAATCTCCAGATAATAAGCAAATCCAGTCGGGATTTGTCGGGTATCAGTAATGTGTATGACTGCTTTAAGGCATAAAAATAAAAAGCTCCCAAAGTGTATTCCAGTTGGAGTTGCCACCTGTATAGGCCTTACATTAGCGATTACATATAGACTTCCCACGACATTCCGAACAAACACTTGGCCCGATAACTTTACAAGTTTACAGGTATAACATCGATAGTAAAGCGCTTTCTGACCGGGAAAAATCACTGGAACGTTGCAGGAAAGAACGGCTGCTGTATTAAAACATTAAAACTGATTCGTTGTTCATCTTTTCAAACATCGAGTAAGCTTTAATGTCCAGCGTATGGCCAGCCTTAAAGAGAGGCGGCAGCTCCCAATACTTTTTCTAACGTGTGAAAGGCTTATGAAATGGCCTAAACAATTACAGTTGTTCAGGACTAAAAGGCACAAAATCACAAAACATTTTGATTGGTGTTTTAAAAGATGCTGCTTAAGAATTAGCTATACAGACATAAAATACACAGACTGTACATATAGCAATTTGAGGGATAACAATTCATTTCATTTGTGACATGCCCTGTGCACATGGATGGTAATGCCATATATTATTATTGAGGATTTACTGTATGTAGCACCTTCCCTAGCACTTTATAATTACATGGATACAGTCACATCATGCCCTGCACCGAAGAGCTTACAACCTAAGCACATTTATTTAACACAAACAACCTATCAGTATGTCTTTATGATTGTGGGGGAAAACAGAGTGCCTGGAGGAAACCCAAGCAAGCACAGGGAGAACATACAAACTCCTTGCAGATGTGTCCATGGGTGGATTCAAACTTAGGACTCTGCAAGACATCAGTGTATGAATTTAGCTATTCTGTTATGTCCCACAAATCTAAAAAGTAAATTCCAGTCACACAGGCCACTGACTTTCCCTTTCTCTTTTAACAGTGCTGGTCATATGTAATACAGTATATATATATATATATATATATATATATATATATATATATATGTATATATTTTACACAACGCAGCATTAAAATCTTTACTACAGCAAAGTCGTGGCTTTGAGTGACATATTCCACATAATACCTGGTTTAAATTTGTAATATAATATCAGGCACTCTCCCTTGAATGCAATAATGGGGCACATCAAAAAAAAAAAATCTATGTTCATTATTCAATCCAATTGTTAAACCTTTATTTATGTTGTAGTTCTAAATCCCAGCTGCTACCCCCCCCCCACACACACACAATTCCGCTTCACTGAGAATTTTTTGTGACCAATCTGTGTACAATGTTTTCATTACGGTTCCCTTCGTCAGGTGCATGCCATACATTCCCAGTGTGCACGGCACTGCTCTCATATTATTTGCTTCCATTACATTGTCCTGTAAAGGTTTAGTTACGGATCATCTCATGCAGTGTGTGAAGCCATTTTATGAACTGTGAAAATTTGTTTGGAATGAAATGTAGTTTTCAGGTGGAAACAATATAGAATGAACATGTCTGGCAACTTTACTTTTTCTTAAAGCACTTTAATCTGTGCTGTATCACTCTGTGGTGCTGCTGGCCCAGGATAAATTAAGCATTCAGTAGGCATTGCCAGTCAAAAGCCATCCTGCATATTGTTTGCTCCCTGGCTTTCATCTCTTTGTGCCAGGCACTGAAGAGAAAATAGTTTTTAAGCAGTTCCACACAGTTTAATATCCCCTTCACAGACGCTGGCTTCCTTCATGCTAAATTAAACCTCATTCTCCATCTCAATGAGCCATGATGTGTGAAGCTTGGAGGGGGGGATCTACAGTCCATAAATGCTTCTAAATCTACTAAAAACAGAAAACATTAAAGCTGTTTTTTTAAGTTAAAACAAGTAATATAATATACATATAATATACATGTACACATTTACACACAGACACCACTAAGGGACGGTAGAAATGGCTTCCTCTTGTGGGGAAACAAGGCAGTCTGATGGTAAGACAGCAATTGATTGCTATCCATTGCTATCAAACAAAACAGCCTGGTCGATGTATTAGAATGTTGGCAATGTTGCTGTAAACAATGGATTTCAGATAGGATATGGAACATCTGCCATAGAATCTGCTCTATTATAAAGACGTCTCCAATCTCATTTACAAACCATGATATTGTAATCTTTAGAATTGTATCATTCCTTATATTAAATTAAAATATTCATTGAAAAATGCAGAATTTCTGACAGTGTTTTTTTCTGTCTGATCTGTAGTTTTTCTAGGTCTCCATTGCATGAGCCATTGTTTTCTATTCCTTAGTAAATATCCTTTATCTCTGTCGGTTAGCGCTTGGAGTAATTATCCTGTTCAGTGCAATCACCAAGAGGCCCCTGAAAATTGGTGTGTGGTCTGACATCATAGGGGTGTAGTAGCCGGAACTAAAACAACTATTCAAAGCACGTAGGAGCCATAGAAAATGCCATTGCTCACAGTCTCACTGAAAAAACTGAAACAGACCAGGAATTATACCCAGTATATTACATTTGCTTTTTTTGTGGGTTGGGTTTGGTTGGGTAGGCTGGGTTTTGTATAATAGGGATGAATGTAAAGAGCATATCCACCCTTAAGATAGTACTGGCGCTCTTTGTCTGGCTGCATGGTCGACCAATCCCCATACCACGTATGTGTGATCGGTTGGGTCTGTGTGCCAACAGATATCAATGTGATCTGTTGGCACAATGCGATAGGGATGACATGTGTATGGACACCTTAAGAACAAAAAAATGGTGACTTTTCAGTTATCTGCCAACAACCCCAACAGTTATTTTTACCAGTTTATTACATGCGTACATTCTATAAGGTCATAGAACCTAAACAATTTAATGATAAAGGGATGATTCTGCTGGTTCCGCCAGGTTTGCCTATTTATTGGTACTGCATGTAATAGAAAAACAAGTATTCCCAAGGCCATTGAATTTTCCTGGTCCAATGGGAACACACTAGTTTAATGCCAATAACACTACGTATAGAATGTATAAATATTAGAATATATAAAATACCACTCACTGATGCAAAGGCTGTTCTTATTTTGATTTTACAGCCTCATACCATTATAAATGAATATATAACTATATATTATATATGTCTTTAAGACTTTCTGCTCACCTACTGGACCTTACAGGCTTTGATCACAGGTCCCAATAGCCATACTGCAAACGTACACCAGGGATGTCCATAAAAAGCCTCTGTCTTGTTCTTCCAGACAGTTCCAAATTGCACTAATGAATCATGTTAATTTAATCTAAATGTATAACCTGTCATTCTTTGTACATATCATTATTAATTACACCCGGAGCTGTAAACATAATTATTCAATGACACATAGAGAATATGCACACAATGTTAATTTAATCTAAATTTGCATTCTGTTGGTCTAGTTTTTACATATCACTATTAATTATATATTATGCTGTACATAAAATTAATCAATGACCCATAGAGAACACAATCTCCTTGTGATGTCTCATATTCCCCAAGGCTACAACAAGCTGCCACAGGATTCAACATAACAAACAATACCCATCTCGGGTACAACTGCTAGCTGAAAAAATTCTTAAACTAGCCATACACAGGCCAATAGAACAGCCAATCAATGACACCCCATTCGATTTCTGGTTGGGGAGCCAATGATCTTTAGTACTATTGGTACAACATGGGACAATTGAGTTTTGATTCTTAAAATGATACTTTAAAAATGAAAAGTACCTAGAACAGGGAAGCAGGATTGATTATTCCTACCCTTTAATATAATTTCATAGAGGAGAGCCAGAATGCACAGTTTTCAAGTTAAGAGGAATCCTGGCAGAAGCTATTTACTTCATGGTGGCACTCCTCACTGAAACAATATTGGGAGGTAGGAACAATCAATCATACATGCCAGCCCCAGGATTTTTTAATGTTAATGTGGATCTCCCCTGGTAAAATATTTTTTTTTGTATTCAGTTTTATTAGAGAACTTATAAATAATAAACGTGCTTTAACTTGCTCTCGCTCCTCCGCTGCGTCATCTGAAAAGTCCCGAAGGACTTAGCACTTGATGCACATGCACAAAGTGCAATAAGTCCGTCAGGACTTGTCAGAGTATGTGGCGGAGGAGTGAGAGATCAGGTAAGTTCTCTAACTTCGTTCCTGGCTCCTGCCCGTTTTATTGAAGAACGTAAGGTAAGAGACTGCTCATTTACCTCACGTTCTTCAATAAAACTGAATACAAAAAATACATTTTACAAGTTGAGATACCCTTTAACTGTTCTTTCAGAACTTTATAAGCACTACAGTTCTCCTTTAATATTGCTCAATAAAGTACCAAGTATTCAACTGTCAATTCCCCTGCCACTGCCTTGAAATCCCGATTGGCGAACAGACTATCAATCAATAAATTGCCCCAAATCGATCAGGCAGTTTACTGGCTGGTAAGTTAGATGAAACTGACAAACAGTGCAAAACTGTGTGTGGTCAGCCATAGAGTTACCATTGGGGACTGTGACGCATTAATTACAGTGGGAAACATAATGATCTGTCACTATAGTGACCGCCCCCCGAGTCCAACGTACGCCCGCGCCAAACGGCCGAAACAGCTGATAGTCATGCGCTCGGTCGGGGGGTCGTTCAGCGAAATACCCCTGAAATACCCCCGATCGAGCGCATACACACACCCGACTATCGGCCGTTTGTTGTGGGTGTATGTCAGGCTCAGGAGTCGCTCGGGGGGGGGGGGGCGTTCAGGTGCACATCGCAGGTGTTTATGGGGCTTTACTAATACAAAATAAGTGTCCTTCACTACTGGAACACTCCCCTGTAAATCACAGTCTAGTACTCACACACAGCTCTTTATCTTCTGCTGGAGAATTAGCTGATCCCACCCTTAAGTTGGCCATACATCTATGAGATATTACTTACCCGACCGAGCGCTCACGCAATGTTCAAAGATGCTGCCGGAACCGCTTCTCCCGATCATATATTTGACCAAAATGCGATCGCAAAATCCCATTCATTTTGCGATCACATGTCGGTCGAATGTAAGATCGGGAGAAGCAGTTCCGGCAGGATCGAAGGAACATCGCGTGAGCCCTTGGTCGGGTAAGTAATATCTCATAGATGTATGGCCTCCTTTACTCTCTTACTGGTGTTTAAAACTCTGAAGATCAGAGGCTCTGGTCTGCCTCCTTGTAGGCTCCTTGCCTGACTAATCTCACTATACCTCTGGACCTCAGAAGCTCTGCCAGCTAACAGACTCACAAGCTCCTTGCCCATTCAGGCTCTCCTAACAAAACAACCTACACCTGCACTTGTTAACGTGTGCTTGGGTGCGCAATTCCGGTGCAATAGGGTGAGTTTGTGATGTGACTTTGCAATTTTGCGCAATGGTAACACATATGATTGTGCAAAAAATGGTGATTGCAAGCATTACAAAAATGAAAATGAAATCGCAACATTTTCTTACATCCCGTGATTTCCATTATAAACAAAATTGCATGCGCAACTGCACACGCAAAATCACCAAAAACGTCTATCCCTCAATGTCTGTCTTACATTTACACCTTACGATATATATATTGTATGTGTGTGTGTAACAATGTAATCATAAATATAACAGAACATGTTACACAATGCAATTTGTAATTAGCAATGATTTAGGAGAGGCAGAGAAAACTAAACCGACAGAAGTGAGACTATAAAGAAAACAAATACCAGATAAGAAATTTATAAGAAAATGCAACAAGAATCTCAGGAACCAGATGGAATAGGAAAGTGAAACAATGATTGATTTGGTCAAACACACAAAACACAAACCATTAAAGTAGTTTAATAATATTAAAGGGCATGTCCACCCTATAAACAGAATTCTCTATATAGGTAAACAACCTTATACTTCCTTTTCCAAAGGTGTGCTGCGCTCCTCCCCTCCTTTGCAGAAGCTGCCTACTCTGCTGCAGTGCAACCTCAAAACCAGCTTGCCATAGCAGAAGAGGAGGTGTGTCAGTGCCAACCAGGGATTGTAAGTAGCTTTACAGACATATTTGGTAAAGTTAATTATAAGGAAAAAATTGGGGTCCTTGGCCTATATATAGAATGTTGATTTAAAGTAAAACTAACCCCAATTTTATAAACTATAGAATCTGAAAACAACCCTTCTAAAAACACCAATAAGCTATAAAATACCACTTCAGTAAATTGTACTAAAGGAATAGTTCACACAAAAAGTGATCTATTCCTTTAAAGCAGTGATTGAAGACCCGGAGGTAAAGGACCTATTCCTTACCTTCCGTTCTTCAAACACTTCACCAGGATCCAGGACCGAAGGTAAGTTTAATTTACTATAGCGCGCAATATCGCGCATGTGCGCTATAGTGAAACTAAACCAGGAAGCAGTTGGCAGTTGTCAATGGAGCTGCGGTGGATCATGTGTGAGGTAAATAAACTAACCTTCGGTCCTGGATCCTGGTGAAGTGATTGAAGAACGGAAGGTAAGGAACAGGTCTTTTACCTCCGGGTCTTCAATCACTGCTTTAAAGAAATAGTTCACTTTTTGTGTGAACTATTCCTTTAAAGTAAATGTAAGCCTGTTAAGAACTGGATGAAGTATCTGTGTGTATGTGCAGTGTCAGACCACACCTACTGACCTCAGTCACATGCTTCCTTGCTTTATCTGTCCTGTAAAAGGATTGGCTAGAGATTATTAATGGGTGTGACCAACTGTAACACGTTTCTGCCATAGCTAAGGACTGAGCATGTGCAGAACATAATGGTCGTTGACCAAACTGTGTGATATTAGAATGCTGGGAAGTAAAGCACAAACCTTGTGTCATTTAGGTAAATTTCCCAGCGCCCGTATAAAAATGAGAGGTAAGACACAGATTACTGATTTTATATCAAGGTATTCTGCCTTCTGGTTCAGTGTTGTTCTGTGGCTTTAGTGGTCCTATCTATTTGTTTTTCTGACATATTTGCACATATATTTCAGTTATCAAACTATCAATATCTATGTATATCTATATATCTGACCATTATCATATAATGCACTGACCTTTTTTTCGTATAAGGTCACATCCAAACCATATAGATCCCCCTGCTGCTCACATAAATCAAGGACTGAAACCCATACAGCAGAGAGGAACTGGCGATCTCCAATACATGCTTTCCATTTCCGCAGTCAATACTAATGGTGATAAGCTTTTATGATGTACAGTGCAACAGCTGTGTGAGAGGCACAGGAGCACTGATACCCATCTGCTATTTAATGTGAGGGCCTTCGTGTACTTTCATGCTAGTGATTATCATAAATACATTACCACTTCCATTCAGCTGTGCCAACACTATGATATGGAAACAGAAGACCCATTAATTTGATTTAAATATGGATATTTCCGTACAACACAACATACTGGTAACAGATCTATTGTAACAACTGCTCAGGCGTAACTAATACACGATAAACATGACAGAGGAAGTGGAAAGAGAATAACATGGCTAGACACAGGGAGACGGAGACAGACAGACTGACAGAGAGATTAATCAAGGTAACCCAACATAATGAATAGATTTGATTGGTGCTAAAAAGACATTGACATATCATATCGACTCTGTTTGTTGTAGGATATGGACCAGCCCTGGTTCTGTTCACCATTTAAATGGCAATATGAGTTGGAAGCTCATGTAATACCGTACCCTCCTCTATAAACACTGATGGACTGATAGGACTGTAAATCTACCCAGCAGGCTACATGGAATGTGCCCTCTCCCTGCCCTATCACTTCCTGCATTGTCCTACATTAATTTCACACACAGTCTATTTTCTTTACTAAAGAAAAACAGAACTGTCAATGCCCCTTTATTATTATGGGCCACTCTTATTATATCAGCACATGTCATCAGTGTGGCAACCTTGAAAATTATCAGGTCAGCCATGTTCATTTTTGGTTACTAAATACTCACATGATAAACAACACTACATAACACTGTTTATTTTCAGACTGTCATTTATACTGCATAGTACCGCATCACTGCAGGGGGGTGGGAGCTGTCAGACAGATTGTGCTAGAGCTTCCAGACCTCTAGGGAAAACTGGGGCCCCTTCAGGTATTTAGAGCACAGTAATAAGATATCTCCTTTTTAAATATTTATTCAAGTTCAGTGGGACTATCATGGAAAATGTAATATAGTAAATAAAATAGTATTATGGTGAGAGGATATCCTGTCACATTATGGGGATCACTCAATGAGCCAACCTGCACATACCACAATACCTGTAACTGCTTAATGCTACATCCTGAATCCTGATAATACTATATATCTAAAGCCTGTAACTTCATACTATTACATACTTGAATCCTGTCCCTAAATAATATTACATACCTGAGTTCCGTTACTACATAATATTACATCCTGAATTCTGCCACAACTTAATACTACATACCTGAACCTTGTTACTGCATAATATTACATACCTGATTTCTGTCACTGCATAATATTACATACCTGAATCCTGTCACTACATAATATTGCATACCTGAATTCTGTTACTACATAATATTGCATACCTGAATCCTGTTACTACGGTACATAATATTGCATACCTGAATACTACATACCTTAAACTACATACATACCTTATAATACATACCTAAATCTTGTTACTACGAGACACTACACACCTGAATCCTGCCACAACTTAATACTACATACCTGAATTCTCTTACTACATATAATATCATACCTGAAGCCTGGTACTTCTACATACCTAAATCTTGTTACTATGTAACACTACGGGGCCAATGTACTGTTTTAGCGTGGGTTTTGAACTACTTGCACTCTGGCCAAAAGTAGAGTGGTGTTGGCGTAGCCAACATTTTTGTGCTAATCTTAATGCCAAAAGTACTGGTACTTCTTCATACTAGATACCTACAACTTGTTGCTACATAATACTAAATGCAGTATATATAGAGTAGGGTGACAGGCTTAGATAAAATCATAACACTTTCATCCTTATTTAAAGCAAACAAATCGACACATGTACGCAGACACAGGAAGAGCGTCCAGGAGCCTGTTATGATTTTATCAAAACCTGACACCCTCCTCTATATATACTCAGGGTTATTCAATAAAAGTTCTTATCATTTAAAATGGTGCTAATTTTGCCCCAACCAATCAGATGTAAGCTTACAAATGTTAAATAAGATCTGATTGGTTGGAGTAAAATTAGCACCATTTTAAACGATAAGAACTTTTATTGAATCTCCCTGACTGCTTGAACGACGAATGAGCTAGGAAATCATGGAAGCGTGACAGTGCTAACGTGGAAAAGATATCACTGTTCTGGCTACTGTGGTGTGTAAGTACTACTAATACATAGCACTACATACCCGATTCCTGTTACTTCATAGTATTACAAACATGAATCCTTGTGCTTCTTCCTACAGCATTTAAAGTTCTTTAAGTATGTAGTATGCTTGCTGCAATTTATTGCGATGATGCACTCTATGAAAGTCTATGGGGAAGAGGAAAGTTTTATGTGTTTTTTTGCCATTTAATCCAAAACTGCACTGCATAAAAATGTACAACAAAACACATTAAAACGTACAGAAAGGCTACTGCAGGCGCATAAAATGCATTGCAAAAAGCGATTTAAATCACAATGCAATTTCTTGCTTTTTTCCGTGTGTTTTGTGTTATGTAGTGTGAACATATCGATTAGGACCTTTCACTTCTAGTAATGTTAGAGGAGACAGCTGGTTCACCAGTATAAATACAACCATACATTCACTATAGGTGTGCGGGCTGTAATGGATGTAATTCTACACACATCTATTACCAGTCACTAAAACTGTGTCCATTATAGCTCATTAGCTAAGATACTTCCTCAGTTACAAATTATGTTTCTGATGGAAACACAAAGTTTTGACAAGTAAAGAGAAAGCTCAACGCGTTAGTGCTTCTTATTGTTCACTGTGATGGATTCAGGGTTGGATTTAGAAAGAGGCATCCTCCCTTGTGTATACAGTCTCTTGGTCAGAAAACATCAACAGGGTGACACCTTGAATAGATGCACCCCTAAGCATGTGAGTTGAGTCTCTATCACTAAATGCTGGCCATTCACTTATTAGACATCCAATAGATTTGACTTTAAATTGTAACATATATAAAATGTCTAAAGAGCCCTGTGGGTTTTCCTTCCAACGCTCCCCATCCTGGACCATTCCTTTTTGGATTGTATGTTGAGCACAATATGATCGGGCAAGGTGGTTGTCCCAGCTTCACAAGAACATGGGGACGTACACTTTCTAGTGTATGGCCACCTTGGAATATTACGGTGCTCTATGCTGTTATGATGTTATCCTCTCTACCTTAGTTGTACTTGTTGCTTGTAGAGCTATAAAATCAAACTGTATATTAGAAATAGTTAATATTTATAACACAATTTTGTCTTGGTGGACTTCTCATTAATCTAGACCTGTTTGTAGACATTAAACAATTTAGAAAAAAAAATCCAGATTCTCAAACTAACCTCACACAGACTGTGGCCTCAACCAATGAAATGTCTTGGATCTTGGAACAATCAACCTATTGACCTAGATGATATATTTTGCACAGTCTGGTAACATGAGTGTAAAACATTTTCACTTACAACCAGTGAACAGAAGAAGAGACCATATGACAATGATAAGGTGTCATTAGCCAATCTGGTTTATTCCCTTTAAAAAGGAACTAAAGTATAAAAGCATTTTAATTACCGTACATTTTTCACTTGTTAAAAGCTTGAATTACAATATTTATGTTTTTAAACCATTTTCAGTGAATATTGTAAGATTATTCCTTATGTGAACCAATAAAAAAGTTCTTAGATGCTTCTCTTCATATCAACCTAACTACGTTTCACATATCATTCAAAAAGTTGTGATTCACATCAGTGAGAGCGATTAAACCTTCTTATGATGATTGATCACTTTGTGGGCTCTATCTTCCAAAATGGTTTGTTTTGTTCTGACTTTGATGATGCATTCCTTTGGATAAAATGAAAACCTGGATTTAAAGGAACAACGGGAACTGCATGTATAAAAATATCTGAATACCCCAAAACATGGAGGTGAATAACAGCACATTACAGCTCATTTTCTTCCACTGGCTAGGTACATACAAGGGTATATTTGACCCGATCGACACAGCATGTTGTCCTGCAGTTCAAAATATTGGCAATCACACTGCAAATAACTGAACAGTAAGTTGCAGCTAAAATAGTACTGGATCTCTTTCCCTATACAGGGAAGTGACCTACAGCCCTTAAGGTTCATACAAACGTGCGATCGCGGGTCCCGACCCTCGACGCACGTTGTGTACGAGCGGTCGTTTCAGGCAATAATCGGCCCTTTATCGGCCAAAATGGACGTTTGGTCGGGGATCGGTGAACAACCAACTTGGCGGATCTCCGAATGAACGTCCGTTTCGCCCGATAAAGGGCCCATACAGGGGCTGATTATCGGCCGAAACGAACATTCGTACACATCGTGCGTCGCAGGTTGGGACCCACAATCGCATGTGTGTACGAACCTTTAGGCTGGGTACACACAAGCTGATTTTACGGCCCAACTGGCCGACATTTCTGTGTATTGGTCAGTCAGGCAGAAAAATCTGAGGTGATTTTGCTGGCAGCAGCGGCTGATGGATACACACAAGCAGATTTTATGGCCCAACTGGCCGACATATCCGTATATTGGTCAGTCAGGCAGAAAAATTTGAGGTGATTTTGCTGGCAGCTGTGGCTGATGTCGGTCTCTTGTTATTATTTAATCTTGTTTGATTACACACAACGGAAACTCACTGCCTATGGACCGCACAATCGGTCACAGTGACATTTTCTGCGACTGACAGTGAATTATCCCAGCCGAAAAATACAGCCGTGTGTACCCAGCCTTACTGTTGACTATTTGTTTTTGCTTTTCAGCATCTACCCAGCTAATGGAGGACTCCAATAAGGCCACACAATGGCTACCCACATGCTAATGTGGTTATCAATTTATTAAATGTTTAGAACCTGGACAGAATGATTAGCAAAGAAGTTAAAAAAAAAAGTTTATATCCCTTTATCTGTTGGGGAGCTTAGTTCTTGTATTAAGTACAAATACCATTTTTTGTATTTTCCTACAAGGTTTTTCAATGAATCTAAACCGTATTAATCCCATTTGTTATTTAGTCTATCCATGTACATACTTCAGCCACATACTGAAGGTATTTCTGGCAGTATTGAAATACTATAATTTAACATTCACCAGACCAATAATTTAAGCTTGTTACACACAGTACGAATAAAGCCCTGATACCGTTGGATCCTACGTTATTGGGGCTTTATCGGTACTGTGTGTACATTGCTTTGGCAAACGAGTGTACAGCCCCCGAACGATTGGGTCAGCTGAACGCTTGTTCGGGAAAGAAGGAAAATTTCCCCCGGCTGCGGTAGACTCTCTATAGGGGAGTGTGCCGCGGCCGAGGGAAACACACAGTCCCGAGCGCTCTCACTATGCTGTGTATACGCTGTGCATAGGGGGAGTGCTCAGGACTGTGTGTAGCCCAATTTTTTCCAAAAATCTTGGCTGTGTGTACCCAGCTCAATTCCAGGCGATTGTGTGATTCTGAAAGCCCAAAATAGTGATATCCCCAGTTTACATTGGATAATACTATCAACTCTTTAAAGCCCAAAACAATCCCACATATTGTACTGATATGAATACTAATATCCACAGGACAGACATATCAACAAACACAGAACTTTCATTAGGGATTAAACATTTCTAATGTTGGAATAACAAACTAAAAGTGTACGGTGATAATACACAAAGAACACATTGCCTAGACTGCAGAGCACACAATCTAATATTTAATATTTTCATTTAAATTAGGGATATCCAGTCTGCAGATTTGTAATCATTGTTTAATTAAAATATACAATCTTGTCACTGCCAGGAGGGATGGCAAGTGTTGCAGTATAACAACAGCTAAAGATATCTATGGCATCCCGGATTCAAACTTTAAACTAAATACAATTAAAAATTATAAACAATCAAAGCAACTCTATCCCACATCCTTCAGCCTGTACAACAAATTTGATGTCACACACATAATTCCCACTATAAATCAGAAGCTCTTCTTTGTAATAAAGCATCCTGGACCCCCAGAGCTTATAGTCTAATTATATTAAAAGATTGTAAAGTGTGCCCCAATACAGTCATTGGTAAAACCTCCCATGGATCTCAGCAATAAATCAAGAGTATCAACATTTTATCCAATAATAAACTTAATTAAATATTTTTATTTTTGGGGGGTTTGATTGAAAAGAGCTTTGGTTTACAGTTTTCCCTGTGTCCATGTGTATCCTTAAAACTCTGTTTTCCTGTAGTATAGAGAACCCCCCTCTTTCTCAATCACACCAACAGTTTGAAGCCTCCCTGTATTCTCCATTATAAGCAAAATGCATTGCCTATCCTCCCCCCAGGGCACCCAGCACATCTGCCTGAAAGGACCATCAGGGAGGCTTCATACTGTAACCTCTATAAATAATGCAGGCAAATCAGTACAGGGGACAGCTGAACCCTGCCAACCTTTTCAGCCCAGAGCATGAACAGTCTCTAAAGCATGAATCCTGGGCAAATAAATCCTGTGAATAGAAGCAGCCCAGTGGAAACAGGAGGAGCTGGTGGAGCTAAACAGGATTACATGCAAAGATCCAGCTAATGACAGGCTGCTAGACATGGACAGATGTTTCAATGGAAAACATTATACCATGCAAAGGGGAATAAAGAACATGCAAGAAACACAGATAGACCAAGATTCCCTAGTGTATACAATAAACCATGTGGATCCTTGTCTCGTGCTAGAAACACGAGACCCCCCACTGACAGACCCTCCATTCTGATCAATCAGTAACATAAAAGCACAACATGGACATTTAAATGCAGAGATCTCTCTATCTATAGCACTTACTGTGTGATGCTGATCATTGCTGTTGGTTGCTTGTGCTGGGGATTTAAATACTGTGCTTTAAAGTCCACATGGTCCCGATCTTTTCCATCTGACTGTACAGAGAAATAACAGATCCCCAAGCCACCAGCACCTTCCCCAGATCCCTTTCTTGTTTTCCACACCCCTGTAGCAGGGGGCGGTGCCCAGACACACCGCACAAGCCTTAAAGGGACAGTGTATGGGGGGGGGGGGGTGCAGGCAGCAGTAACACAAAGAATTCAGGAGCTCTGGTTTGTACGTATGCATGTAAAGGTTTTTTTTTTTATATAGCGCCATTGGAGGATAGAGCACTATACAATATGGAAATACAAAAAGCTATACAAGTGGGACTAAGAAAATGTAGAAAGGGTTGACAAATGTTAAAAAGCTCAGTGTTGAATCAGCTTGATAAAGGAACTAGAATGTGCTGAAAGCTGAAAGATCTGCAAGATCCTGTCTGTCATTTTTCAAACCATCGGGCTACACACATTTACAAGCACTCCCCTTATGCACAGCATTGGGAGAACGCTCAGGACCCTGTGTTCCCTCAGCCAGAGCCGACCCCCCTATAGGGAGTCTACCGCGGCCGAGGGAAATCTTCCCTCTTTTCCGAACAAGCGTTCGGCCAACACGTCCATTCGGCGGCCACGCGCTCGTTCGGAAAATGAAGGTACACACAGTAACGATAAAGCCCCAATACCATTGGATCCAACGGTATCCGGGCTTTGTCGGTACTGTGTGTACCCTATAAACATTTTGACCAGCTAACATGGTACACCACCTTTTCCTGCCTGTTGTTCAGGACTCCCTGTTGTGTTATTATTATCTTTTAGGATACTAAACTATTTAAACATACAAATTTATGAATAGTTGACTGTGCATTTTTGCACGACCCGCGATGCACAATGTGTCCGAAAGTTCCTTTTGGCCGATAATCGGCCCGTGTATGGGCACTTTATCAGCAGAAACGACCGAGCGGATCTCTGAATGAACAGCCGTTTCGGCCGATAAACGTCCGAAAAGAATGTTCAGAAACATTGTGTGTACGAGGCTTAAGTGTTCCCGTTTAAAATTAGAAATAGGAAAAAACTGTTCTTAAATTCCTATGGATCTGATGACATTATTTTAGCAATAATCTACAAGGAAAAACTAGTTGCTGAGCTTTGCAAGTTGTATATTTTATATACAGATGTTTGCAAACTGCAACTCCCAGCATTGCAGTATGCATCCAGGAAATGCTGGGAGTTATAGTTTTCAAAATATCTGGAGGACTGCAATTTTTGACATTCCTGCACTAGATAGTTTTGGTTACTGGGGTAATTACAATATTTCCCATTGCTAGGAGCTGTAAAGCATCAGCTATCAAATCAGAGATAATCAAACGAGAACAAAAGAACATAAACAAGAACATAAGCTAATCGGACGGAGAAATACCACCGCATGTTATTGACAGATTCCAATGGAATCTGCTGGTACACATTGCGCTCATAATTGTATAGGCAAATTAAAGCTGGGTACACACTGTAGATGTGGCTACTACTAGACTCCAACAATCTCCCCCTATTAAGTATAGGGTGATTGTTTTGAACTGCCTAACACCCATGGGCATTTTTTGTATACAGGGATTAAAAACCTCTCACAATTAATGGCAAGGGCCATGATTAAAGAAAGATTTTCTGTTTTCTGTGTTCCATTGTAATCTCACCTCTATTTAGATCATTTGTTAATCACTAATTAGTGACTCCCTAAACATCATTTCCCCTTCCTGGTCAAAACTAAAGCTTGAGCACACGCTCAACATAATCCTCTAATGCACTCTATAGATGATTAGAACCAGGAATCTCTGCAGTGGTGGATTGCACAAAAGGTAAATATACTTAAGGTTCGTACACACGTACGATTTGAAATGGAACCTTGACCCCCAACCACAATGCATTTGTGCGTCGAATGGCCGTTTCGGACGAGAATGAAATGGGTGTATGCATTCGGTTGTGACTGGAACTGTAAGAGTGATAGTTGGAATGTGTAAAATGTGTGTGAACTGCATGGCTGGAAATTTTCTCTCTGTGCAGACTGAGCATGCTCAATCATGTCTGATGAAAAAAAAGGGAATTGGGATACAAAGCCTGAGGAAAAACAAGTACTGGATTAAGAACATACAGCAATGCACACACCTTAGAGTAAGCACTGATTCCATGTATTTAATTACAGATTAAGATGAGACAAAGGCATTTATTTCAGTATACATACTCTTTTAAGTATTTGGAATAGAATTCAATAGATGTTAAAATATTGTGAACAGAATTGGAACAGGACACAAATTGACAGAACGTCATTAGCACTTGTTTAATCATCTGTATGTATGACTTAAAGGATACAATGGAATTTTTTTTTTTTAAATTGCCCATTAGTGGAAACTATAATTCATCCCAACTATCACTGTATAACTTTGGCCAAAGTTGCCCTTTGCAACCAATCAGGTTTTACTGCTGTAACCCAGTAAAGCTAAAATCTGTTTGTTTTGGTTTGTTAAAGTAATACAAATGGATAAAGAGAAGTCCATATGCACACTAACCCCAGGCGGGTGCAAAAAAGTCCAATTTCCCTACTTCAAAGGGAACGAAATATTAGAGAAAACCAAGGTAGACTTGCACTCCAAAAAGCGAATGGTTTATTGTAAGCCAAACATCAACAAATCATACAAAGTTTCGAGGGTAACACCCCCAACATCACCTGATGAAGGGGGTGTTACCCTCGAAAGGTTTTTGGAGTGCACATGGACCGCTAGCAAACGATCAGGTGGGATGAAACACTGTAAGTTGCGGCGAACATCACCATGGCCGAGAAGTCACCGTGACTGATCGTACAGTCCATAAGAGAGCACATGATCGACTGTGATTTACCGACATGTCTGACACATAGAAATAGCAGTCGGTTTGGATGACAAATCTGCTCATGTGTGCCCAGCAGCTATGCCTTACCTTCCGCTCTTCAATTTTACTGGAGCCAGGAATGAAGGTGAGTAAATTTACCTTACTCGCAACCCACCACCAGGTGCAGTGACAGGTCCCTGCTTCATATAACTATAGCTCGCATTTAGGCTAATGCATGCTATAGTTAAAGTGAAACCAGGACCTGTCAGTGCAGCAGGCGATGGAGCACGCAAAAGGTAAATCTCCTTGCCTTCGTTCCTATCTCCCGTAAGTTTGAATGAAGAGTGGAAACTCCCGGTCTTCAATCAATGCCTTAAAGGAATAGTTCACTTTTTCAGTGAACTACTCTTTTAAGAGTAGACGATCTGTTTATTGTAGGAAGGCAAACATGGCTGGTTCTGTTCTCCATATTCAAATTCTGCCTATTTATTGCCCTGTACCAGTGACAGGTGTTTCCTTCACTCATCTAACCATCTGGATTTCAGTGGTTATTTTTAAAATGAAAACTGTCATAATTAAATCTAACTCTTTTTTTAAACAAAACCAGAAATTCAAATAGAATCTTCATCAACAGAAGAACAGGTTCTTACTTTCTGTAGAAGCAGAAATAATGGAGAGATGGAGAAACCCACCAAGGTTCGATGTGCTGGCAAGTCTGCAGATCGGGACCTCTCTGGCAGCTTGCAACTTTTCCAAATTTGGTAGCTGCATATTAAAATACCGTCTTTAGTTTCAACTGGCGGAATTTCGAACGTTGAACTTTAAAATCTTATGCAGTAGGTTTATCAGTTCCGAACACTGAATAATAAGCTATCCATGCGGCTGATTTTCCTGGCTATGCAGGGTTTTTAGAAAAGTGTATTGTTTACTTTAAGGAAGATTTTGACTATGTATTTTTAATTTTCTACTATATTTACATCCTCCGTTTTGTTTTGCTTGAAATACTATCTGTGGTGTTCAGTTAGATCAACTGGACTAGTTCACTAGTCATTCGGGTGACATTCTCAATTCAGAATGACTACAAGAATCTGATGGCAATAAACACCCTGGACTGTGTTCCAATCAGCATGTAACAGCAATGTGTCAGGGACCTCCTGAATGCAAGGTGTTGATTGCACTGTAGCAAAGTGTTATCAAAACTGCCCAGGATAAAGGGGCCCATACATTATCCAATCTCCGGTCGTATGATACAGCCATATCACAATATAGTACGATCGTCAGTTTGTTCAGATTTTCATAGGAAGCAGTACAAAACAATGCACTGTCTTTCTTGGACTACTTGGTAGAAGTCAGGGAGAATGGCAAACTGGAAGTAGGAGGTTGGCAGCCCACACAGACCAGTATTTAATGTTTGATTTCCACCACCCTTTAGATTGGAAACTGGCTGTCATCTGAATCCTACAACACTGGTCAGAGAACATCCCTACTAGCACAGAGGCCAAGTCTCAGAAATCCTACGGGTGCCATGCTCCCGTGCTCTCCTCCATCTTCTTCGACTCGCATATCTACCATTTGTCCCCACGGCTCCACTACAGCATTCTCCAGCTGTGTTCGGATTTCGGCGTAGGGTGTGTTCGCTATCATCTCTCATGTGCAGAGGATATCTCATGTCTATCCCTCTGTGTCTTGCAGTGTAGCTTGGGGTGTGTTCTGATTAGGCTAATTAGGTTCTGCTCTCTCCCTCTGCTAACATTGTGTCTGTCAGGAAAGCTTGAGGTGTGTTCTGATTGGGCAGTCAGGTTCTGCACTCCTGTTTCTCTTCTACTATTGGCTCCTGTAGGCTTCAATATTGTTGGTTCCGTCACCATTTTGACCATTTCATGCCTGCCTACCTTTTCTGATTGTTTGTTGTCTGCCCTGACCCTGGACTATGACCTGACTATTTAGCAGAACCAGGGTTCCCAGACGTCATTATGTGGACAACAGGATTTTGCAGGGACAAAATCCAGAGTAACACAGTCAGGGCAAAAATCCCATCCTAGGAACAGCCCTGCCCCCGGAATATGCATTGTCCACCCCAGAACCCCCTGCCTCCATTCTGCCCATACTCCCTCCTCATCTTCTTTACTGCCCCCTCCTGTTCGAGTGCTGCATAAATTTGGAAACCCTGATAAGAACCTTAACAATCACGTTTGGCTTGGAAGTTACTTGTGTAAGGCGATAGTAAAATGGAGGTATTTAATTGCTCTAGAGACTGTCAGCCTTACCCAAATTCTATGCACAAGACTCTTATTTATCAGGAGTGGGCCC
Organism: Hymenochirus boettgeri; assembly: GCA_019447015.1. Classification (NCBI taxonomy): domain Eukaryota; kingdom Metazoa; phylum Chordata; class Amphibia; order Anura; family Pipidae; genus Hymenochirus; species Hymenochirus boettgeri. The sequence goes on along the minus strand of CM033470.1, from coordinate 92,323,999 downwards.
TCGCATATGTTGGAGGCAGGGTGTTGCTGAACTACCACTCTAGGTAGAATGCAATAAATGGGTACCAGTGGTTCTTGAACATAAAGAGTAACTTATTTATTAACAGAACAATAGTAATAAGGCATTGCAATTAGCACAATAGTGGTGACATAGCATGGCACAGATCTCACATAAATACTGACAAACTAGAGGAATCAGAAACAGCATAAATAATAATCAGCTTGTAAATACCACCCCAGTTGTCAGGTCACTGTAATGGAATGTTCTTCCCCTATGTCTGGCATTATGTCCCTATTCTTGCGTGGTATACCCAGGACTCGAGTCCTTACTAAATCTCCTTGTTGGAGCTCAAGCTGCTCAGTAGCTACCCTACTCCTATCTATCACTCCTGGAGTGATCTATAACAGAGTCTAATCTCACATTAACACTAGATTTACCAGGCCTGCGCAGATTTGTGTAAATTCCCTGGACCTCATATCTACTAGCACCCCTGCTGAGTTGTTTAACATGCTATCAGCTCCATTGTTCTCTTTCTTTTGTTCTGAAAATACACCCATTACCTGTGAGGCCTGGCACATTTGCATTTGTTAGCTTGAACCAAGGAAGGTTGAATCTTTGTGTGTGGAAACCTTCAGAAATGCCTGCCATATTTATACAAAAGACACATTCACAATATATGGATACACAAGTCTGTTTTATTTTTAAGTGTTTCAAATTTTACAGCATTTGCAGACCCAGTGTCCATCGTCCCTGAATTTGGCACAGGAGAATTTCTGACATGTTGCACAGGTAAACCTACTGGCACTGTGTTGTCTGTACAGTCCCTGGCACAGCAGCTGCAACAGCTTCAGCAGCCCGCCTTTGTGCCAATATTTCCTTGTGCTGCATGAATTGGCAACGGAGTTCTTTAGCTAGAAGACTCAGAAACAATCTTCTTTTGCCTGTCCACCCTGTACATGCCTTGTACAAAATGTAGGCATTCACTGCTGCCAGGTCCAGCATATTGTAAAAAACTGCTACTGGACACCTGCGTGTTGCTACTCTTACGGAATACATCCATGCCATTTGGTCCAACACGTCTACACCACACTGATTTCCCCACAAAATGTTTGGGTTGGAGGTCCGTGGGGTTGGAAGCTCGTGGGGGGGCATAACTTTTTTTTTTTGCTATGGGGCCCAGTCATTTCTAGCTACGCCCCTGGCTAATACTATACTTACTGAAAGTAGCAGGGATCAGCATACAATACAGCTGGTTTACAATCAGTAAAGGCCCACCGTTAGGTAGTGAGTGACAGCAGGGACCCCCGTTAGGTAGCGAGTGACAACAGGGCCCCCAGTTAGGTAGTGAGTGACAGCAGGGACCCCCGTTTGATAGTGAGTGACAGGGATCCCAAGTTAGATAGTGACAGGGACCCCCGTTAGGTAGTAAGTAACAGGGACCCCCATTAGGTAGTGAGTGACAGGCGCCCCCTCACCTCGCAGCCAGCAGTGTCAGACCTCAATAAGTGGGCGGCCCGACCAGTTAGAGCGGGCGCAAATATGCGGCCCGCTCTAACATGTACAAACATACATTGGAGACTGAAGTGTTAGCAAGTTTTCATTGTATTCATGTCATTGTATCAGCAAGTTTTCATTCTGTTTTCACACTACTTTTTATAAAAGACTTGTGTTTCCATATATTGTGAATGTGTGTCTGACATGTGGGGGACATTTTGTATAGATGCAGGCATTTCTGAAGGTTTCCACATCTCACACACAGGTTTGGATCTGAGCTACTCTGAGTAAAATGCAAATGTGCCAGGCCTTACAGATAATGGGTGATTTGCACAACAATAGATTGCAGATAATCAACCTGAAGACCTGTGAAAATCTCAGCAGGGGTGAGCCTTGCACCAGAAACTAAAAAAGTTGGTAATTCTAGTGTTAACTGGACCTACCTGTTTTTAAGTCCCAGGCTTCTCTGGGTAAAGAGACTGAGCACATATCTGCTTCCCTTTCTATACCTTTAAACAGTGATCTCTACTGGCCAAATCCTATAAAGCCAGAACAAAAAGACTAAAAGAGTAACTAGTTTATTAGTTCCCTACACTTGTTTCATTTTACAAGTTAAAACCTGTTTCTTATAAGCAGCATGTTAAAGGGCATGTCCACCCCCAAAAACTATAATCCCCCCAACTACTGCCCCACCATAGTGTAGTTTAATCCTTACCTCACATCCCAGCTCCATAGGGTTCTCCTGTAGTCCCCCCCCCAGTCCCAAAACTGCCCCAGGAGGATAGCAGAGTCCATATAGGCCTCTGCCTCCTACCTGGCCTCCGGGAGAAGTTTTGGCATGCGTACTGCAGCCCTCTCCCCCTCCCTCTCCCTCCCTCTCCCTCCCTCTCCCTCCTCTCCCTCCCTCTCCCTCCCTCTCCCGATTCCCTCCCCCTAGCGTAAAATGTTTAATACATAAGATTCCCCCTAGGCTCCCAGCCCCAACTGCTATATTTGTATCTTTATAAAGCTCCCCAAACTTTACTTACCTCTCCTCCGGCGAAGTGAGCTGCAGGCAGCCGTGTCTGTGATTGGCAGCCGCGCAGCCAATCACAGACGCGGCTGCCAGTCCCGCCCCTCTGCTTGCATTTTCTCGCAAGCAGAGGGCCGGGAGCGCGGCGGAGGAAAGAGGGGAGGTAAGTAGAGTCTGGGGAGCTTTCTAAAGAAACAAATATAGCGGTTGGGGCTGGGAGCCCTTGGGGAATCTTATATAAAAACTTTTTTTTTTTGGGTGGACATACCCTTTAACAAGTAGAAATCCTGTGAACCTTTTCGGTGGACGTTACCATGAGATTCAGCAGATATTCTTCCCATGGGTACAATAATGACAAATCATATATATTTACTAATGAGGAAATGAAGGGCTTAGTGATGACTCGTGCTAGTGGGAAAACAATGTCACAAACAGAAAGTATGAAATAATTTTTGTTATTACACAATACCATCAAACCTTCCCTCAGCTGCCATGCAGTTTTCTGTTCATTATCAATTTATATTTCCGGGGCAGCCACAAAATAAAATCTTGACCGTTTTTGTGTGTTCACCATTTTAGCACTTCCAGTCAATAAATTATACCACTAAATAGAAATACTAATCCTGAAAAAATCATTCCAATTCTTAAATAACAGTGCTGAATCCTTAAATAAGTATACTGATTCTTAACGGAGAATGAAAGTCTATTAATTAAGTTCAGGTGATTCTTCACGTAATGAGGCTATTTCTTAGGCTGGGCACACACCAGCAGATATTTCTGGCTGACCAACCAATGGTGCCATGGATCGGTCGGTCGTCCGGAAATATCTGATGGTGTGGGGTGACCAGACATGACCGAGCTTGGTCCTTTTGTAAATCACAGATAATCGTGTGGTTCCCTATGGACCATATGATCGTTCACACGCACTGTTGGCCATGGCCACTAATGCCACGACCATCAATCATTTGTCCTGGCCGAGCGCTCGCTCCCAGCGACGCTCGGTCGGGACAAATAATAGCCCCACATGTACCCAGCCTTAAAAGAAGAGTTCATTGAAAAGGTAAACTATTCCTACATTGATTGAGGAACTGGAGGTAAAGGAGCGTAAGGTTGATTCACTTAAGACTGGTGTGCCCAGTTACATTTCTTACAGTTACAGTACAACACATTTCTTACAGCTACAGTACAACACAAAATTATCAGCGGACCTCCTTATCTTTTGTTTTTTAATAGTAATTTCCTGTCCTTCATTTAGTCCACTCAATTTGAAAGGTCTCTCTTTATTATGTATTTTTATCTTTTCAGTCAGTCCCTTTCGTGTACCCTCCATGGTATTTCATAGTGTTGGTGGACTGCACATTAAAAAGTACTTACACCCTGAAAGGACAATTATACTCACCTTTTCCCCATTCCAAAGGTTCATAGTACCCAGGGTTAGGACCTAAATCACTAAGTCCTCACAACCTAAAGTACTCAGTTGTTAACCTTTTAAAAGGACACTATACTGAAAAAAATGACTTTCCTCATCTTAATGTATAATTGAATACATGTAAATAGCACTTACTCTGATTTGCGTGTGTTGCTGCATGCCTTTAATCCAGCACACATTTTGTTTAGGACCACTTCCATCCGACCTGACTTTTTCCCCACAAACCAACTGTCAAGCCTGCACACAGCATACAGCATTCCAACTGTCAAAACTCTGTCACCATTCCAGCTACAGTAAAACTACTCACAGAAGAATAGTTTTTCAGCGCAAGGAACTTGATTGACAGCTGAAATATAAGAAGTTTTAGATTGGATATCTATTATAGTTGCTCAACACCAAATGTTTACATTCCACTTGTGAGTTGTGAACTTTGTGTTTGTGTGGACAGGGCTTATGAATATCATTGTGTATGTGCTATATTTATTATGGATGCACTTGGTTACCTGCACTGCTGATTAAAACCCTAGAGCTAGTTATTAAAACTTAATAGTAAGACAACACCAAACATTAATATTTGCCTTTCTGTAATATATGGGATATTATATGACACCATTACCAAAGATATATACATATTGGCAGAGATATGTGTGTTTGTGTTATTTATGTGGGTATGTGTACAGATACCATTACCAGAGGTATTTATATATGGGTAGTGACCTTGAAATTCATGTGTGGGGGGTTGTGTGGATATGTATCACCCATCCATCATCTGAGACTAAAAAGCATGTCACCCTAATGCTGTAATGCAGGAGAACACATTTAAGAGTAATGAAAGACTTACACTTTGTATAGGGAAAGCTGCATTAGAATCAGTTATCACTATAGAGTAAAGTATAAATCAGAACAGATCCACAGTCACAAACTTTTACAAAGTAAAGGCGTAAATCTCTTTCTAGCCAGCCCAGATTTCATTGGTTTTGTGTGAGATTTAAGCTCAAAACTGACATCACTTCTCTGCCTAGCATAGAGTACGTTTTTTTATGATAGGCTAAGACTGACAGGTGTTTTTTAAAAAGGACACGATTGGGTTTAATTATTAATTCTAATTTTGCCACTGTGGAAGGTGGGGATAAAACTTTCTATTTGGCTATTCTATTTATAGTTATTAGTGGTTGCAGCTCAGTAAGTACTTTTATAACTTTACTAGCAGGTGTACCCGGCGTTGCCCGTGTACACTTGTGGGTAAAATATTTTTTACATGCAGGTGTGTGTTTGGCTTAGATGGGAGAGACAGGTGGAAAAAGAAGTGCACAGTTGGTAATGTACGTCGTGTATTTTATAGTTATGAGTTGAGGAGGTGACATTGCTTGAGGGACGTATAGCACATATGTTTATTGCAAAACCTTATATACAACGTTATCAGTTTTTCCACTTGGAGTGTAAATATACAAATGTTGTGGTAAACCTACTTGTGAACATGCTACATGGAATTTGCCGTTGGGAAAACATGGTGATTGCAACTGAATATCGCAGCAATTGAGTGACTGACAGGCGTCAGTGTCTCTGAAGCATGTGATGTGCAGCTCTTTGTCTGTGTTGTTAAACCGGGTTTCATTCTGTTGCGCTGTCTGAGCGTTGTGTGTTTTTATTAAGCGTGCTTAATTTTTTGCACATTTGTTAGCAGTATGTCAGTTTGTTTGCACTTTATCCTTGCTCAAGGACCACTTTATATTGACTATGAGATCCCAATCAATAAAGTTAGTTTCTGGTCCGAATTGAAAGTGCCATGATGTCTTTGTTCTTTTAGTTGTAACTGTCTGTAAAGTGTGTGACATGTGGGCAGTGTGTGTCGGTTTCTTAAGTCCAGGTAATGCAGGTAATTCCTGTGTAGTCCATACCCCCCAACCATCCCGATTTGAATAGGTGGATGGGGCATGTCTGCGATGTTGCAGTGGGTGGGGGCACAGCATTCAAGGGTGTGGACAGTCTGGGTCATGTTTGTGATGTTGTGGTGTCCAGGAGGCTTGGACGTGACATTTGATGGTTGCGATATTTGGGGGCATGGCCACGCTGTTTCAAAGCGTGGGCGTAGCTGTGCCATTTTGGGGCGTGGGTGTGGTGTTTGGAGGTGTGCCTGTGATGTTTAGGGGCATGGACAGAATATTTGTGTATGAGGGTGTGATTCGGGAACAGACCTTGGATGTTTGGGTGTGTGGCCATAATATATGGGGGCGGACCATAATGTTTTGGGGGGTGACCACAATATCTGGTAGCGTGGTCACAACATTTTTGGTCATGGTTGCAATGCATGGCAGTTATCTTTGGGGGTGTGGCCTTGATGGTTGGGGTATGAGCATGACCGTGATGTTTTTGGGGGTGTGGCCGTGGCAGCAATATCTGGGGGTGTGGTCACATTCCAGGAGGCTTTGCTTTAAATTTCTTAGCATGACAATAACCGCAAATGTGATTCATATCACCAATAGAACACAGTCTTTCCAGGGTTTATATTTGTATATAAATGCCATTCATATCACCAATAGAACACAGTCTTTCCAGGGTTTATATTTGTATATAAATGTGATTCATATCACCAATAGTAACATAGTCTTTCTAGGGATAATATTTAAAACCTCCAGGAGCAAATTGTGATGTCTTACAGACCTTAAGGGCATGCCCAAACTGTGCTGCATACGCAATCACATGTGTGTGCTACATGCTCTACAATACACAAGTTCCCCCCCCCCCCCACACACACATTTTTTCTGTTTGGTATTTTTGTGCAACAGCCAGAGAACGCAACACACTGATCCCTGCTGGGATCATCCTTGCGGTTGGTTATGAACCTGTGTGCCAGATCCCTTAGTCCGAGGTCCCTCTGCACTGCACTGAAATTGAAAAACACTACACAAACCTTTACCTTGCCCTGGTGTCATTGTCTGATCAATAAATAGCACACTCACCAGTGTCTTATTATAGATTTTTATTGACATTAAATGTAGCAGCAATATCTTCTGTGATGCTTTACAATGACATTGATACCTTAACATCTGTCCCTGCTCTGAAGAGCTTACAATCTAATCACTTTATTTCATACATACAGCCTATCAGTAAGTCTTTATGATTGCGGGAGAAACCGGAGTGCCCAGGGGAAACCCACATACAAACACTGTGTGTGATCTACATCCCTCCTGCTGTATTGCTTCCTCTTTGTAGTGATGATCTGTAATTGCTTGTTTGAGGATTGATCATAATGAAGGAGAGCAGGGGGTGCGACTGCATTGTGGCCCAGTTTCAGGGGCCCCTGAGTTTATACCATCTCACAGACACAGGGCAGTCACTAGGGGGCCTCATTCTTAAAAGATGCTAAAAGTAGAATGTCAGTGTGCCATCTTCATCTTTACGATCTTCTCCAGAAGATTTTACTCTCAGTTGTTCAGGTAGTTAATTCCGTAGAAATAATTTTCTTATATTGTACAGTCGTGGGTGTCGCATACTATATGAGGTTAAAACAAAATTTTTGTTCATCGGAGCTTGGGTTGCACAAGGCTCAAGGATGATTGGAGGTTTAAGTTTCCCTTTTCCTAATTCACACCAGTCTATTGTCTACATTGAGTAGATGAGGACCCTCTACACCTAGGATCAATGTAGAAACTGTAGGCAGCATCAATGAATTTCAGGATATGGTTAAATAGGCTAACCTTAAGCACCAAACCATTAAGTTTACCTGGGAAATAGCTACAGAACATCTTTACTATTAAGATGTTGATCTTTCCATTATAGGCAGTCGCATACACACCAGCTTGTATACAAAACCCACTGACAGGAACAACATACTACTACCCAGTAGCTTTCATTTCCCAGGCATCATAAAAGCCATTCTAAAAGGGCAATACTTAAGGGCAAAGAGAATCTGCTCTACAGATGAAACATACCAGATAGCTAAAGAAAATCTTGATGCCAAGTTCTTAGCCAGGGGTTATAATAAGCATACCATTAAGAATGTAGCCAGAGAGATTGCAGAAATCCTGAAGATACTCTACTTAAAGGCAATCCAGTTAAAACTAGAAAGGACAATATTACATTTGTTTCCACCTATTTAGGATTCAGCAAACAGGTCCATAAGATTATCAATAAATACTGGCCCATACTTAGCAGCAACAACGAGATTGGCAAATTATTTTCCCAAAGACCGACCTTTAGCTACAAAAGAGGCAGAACCATGAAAGACATCCTGTGCCCGGCAGAAATAGCTATATCTGCACATACAGCGGAACCCAGGTCTAACAAAAGAGGTACTTTCCCATGTCTAGAATGTATATGCTGTAGTTCTATCATCAAAGGGAATATTGTGTACCATCCCACTACGGGTAATAAAATCAAGCTATATCATCAATCTAACTGCAACACGAAAGGGGTCATCTACTTATTAAAATCTCCCCTGCAGATCGGGATATGTTGGACAAACTATAAGATCGGTCAATGAAAGAATTAAGGAGCACACTGCTAATATAAGAAACTTTAAGTCAAACACTTACACTGATACCCCAGTCTCCCGCCATTTTAATAACATGAGCCACAATCAGATGCAACTTAAGTGGCAGGTATTAGAGAAAGTGGAAAGACAGAACCGGGGGGGAGACTTTAAAAATACCCTGCTCCAGAAAGAATACAAATGGATCATGAAACTTAATACAATTTTCCCAACTGGTATGAATGAACAATGTAACATAAAATGCTTTTTGTAACAACTCAGGTATTACATGTGACATATAAATCTATGCATGTTTTTACAACTTATTTTTTACTTTAGTAAGTATAGCCTGCAGGTGTAACATAGTGGATCAACTACAACAGGCCACTTAGTGGCAGTATTGTATACATTACCATATAGTTATGCTCATTTTTATGCAATCATTAGTTGTTGCTAATATATTGTCGCTACTATTCAGCCATTCCTTGTAGTTAATACCAATTACTATATGGTACTATTAGTGTGCACTTTCTATGAAGCACAGGATGTAAGTTTAGTTATCTCTTTTTTAGGTATATTTGCAGGGATACCAATATGGAAGACTGTGATCACTCCTTGCAATTTTAGTTTGTCTTTCTATTTTATTTGTTTTCTACTCCATTTACTTTATTTCTCGTATCATACTGGTTTTCTTCCACCACATGGTACTTGGGTGTTCTGAACTCACTATGGTCAACATTATTTCAACATTATTTCACCGAACTTAGACTTCAACATTTAGTACTTTGTACACCCACAAGTACTCAATGAACTCGAACTATGATGTTTTTGACTACACACAAGTTTATGGATTTAATACCTGATTGGTCCACATGTATATTGTTGGCACAAAGAAAACAGTTATACACTTGAAGAGGAAGAACACTTTGGAAGCGGGACTATTTGTATTACACAACGGTGATTTGCTGATCGATTTGGTGTGGGATGGGCTTAGGTGGTTTGTTCCTTCTTGACTACCTATATTAGGCAGTCTGTGTTTTACATGTGGTATGCTTGAGAAAGGACGTTGGTCCGAAACATGTAGCACACATGTTTTGTTAAAATAAAGACATCTTGTTTCACAGCTTGGAGTCTGTGCCATCTGTATGCTGCACATATACCTCCATTTATTTGTATTGTCTACATTGAAAGAAATACAAAGAAACTGATCACTCTATTTTTCAAATTTAAACCCAAATTCCTCTGTCCCCATTCTAAATATTCCAATTCTCATGGAGAATGTCCACAATACAAACTTATCTGAAAGAATGGATGCTCCATTATATCCCCAGCACCATTAGCACTTGCTTCAAGGCGCATTAATCCATTTTCATCCATAAGCTACAGAAAAAAATGATTAGTTACCACAATGTATTAAAGGGGAACTGTGGTCTTCCATTTTGTATGTGCCTTATGGAGGCAGCCATTGATCACCTGATCATCTGACCGCTGCCTTGGTTTAGGGTTGGAGCATGCTCACTGTTGTCTTTTCTGCTGGGAAATTCTAATTAACATACCAGAAATGCAAAATTAAATTATAATTCCCCAGAAGTCTCTTTTCCCTTATTTGCATAATGAGCAAGGGAGTTGTGGGGAAAACTCTCCCTAACTCGCTTGACTCCTTGTAAATCTTATTTTTCAAAGCCCAAAGGTTGTTATCAGTAAATAACGGTCGTTATCGATAAATAACGGTCGTTATTTCACGATAACGATCGGTATTTTACGATAACGATACCGATCTTTTATAAATAGGGCCCTAAACTGCAATTTCGATCTCTTGCATTTTATAGTGTCTCCCAAACACACCTTTAAAATCTGATTGGTCTGATTTAAATCTTGAATCTGATTGGATCTTGGGTATTGGATCAATCCTATACCCCACCCCTAGATCTGATTGGTCCAATACCCTCGATCCAATCAGATTCAAGATTTAAATTAGACCAATCAGATTTTAAAGGTGTGTATGGGAGACACTATAAAATGCAAGAGATCTGTATTGCAGTCTAGTGTTGGATTAGCTGCTGTACTGATAAGTTGTAGTTAGGCATAAGGGCTACAAAAGATAGCTGTTAAGCTAGGTACACACAGTACAGATTTCTTTAATACTTGTTTTAACAAGTATTAAAACAGCGCTACTGCCATGTAGTTCTCTATTTATGTTATATTAGAGTTAGGAAGAGTTTTCCCCACAACTCCTTTGCTCATTATGCAAATAAGGGAAAAGAGACTTCTGGGGAATTATAATTTGATTTTGCATTTCTGGTATGTTAATTAGAAATTCCCAGAAGTAAAGACAACAGTGAGCATGCTCCAACCCTAAACCAAAGTGGCGGTAAGATGATCTGGTGATCAATGGCTGCCTCTATAAGACACATTCAAAATGGAAGACCACAGTTCCCCTTTAACATGTTTATTATTGGGTTTTATGGTTTATTTAAATACTTGCCCCACTGCATACCTCTGGTGATAATTGTTTTTTTAATATTTCCTTTTGGGTTTATACAGAGTGTCCCCCACCTTCACAACTTCCTATAATTCATTTGGCTGATTCTGCCAATGATGGGAATGGAGAGAAGATCCAGGAAGAAGAGGTACAGCAAAGGGAAGATAGTGACATTGATCATTCTATTCATAGAAGGATCTTTGATGCTGTTTCCATTGTAAGTCCATTACCATTGTATAATAAGATCAAAAGACTCTTCATTGCTATAAACACATACAGGGTTATTCAATAAAAGTTCTTATCGTTTAAAATAGTGCTAATTTTGCCCCAACCAATTAGATGTTAGCTTTCAAATGCTAAATAAGATCTGATTGGTTGGGGCTAAATTAGCACAATTTTAAACGATAAGAACTTTTATTGAATCTCCCTGAAAGTATACAATAATTATTATTTCATATTCAGGATTTCGAAATCAATGTTACTGGTCTTGGAGAGATTAATGACCATAGTGGAGATTCTGGTTTATTTTCCATTTTTCTTAGCATTTTTTTAATTATTGGGCCAGATTTTTTTTTTTTCCTCTGCAAATACCTTCTAAAATAGTTCAAATATATACAGGCATATTTTATAAAAGCAATCAAATATAGTGCATACCACTGCCTTTATTTAGTTTTGGTATTCATGTGTAAATTCATTGCAACTCCCTTGCTCATTATGCAAATAAGGGTAAAGAGACTTCTGGGGAATTATAATTTGATTTTGCATTTCTGGTATGTTAATTAGAATTTCCCAGCAGTGAAGACAGCAGTAAAGGCGGCGGCCAGATGATCTGGTGATCAATGGCTGCCTCCATAAGGCACATACAAAATGGAAGACCACAGTTCCCCGCATCATACACACGTGCGATTAAGGGTTCTGACCCGTGATGCAACGATGTGTATGCATGGCCGTTCCGGCCAATAATTGTGCCATGTATTGGCAGTTTGACGTCCAAAAGGCCATTCGGCCCAGGGATATTGGGCCGGAACTGCCATGCATACACATCGTTGCATCACGGGTCAGAACCCTTAATCGCACGTGTGTATGATGCGGGGAACTGTGGTCTTCATTTTGTATGTGCCTTATGGAGGCAGCCATTGATCACCAGATCATCTGGCCGCCGCCTTTACTGCTGTCTCACTGCTGGGAAATTCTAATTAACATACCAGAAATGCAAAATCAAATTTAATTCCCCAGAAGTCTCTTTACCTTATTTGCATAATGAGCAAGGGAGTTGCAATGACATTACACATGAATACCAAAACTAAATAGGCAGTGGTATGCACTATATTTGATTGCTTTTATAAATATGCCTGTATATATTTGAACTATTTTAGAAGGTATTTGCGAGGAAAAAAAAAAAATCGGCCCAATAATTAAAAAAATGGTAAGAAAAAATATTTTTTAGCCCTTTTCTAATATAACATAAATAGAGAACTACATGGCAGTAGCGCTGTTTTAATACTTGTCACCAAATACAGAGGATCTAAGGCTCACCAGGGCTGAAGGTAGCTCATGGAGCCTACCCAGCCAGGTGTATACTAGTCTAACAGCTATCTTTTGTAGCCCTTATACCTAACTACAACTTATCAGTACAGCAGCTAATCCAACAGTAGACTGCAATTCAGATCTCTTACATTTTATAGTGTCTCCATACCACACCTTAAAATCTGATTGGTCTAATTTAAATTTGAATCTGATTGGATCGAGGGTATTGGACCAATCAGATCTAGGGTGGGGTATAGGATTGGTCCAATACCCAAGATCCAATCAGATTCAAGATTTAAATCAGACCAATCAGATTTTAAGGTGTGTTTTGGGAGACACTATAAAGTGCAAGAGATCGAAATTGCAGTTTAGTTTGGCTTTGAAGCTATACTGATAAGTTGTAGTCTTGTATTTAGGTATAAAGGCTACAACAGTTTGGCTGTTGGTCTAGTATATATGTATATATATTCCGGCTGGGTAGGTCAACGAGCTCCTTCAGCTCTGGTGAGCCTTAGATCCTCATTTTTTGATAATAGTATTAAAGCGCACTACTGCTGGAAATTCTCTATTTATGTTTTTTAGAGCAGGCCCTATCAAAAAAATTATATATCTTAAATTTTTTAATTAATGAACTAGAAAACTGATTTTCTTTTTTTTCTGGTCAAATTCCTTTATATATATATTTATAAAATCAATCAAATATATTGCATACTACTGCCTATATATATATATTTAGTATTCATGTGTAACATATAGTTTTATTCCTTCTGGGCTTTGAAAAATAAGATTTACAAGGAGTCAAGCGAGTTAGGAAGAGTTTTCCCCACAACTCCCTTGCTCATTATGTAAATAAGAGGGAAAGAGACTTGGGGAATTATAATTTAATTTTGCATTTCGGTATGTTAATTAGAATCTCCCAGCAGAAAAGACAACAGTGAGCATGCTCCAACCCTAACCAAGGCAGTGGTCAGATGATCAGGTGATCAATGGCTGCCTCCAATAAGGCACATACAAAATGGAAGACCACAGTTCCCCTTTAACATTGTGGTAACTAATCATTTTTTTCTGTAGCTTATGATGAAAATGGATTAATGCGCCTTGAAGCAAGTGCAATGGTGCTGGGGATATAATGGAAGCATCCATTCTTTCAGATAAGTTTGTATTGTGGACATTCTCCATGAGAATTGGAATATTTGAATGGGGACAGAGGAATTTGGGTTTAAATTTGAAAAATAGAGTGATCAGTTCTTTGTATTTCTTCAATGTAGACAATACAATAAATGGAGGTATATGTGCAGCATACAGATGGCACAGACTCCAAGCCTGTGAAACAGATGTCTTTATTTTAACAAAACAATGTGTGCTACACTGTTTCGGACCAACGTCCTTTCTCAAGCACACCACATGTAAACACCAGACTGCCTATATATAGGTAGTCAAGAAGGAACAAACCACCTAATGCCCATCCCACACCAAATCGATCAGCAAATCACCGTTGTGTAATACAAATAGTCCCGCTTCCAAGTGTTCTTCCTCTTCAGTGTATAACTGTTTCTTTGTGCCAACAATATACATGTGGACCAATCAGGTATTAAATCCATAAACTTGTGTGTAGTCAAAAACATCATAGTTCGAGTTCATTGAGTACTTGTGGGTGTACAAAGTACTAAATGTTTGAAGTCTAAGTTCGGTGAAATAATGTTGAAATAATGTTGACCATAGTGAGTTCAGACAAACCCAAGTACCATGTGGTGGAAGAAAGAAACCAGTATGATACGAGAAAAAAGTAAATGGAGTAGAAAACAAAAAAATAGCAAGAACAAACTAAAATTGCAAGGAGTGATCACAATCTTCCATATTGGTATCCCTGCAAATATACCTAAAAAGAGATAACTAAACTACATCCTGTGCTTCATAGAAGTGCACACTAATAGTAACCATATAGTAATTGGTATAACTACAAGGAATGGCTGCTGACGAATATAGCGACAATATATTAGCAACAAACTAATGATTGCATAAAATGAGCATAATTATATGGTATGTATACAATACTGCCACTAAGTGGCTGTTGTAGTTGATCCACTATGTTACGCCTGCAGGCTACTTACTAATCTGTAGTTTTCTATAAGCAGGTGTCTATTTATATATCTGCGGAAAATACAAAAAATAAGTGTTAAAACATGCATAGATTTATATGTCACATGTAATACCTGAGTTGTTACAAAAAGCATTTTATGTTACATTGTTCATTCATACCAGTTGGGAAAATTGTATTAAGTTTCATGATCCATTTGTATTCTTTCTGGAGCGGGTATTTTTTAAAGTCTCCCCCCCGTTCTGTCTTTCCACTTCTCTAATACCTGCCACTTAAGTTGCATTAGGCCCTATTATAAAAAATCGTTATCGTTATCGTAAAATACCGATCGTTATCGTAAAATAACGACCGGGGTTTTACCGATAACGACCGTTATTTACCAATAACGGTCGTTATTTACCGATAACGACCGTTATTTACCGATAACGGTCGTTATCGGTAAATAACGACCGTTATCGGTAACTAACAGTCGTTATCGGTAAATAATGACCGGTATTTACCGATAACGACCGGTATTTAACGATATCGGTAAATAACGGTCGTTATTGGTAAATAACGGTCGTTATCGGTAAAACCTGGTCGTTATTTTACGATACGATCGGTATTTACGATAACGATAACGATCTTTTATAAATAGGGCCCATTGTGGCTCATGTTATTAAAATGGCGGGAGACTGGGGGTATCAGTGTAAAGTGTTTGACTTAAAGTTTCTATATATAGCAGTGTGCTCCTTAATTCTTTCATTGACCGATCTTATAGTTTGTCCAACATATCCCGATCTGCAGGGGAGATTTTAACAAGTAGATGACCCCTTTCGTGTTGCAGTTAGATTGATGATATAGCTTGATTTTATCCCGTAGGGATGGTACACAATATTCCCTTTGATGATAGAACTACAGCATTACATTCTAGACATGGGAAGTACCTCGTTTGTTAGACCTGGTTCCGCTGTATGTGCAGATATAGCTATTTCTGCGGGCACAGGATGTCTTTCATGGTTTCTGCCTCTTTGTAGTAAAGGTCGGTCTTTGGGAAAATAATTTGCCAATCTCGTTGTTGCTGCTAAGTATGGGCCAGTATTTATTGATAATCTTATGGACGTTTGCTGAATCCTGAATAGGTGGAAACAAATGTAAATTGTCCTTTCTAGTTTTAAACTGGATTGCCTTAAGTAGAGTATTTCAGGATTTCTGCAATCTCTCTGGCTACATTCTTAATGGTATGCTTATTAAAACCCCTGGCTAAGAACTTGCATCAAGATTTTCTTTAGCTATCTGGGATGTTTCATCTGTAGAGCAGAATTCTCTTTGCCTTAAGTATTGCCCTTTCAGAATGGCTTTTATGATGCCTGGGAATGAAAGCTACTGGGTAGTAGTAGTGTTCCTGTCAGTGGGTTTTGTTATACAAGCTGGTGTGTATGCGACCTGCCTTAATGGAAAGATCAACATCTAATAGTAAATGTTCTGTAGCTATTCCCAGGTAAACTTAATGGTTTGGTGCGTAAGGTTGCCTTGTTACCATATCCTGAATTCATTGATGCTCTGCCTAGAGTTTCTACATTGATCCTAGGTGTAGAGGGTCCTCATCTACTCAATGTAGACAATAGACTGGTGTGAATTAGGAAAAGGGAATCTTAAACCTCAATATCCCTTGAGCCTTGTGCAACCAAGCAGAATGAACAAAATTTTGTTTTAACCTCATATAGTATGCGACACCACGACTGTACAATATAAGAAAATTATTTTACGGAATTAACTACCTGAACAACTGAGAGTAAATACTTCTGGAGAAGATCGTAAAGATGAAGATGGCACACTGACATTTTCACTTTTAGCATCTTTTAAGAATGAGGCCCCCTAGTGACTGCCTGTGTCTGTGAGATGGTATAAACTCAGGGGCCCCTGAACTGGGCCACAATGCAGTCGCACCCCCTGCTCTCCTTCATTATGATCAATCCTCAAACAAGTAATTACAGATCATCACTACAAAGAGGAAGCAATACAGCAGGAGGGATGTAGATCACACACAGTGTTTGTATGTGGGTTTCCGGGCACTCCGGTTTCTCCCGCAATCAAAGACTTACTGATAGTGTAGTATGAAATAAAGTGATTAGATTGTAAGCTCTTCAGAGCAGGGACAGATGTTATAGATCAATGTCATTGTAAAGCATCACAGAAGAATTGCTGCTACATTTAATGTCATAAAAATCTATAATAAGACAACTGGTGAGTGTGCTATTTATTGATCAGACAATGACCACAGGGCAAGATAAAGGTTTGTGTAGTGTTTTTCAATTTCAGTGCAGTGCAGAGGGACCTGGACTAAGGGATCTGGCACACAGGTTCATACCAACCGCAAGGATGATCCCAGCAGGGATCAGTGTGTTGCGTTCTCTGGCTGTTGCACAAAATACCAAACAGAAAAAAGTGTGTGTGGGGGGGGGGGGGGGGGAACTTGTGTATTGTAGAGCATGTAGCACACGCATGCGATTGCGTTGCAGCCACAGTTTGGGCATGCCCTTAAGGTCTGTAAGACATCACATTTGCTCTGGAGGTTTTAAATATATCCCTAGAAAGACTATGGGGCATATTTATAAAGGTTCGTTAACTTCGCGGCCGTTTTCGCGGACATTAACGCATAAATCGGTTTACCGCGATTTATAAAGGTCCGAAAACGGCCGCGAAAAGTAACGAACGTTAACCTTTCGCGCCGATACTTACCTGTTACCGCCGCTTCTATTTATAAAGCGGCGGTACTGGTTTCGCTCGGCTAGTATCGGCTGTTTTACTTCGCCACCTTGAAGGAGGCGACAGTCAGCCGATACTAACCTCCGCGGCGGGGATGGGCAGGCACCCTCGGGGGTGCTCACACCGCCCCCGGGAGACACGCCCACCCCGCCACACCCCCCGCGGCGGCAGCGGCGACCAACCCGTTGCCGCCGCCGCTTCCCAGCAGCCCCTCCAACCGTTCCCGGCAATCTCGGAACGGGAGGCTAGGAGGGGCTGCCGGGAAGGGGCCGCAGCAGGTGGTCGCGACCACCCGCCGCGCACCCCCTCCCCGGCAACCCTCCAAGCCCCCCACCCCGGCCGCTCCCGGGAGGGGAAGGGAGGGAGCCGCTGGGGGGGTGGAGGCTCCCTCCAGCGGGGCCTTGAGAAGGGCCTTTTGGGGCTTGGGGGTCCACGCAGCTCGAACCGGGACCCCCTCCCCGGCCCTTACAAGGGCCCTTGCGGCACGACAAGTGCCTTTGGCGGGGGTCCCACAGCTGAAACCGGGACCCCCAGTGCGGCTCTTAAAAGAGCCCTTGCGACGTCTTCTTTCTTCCAGTCCCGGCGACACCAGCTCCGCCGAGGCCGCCGACACCCCGAGAGGTACCCTGCGGCCGCCAGGGGTACCCCCGGCGGGCGCCGGCGACCTCAACGAGGCCGATGTTGCCGGCGTCTTGATCCGACGCGACGTCTTCGGGCTGGTGACACCAACCCCACTCAGGTCGCCGATGCCAGGCAGACTCACTGCGGCCGCCAGTGAGCCTGCTGGCACCCGCCGGCCTCACGACGGGAGCCGATTTGCCAGCGCTTTCTTTCTTCTTTCTTCAGCCATCTAACTGCGATGGCATCTGATTCCGCGGCGGAAAGCTCCTCTTTATATAGGTTTGGCAGAAATCCAAATCCGTTTCTGATTGGTCAATTTTTAATACTTGCTTTACATTAACCAATCAGATTTCAGAACTTTCCAGAAATCTGATGGTTAATGTAAAGCAGGGGTACCTCTCGGGGGTCGGCGGCCTCGGCGGAGCTGGTGTCGCGGGACTGGAAGAAAGAAACGTCGCCCAAGGGCTCTTTAAGAGCCGCACTGGGGTCCCGGTTTCAGCTGCGGGACCCCCGCCAAAGGCACTTGTCCGTGCCGCAAGGCCCTTGTAAGGGCCGGGAGGGGGGTCCCGGTTCGAAGCTGCGGGACCCCCTAAGCCCCAAAAGGCCTTCTCAGGGCCCCGCTGGAGGGAGCCTCCACCCCCCAGCGGTCCCTCCCTTCCCTCCCCGGATCAGGCCGGGGCGGGGGGGCGGGGCTTGGAGGGGTTGCCGGGGAGGGTGCGGGGCGGGCGGGGTGGTCGCGACCACCTGCTGCGGCCCTTCCCGGCAGCCCTCCTAGCCTCCCGTTCCGAGATTGCCCGAACGGGGAACGGTTGGGAGGGGCTGCTGGGAGTGCCATGTATTGGCAGTTTGACGTCCAAAAGGCCATTCGGCCCAGGTCTCATTGACAGAATTGCCTGGTGGATCTTCAACGAGCCCCGACCGAACGGCTGTTTCAGCCAACAAAGTGCCCATACAAAACACAATTATTGGCCAGAACAGCCGTGAATACACGTCGTATGTAGTGGGTTGGCACCCAGAATTGCCCGTGTGTATAAAGCTTTAGGGGAAAACCCTTAAACAAAGCCAAAATAGCAGATTTGTCTGTTTCCCCTTATAACTTACCCCAGATAATAAGGTCCTGATATCCTCGTTTGCATCTGCCATAGGATCTTTTGCTCTAATTGGACGCTAAAAATATTAAAAAATTAATTGTTTAGAAATACAGTTTTATTCAGACAATACACTGACAATAAAGTGAAAGTCTTCACCAGGAATGCAGCCAACCATATGTTTGAAAACTGCAACTCCCAACATTCCTTTGTGCATCCCTGGGCTACACAGTTTCCCTAATCTGAAACCAATCAATGAATGGTCCATACTCACATGATCGAATAGCATTTCATGGATGATGACGCCTAATGCAAACCAGTCCACTGATCTGGTATGGGGCTCCTTTTTCAATAACTCTGGGGCTCTGTATTGAAGAGATCCATATAGACGTTTCATTTCGTCTCCAAATCCAATTGCTTAACAAGACACCACATATTCACATTACCTAAAGTTATTATTGTCGTTATATGTGTTGACTGTTTATTACAGACCCGATCACAGGGACCCATAACAAACTGACATTATCTGACACAGTGAACAGATCCAGTTAAAAGACTTAACTGTTGTATTCAATTAGATCAACTGGACTTGAAATATATACCATGACCTGGATGAATGAGAACCTTCACAAGCTTAAAAGACTTAAGTATTTTAATTGGAGGTTTTTAGTATAAATGGCACATTAAAGCATGAATTGATACTACTTTCTATGGGATTGGACCAGGAATCCTACCTTCTTTACAACATCCAAAATCTGCTAATTGCAGGTACCCAGTGCCGTCCAATAGGAGATTTTCAGAATTTAGATTTCTGGAGAAGAACAAAAGAGAATATTGAAAATAATGGGCTGTATTCAATGCTGTTCCCTCTGGTAGAAGACTTAATTTCTCTGTCCCTCTAACAATAATATAATAATAGTAGTCTAGTAGTAATGGGCCATTCCTTATATGCGAACGTAAATCTCCCAGAGATGCATATTCCATGAATAAACACATATGATGTTTTGTATGTAAGGAGCCAACCCAGCCAATTAGAAAACGGCTTTTCTCTTTCTGAGCCATTTCTAACACCCTCCTCTCTGTCATTAGGCTAAGAAATAAAAGAAAATTTCAAAAGGTGAAACCATACATTTGTGTTTATAAACCAAAGGCTACATTACAAAGATAGACATTAGGTGTTCCCCTTAAACCTCTTTTATTTACATAATTTACATAATACAAAACCCGTCTTCTGGATAATAAAATAATAAGAATTATAATGAAATGGACATAAACTATAAAAGTTTCTAGAGTTAGTGGATATCTATTATTGGCTTTTTTGTTACAATTAGATTTATACCGACCCATCAATCTCTGGGTTGCTCTGGTGTTTTCCCACTTTTATTGTTTTTATAGCGGTTCCGATCACTTTCCTAAGAAAAAGGATAATTCCATAAGTGACGGAGTCACTCACTTTTCCAAACTCTCCTTGACCGAGATAGTTACAGTACCAGAAATCATTTATACTGGATAGAGAAAGGAATCAGAAATTCAAAAATTATGGCTCAGCCCTTAGTCATCAGTATAATGTGACTCAATGAAAAACATTAATCCTAACGGGCTACAATTTCTATTTAACTTACTCTAATTCACAAGGGTCTGGTTGTTGACACCCTTCTTCAATGTCTCGTTTCATCCCTCTGCTTCATTCTGATTGGATGGAGGACTAGCAGGTCTGGCAGGCTAAATATTGAAATAAATTGCTGTTACCTGCAATACAAAGCAAAAGTCCCTCTGGCTGCTCTACAATGAGGGTAACAGACATACCATGCAGTCAATCTGTGGTTCTACATAAATGGGATTTTCTTTATTTCCATTTTTCAATTCAAAAGATGGACAAACTGCAAAAACCACATTAAATTATGGTTCAATTACCGCCATTGTAATGTGGTCATAGTAATGTTACATTAGATGCTAGATCTCAATATTACAGTAAACCTGGGGTTCCCTCTAAGATTTATAAGTAAGGTCAAATAAGTAATAATATTTCACTCATGCTCATGATGATTTCCCATATACTATACCGGGAGGTGGGTCAGTTTCAAAGATACTCCAATGAATGGAAAATAAACCAGAATCTCCACTATGGTCATTAATCTCTCCAAGAAGCTCCTGGGATTCATATCTATGGTGTTGTTGTGTAGCAGTCTATAAACTGCACATATATGTTGATAAAACAGATAAAAATAGTGTTTTTGTTACATAGCCTGTAATTGCTTTCCTTTGGCTAAATAGCCTGCAAAATAGTAACTAACCCAAGTGCCTATGTAGTTGCACTGCTAGTTTCACTATTCCCTGACAAGCACTCTCAAACAGCAGAGGGCAGATAGGGAATGTATAGGATAGGGGTTGTATATTGAAAACATGCAGTGTAAATACAACCAGGTTGAAATAAGTGTAGTCCCGCTACTTACATTTATTATAAGCATCCCCCAATAATGAGATGATCTGATCACTAAATATATATCCACTTACAATATAAGATTATTATAAAATAGAAATATGCTTAGAAATGCAAAATCACGGTTTATTCCTGTGCTGCGCTGAGCAGGGAAATTATTTCTCTATTGCCCCAGAGCACTGCATAGCCAGGAAAACCCAACTTGAACACCTCACTACACAGAGATTGAATGGTTGGGTAATCCACTGGAATAGCGACAACTAAAGAGTTACTATGTAATGTGACATAGTAACTCTTTAATTGCCGCCATTGATGTGGCATGAGGCACATAAGTAAAAAGACCTTTCAAATGTTGCAACAAAAATGAAAGTTTATTGCAAGCACTTTCTGCACTTTTCCTTTAAGGTAACAGGTATAAAAGGACATCAATACTGAAAAAAAATGTTATCTTTAGATATCCAATCTGAAATATCTTCTGCTAGGTGTAGTTTTGCTATAACTAGAATAGAGACAGTGTTCATGCAAATCATGTGAATTGCATGATGGGAAATTCCCTCTTTCAATGCTGCCTCATAGTGATTACCGAGCATGCTTGCCCTCATAGAAACCTCAACAAGGAATAGTAAGAGGCGGAAAAAAATTACACCAGAAATGGCTCCTACTCTTTAATTTCTGGGACTTTGAAGAGACATTACAGGAGAACCGTTAGGAGCAGAGGGGTAAGGTGAGGATTTTTGAACACTACACAGTGAGGCCAGTAGTAGGTTAAATTTTAGTTTTGGGGGTGGAAATGCCCTTTAAAGATTCAGAGGGAGGAACTGTCAATTAAAGTGAATGGCATGTATAGTCACGCCCTCCTTCTGCTGCGAATTACCATATCCACGGTCCTCCCTATGAAGTAAACTACCATATCCCTCTAATTATAAACAGTACAAACGCTGCCACTATGTGTAAAGGTTCGTACACTCATGCGGTCGCAGGTGCTGACCCGCGATGCACCATGTGTATATGTGTATGAACGGCCATTTTGAACGATAAATCGCGCCAAACGGTCGTTCGGTCAGAGATCATTGACCAACTGGCCGGGCAGATCTCTGTTTCACCCGATAAAGTGCCCATTCCCGGCACGATTATCGCCGGCCCGTGATCACACGTGTGTATGAACCTTAAGAGTAAGCAGGACACACATGTACTGGCAAATCAAGGAGAAATTTTAAAGACGTCTCTACTAGTACCACATTATAATTATTAATAAAGTCAATTAATCTTCAATAAATACTGAGTGAAATTCTCAGAAACTCGGTAATCAAAGAAAAAACTTTTTATCCCATCTCTCTCCACACACATGTAAAAGCCATAAATGAAAGTTATATGGTAACAAACCTTGTATTATACAGAGCCTGACAGATTCATGTAATTAGCAGGGCTGCATTATTGTAAATTGATTTTATTTTATACTGTGATCATTCTAACTCAGACTGGCTACAGGTGTTTTACCTGATTAACCTGTGGCTCTCTATGTGTTTTCAAAATACAACTCCAACCTTTCCCTGACTGCCCTCTGCTATTAGAGAGTATCTTTAGGGTAAATGGTGATAGATGCATTTCAACTACACCAACAATAATGTTGTTCAAAGCCAGTGAATTTGATCAGGCAAGGCAACTAAATACTGAGATAACTATATGAAACCTTTTTTTTTTTTTTGTACACTAATCACAAAATAATGATAAATTAGATGTAGCAAAACAGAGAGCAGCCACACTGCAACTACCATGCACCAAAACTAATGCATTTAGAAAGCTCAGCTAGACACCAAACAACTGATAGTTGCTATGCTTGCAGAACAAACTAGCAGCTCTGCTACTAAAATAGAACTAGGACTTGCTGAAGGCCTCTGGCTGTTTTATACTGTCTCCTTGGCACACCCCCAACATATGATTGGTCAATAATACAAGAGCCAATCAGATTTAAGATTTGTTCTGGACCAATCAGATTTTGAGTGTGTGTTTATGAAACACTATAAAACTTTATGAAATCCTCGAAGCTCAGTTTGTCAGCATGTCTTGCCCTTGTATTTAGGGATGGCCGGTTCGTGTATCCGAACCCGGATCCGCTGCGGATCTATCCCGTTCGCGAACGTCAGATTTTTCCGGATTTTCCGCCTTCTGAACTTCCAATTCGCGGATTTTTCGTATTTTCGAAAATTTTTGAAATTACGGGTTTTCGTGTATTTTCGAAAATTTTCGAAAATACGAGAAAACACGTAACTTTGAAAATTTTCGAAAATACAAGGATTTCTCTTATTTTCATAAATACGTTTTTTCGAAAATTTTCGAAATTACGAGGATTACTCGTATTTTCGAAAATACATATTTGCGAAAATACTAGTTCTCGTAATTTCGAAAATTTTCGAAAATACAAAAAATCGCGTAATTTCGAGGGTATTTTTCATTTTGATGGGTCCGCTCGCGGATTTTCGAATTTTCGAATTTTTCCGAAAATTCGCAGATCCTCGAGCGGACCGGATTTTGCGAAGTTCGGACATCTCTACTTGTATTTAGGTTAGAGATTTGCAAGTAAGTGGCTGGTTGTTTTGTTGGACTGCAGCAATTAATATTATTTAGCTCCTAGTTTTATTGCCTATGGTGTCATTGTGTAGTAGACTATAGACAGCACATACATGTTGATATAAATAATAAAAATAGATTTCTGTTTGCAGAACCAGAATTTGCTTTACTTAAGACAAATAGTCTGCAAAAATGTGAGCAAGCCTAATACGCTACTAGTTCTACTATTCTCTGACAAGCACTCTCAAACAGCAGAGGGAATGTTAGGGGTTGTACATTGAAATCATGCAGCAAGGCTGTCAGAATCACTGCAGTATGAATACAATCAGGTTGTAATTAACTCAATCCTGTTACTTACATTAATTATAAGTGTCCCCCAATTATGAGATGATCTGATAACTAAATATATATCCACTAAAAATGTATTGCTCTATTGCCTAGAGCAGGGATGTCCAACCTGTGGCCCTCCAGATGTTGGAAAACTACAACTCCCAGTATCCCTTGGATTCTTCAGCAATAGAGGAATGCTGTTTGTTGTAGTTTTCAAACATCTGGAGGGCTGCAGGTTGGAAATCCCAGACCCAGAGCCTTGTATAAACAGGAAAAACCAACTTGGATACCACATTATACAGAAAGTGATTGATTGGATAACCCACTGGAATAGCAGCGACTCCTGTGGCAGGACGCACATAAGTAAAAAGACCTTTCAAATGTGGCAACAAAAATCAAAGTTTATTGCAAGCACTTTCTGAAGATTTACTGAAAGGTAACAGGTATAACAGGACATCTATACTGAAAAAATAGTTATCTTTAGATATCCAATCTGAACTATCTTCTGCTAGGTGCATTTTTGCTATAACTGGAATGGAGACAGTGTTCGTGCAAATCATGTAAATTGCATGATGGGAAATTCCCTCTTCCAATGCTGCCTCTTAGTGATTACTGAGCATGCTTGCCCTTATAGACTGCCCGGAGGTCCGGAAGGAGGTCTCGGTTAAGATTGGGAGGAGAGATACTGAGCCTGAGCAAATCAATTGCTGTATCTAAGGAATGCAGCGACACACAAACCTCAGAGTATGTGCTACTTACATGTATTAATTTATAGATTAAGATGAGGCAGTCATTTTTTCACTATAGTGGCCCTTTAATCTAACCCGCAGTATCGCTAAAAAGCGATATATATAAATATGGCCCTAAGGTTCACCAGAGCTAAAGGTAGCTCTTTGAATCTACCCAGTCAGGTATATACTAGACTAACAGCAGTAGTCTTTATGCCTGAATACAAGTCTACAACTCAGTATAGCTGCTAAGCCAACACTAAGCTGCAATTTAGATCTCTTGCATTTCATAGTGTCTCTCAATCACACCTTTAAAATCTGATTGGGTATTGGACCAATACTATACCCCACCCCTAAATCAAGATTTAAATTAGACCAATCAGATTTTAAAGGTGTGTTTGACATTATAAAATACAAGAGATCTGAATTGCAGCTTACTGTTGGATTAGTAGCTGTATTGCTGCTTGTGAAGGTTCTCATTCATCCAGGTCATGGTATATCTGTTGTATTCAATTAGATCAACTAGACTTGAAGTTTAGTTCTTGAAGACGTTTCGCTGTGATATGCTAATTGGGATTTTCCAGGGTACATAATTGCCACAGATTCTTGTTCAAGTCATTCTGAATTGAGAAAGCCAGTCGGATGGCTAGTGAAACGTCTTCAAGAACTAAACTTCAAGTCCAGTTGATCTAATTGAATACAACAGATACAGCTGTATTGATGTGTTCTGATGACACCCACAAGTTGGGTGTCATCAGAATCCTGCAACACAGAGCAGAGAACATCCCCACTACTACTGAGGCGAAGGCTAAAGAAATAAAAACATCTCAGAGGAGCCCTTAAAACTAGAGGATATCCAGACTGGGCCTTTGTCAGAAAATGTAAAGGAAAGAAAATAACACATATACCAACAGTGAAGGGGAAAAGCAAGACAGGAGAAAGAAGATGGTCATCACATATGTAGCAGGGGTCTCCGAGAAATTAAAGGGCATATCCACCCCCAAAACTATTTTTTGCTGTAGTATAGGGAACGCTATCCTGTGTACTTTTGTCATATACTTTCATTATTTTTTTGGAACAGTTATCAAGAAGGGTTTTGCATATTGGTTAAAATAGCCCTTTCTCCATTTATTAATTAAACATGCAGAATCTGAGCAACTGATTTGCAAGTGCCACCTGGGATTCTGGAATTTTACATTAACCCATTCCCTTCTTCTATAGTCATGAGAACTACATGATCTGATATTGTTGTGCGCAAGTAGCATGTTGATGTCAGATTGAATCAGTATATATATATATATATATATATATATATATATATATATATATATATACACAGAAATACAAAGGCACTCACAGGTCTGAAACTTTTGAATGGCACCCAGGCATTTCCTTGCTTGGAATGGAGTGCTGATCACTGCTGTTTGCTCTATAGTAAGACACAACAGTTGTAACAAGTAGAGCTGCATTTATTACAGACTAGTTACTTTTACACTTGAATTTATTCAGACTCAACTTTGCTGCATGTGTTTCTGATATCCCTTTAATTACCATATTGCTCTCTAGACTGGTTTGCAATCATCTCCCTCTGTTCTATTACTGGAGATTATTTCTAATAAAATATTGATACCAGATATTCCAACATATCAATAGCTCTGTTACTCAGATCTCCTGTTGAGTATTTAGCTGGGACAACAAATCATACTTTTACTGGATTTTTGTTTAATCTTAGATACTGAGAGCAAAATACTGAGAACTAAACTGAGAGCCATCTGACCTAAGGGCTGCCCATTCAAGCTACCCAGCCAGAATTACTCAATAAGCTTATATCCCAGTACATGCCTCAGAACAAAGCTATAACATGTCAGATGAAATGAAAAACTGAAACTAGCTCTCCTTGCTAAACATTCACTATTTGTAGTGACTCATAAACCCACCCCCAATATCTGATTGGTCCAACATCCAAGATCCAATCAGATTTAAGATTGTATCTAGACCAATCAGATTTTGGGGGGTTGTTTATGAGACACTATAAAAAACCATGAAATCTTCAGAGCAGCTCAGTTTCTAATCAGCAGTCACACTAGCAGGTCTTACTTTTGTATTTAGGTTAGAGATTTGCAAGTAGATGGCTGGTTATTTAGTTGGACTTCAGAAATGAATGTTTTGTAGCTCTTGGGATTCATACCTATGGTGTTGTTGTATAGCAGTCTATAAACTGCACATATATGTTGATATAACCTACCCCCTTAATGGATCCCTATGGGACCCAAGTAGCCGATAATATCCTTATAATCCTGGCAGATGCAAGTTTGCCCACCGTGTGACTGGCAGATGCAAGTTTTCCTACCATGACTGGCACATACAAGTTTGCCCACTCTGACTGGCATATACAAGTTTGCCCACCATGTGACTGGAACTTGTATGTGCCAGTCATGGTAGGAAACTTGCATCTGCCAGTCACACGGTGGGCAAACTTGCATCTGCCAGTCACACGGTGGGCAAACTTGCATCTGCCAGTCACACGATGGGCAAACTTGTATATGCCAGGCAGAGTGGGCAACTTGTATGTGCCAGTCAGAGTGGCAAACTTGTATGTGCCAGTCACGGTAGGAAAACTTGCAGGTGCCAGACACATGGTGGCAAACTTTCCTCGCCAGACACTGGTGGGCAAAATTACTGTGTACCTGTCACATGCTGGGCAAACTTGCATCACCAGTCCAAGGTAGGCAAACCTACATGTACCAGTCACACGGTAGGCAAACCTACATGTACCAGTCACACGGTAGGCAGACTTGCATGTACCCGTTACACTGGTGGGCTGACCTAACAGTGTCTCCTGAACTGGAGGGCTGACAAACAGTGTCTCCTGAAGTGGAGGCTGACCGGACAGTGTCCATCTAAAAAACAGGGCTTAAAGGTTTATCCATCTAAAAAACAAAGATTTGCTGTAATGTACTGCTCCCCTCCTACCCTAACTGTATGGTTGTTTTTAAATAAAGTCCCCAGAAACTTACTTACCAGACTGGGGGGTTCCCTCGGCTTCAGCCACCAATGCAACTTCCAGGAACAGAGTGCATTGGGGGCTTGGCCGGCAGTCTCTTCTGTGATTACTGAGATTAAGCAAATCACAGAGCGGCTGCGGGCTACTGATTTAGCCAATGGCACCCAGTCTCGTAAGTAAGTTTCTGCAGACTTTTTTTTAAACACAAACCATGTGGTTAGGGTTGGAATGGAAAACTACACTAGAAAAAGGGTTTAATGCAAAACTAAACATACAGCACGATGCATCTGGATAGAGAGAGTAAGGGGGGGGGGGGGGGGCTCCACAGGGCATGTCTGAGTACCTACTGGAGGACAGAGAAGAGGCAGAAAACCTTTTTACAGAAGAAAGCTCCTACTGTTTAGTTCCTGGACTTTGGGCAAGCACTGAGGAACCTTTGGAGCAGAAGACAAAGGTAAGGATTTTTAACACTATACTAGGTGACCAATGTATTTAGTTTTTGGGTGGACATGCCTTTAACAGTGCTGGTGAACTGGAGAGCTGAATTAACAGTGTCTGCTGGGTTGGAGGATTCAGCAGCCACTGTTAGGCCAACCTCCAGTTCACCAGACACTGTTAGTTAGTCCACCACACCCACCTCCACAGACTATGCCTACCACCACAGACCACACCCTCTCACACATGCCATGTTTTGGCATAAGTTCAAAGGTGCAAGGCGGAATTAAGTCCTTCCAAAACAATATTCATTTATTTTGGCATTACAATGCATGTATAAAAAAAAGTAGAAACAACTAAAATTTCATAGAAACTTGCCTTAGCCTTGCCTTGAAAGTTAAATGTCAGCACATATTCCCCTGGACGGGTTTCACTTTGACGAATGACAACAGTCCGTGACTTGAGTTCCACCTGAAAGTACGAGCTGAGCAGCTTTAATACGTGACAATGTGCCATGGAACCAGGGAAAATCAGCCAGATTTATATCATTTCCTTCTCACTTTCTTCACCTTGAATGAAATGAAATTTCCATGTTTAGACTGTCACTGTAATATCACTAAATTGTATGGGATGTTTACCACAAAGAAAATTGCTGCAGAAATGTGTCAAAGTCAGTAAATAAATCAAATCTGAAACTGATCTCTCTGGTTTCCTTTTACGTGTCTCTTGCTGCTGTCAGAGGGACACCCATCCTTTTAGCACAGTCTTGCCAGATCAATAAAAGACATCATAGGGCAGCGGTACAGATGCTTTTTGTTCAATTGTTACCTATATACTGAACCTTGCACCTAACTGGCACATGGAGCAAAACAGTTCAGAAAAGGTATGTCCAATTCTATATAATTATATACGTATGGAATGTATTTAAAAGATTGAATACATCTTTTTTGATAGCTTAAAGGAGAACTTACTTACTTCCCCTACACTTTCTCACCATTATAAGAACCCAAGGGTGATGTCCTTCAACTGGGTTACACACAATCAGCTGTAATACTTACTTAAATGTTCCCACGACAGTCTGGTCCAGTGCTGTCCTTTCTGCAGTCCATGGTCTCACAATGGGAAGATTCTTATACACAAGGTTTTTAAAAAATGCACACATGAAAATCTAGAGGAATATAAACACTAAAATATAAGGACACAAAATGAATTTTGCATACTGACAGCTGCTAAAAATTAAAGAAACAACGTTCCACATCTCAGTGGTTTACAAACATATCTCCTAACATTACAGGAACATAAATTAGTGATCAGTTTCCATTTGTGGCAATGTAAGATTGAATGTCTCTGGTCCTTTTTTTTTTTTTTTTTTTTTTTTTTAAATACCTGTTAAGTGGTTTGAAGCTGATGAGTCTAGAGTCTGTAGAAAACTCTCCAGTTGGCACATGTAAATGATGATCTGTAGAATCTGATCCCTATTTCTGTAGGATTGAGCGGGACTGTTGAGGCCAAAGAGAAATCTGTTGTACAGGTGTCCAGAGGACGATATGCTCCTAATGAGGGCATAGGGGGTAAAGTGTCATCAAAACACTACTGATAAGGGGGCATAGAGATTAAAGATTTATTTGAAAATATGTTCTCAAACAACTACTCCCCCGAATCAATAAGGTATGAATTGAAACAAAATAAGGACAAACAAGTATTTCCTACAGGCTATCAGCACAATAGTGGAAAGAGCTCTGTCCTGTGCACTGGTCTACAGGCAAGGTTCATCTCTAAAGTGCCCATACATCTATAAGATTTTACTCACCCACTGAGCGCTCACGCAATGTCATCGATGCTGCCGGAACCGCTTCTCCCGATCTTACATTCGGCAACATGCGATCTCAAAATCCCATTCATTTTGCGATCGCATGTCGGTCGAATGTAAGATCGGGAGAAGCGGTTCCGGCAGGATCGAAGGAACATCGGTTGAGCGCTCGGTCGGGTAATCGTTATTGTGTTGTGCCCTTTATACAGCAGAAAAACAGGTGTCTTCCTGGCTGTCATATTTGGGCCCTAAAGGCCAGCAGAGTTCTTTCCCCTAGTCAGGATGATAAACACAAGAAAAGACAAAGATGCAGGAGACAGTAATGATTTTGGTAGGAACTAGGACATCAGAGGCTGCAAGCAGATGTCAGACACAGGTGCCTCTTTCAAGGTAAGGACTAGAAAAAGTTGCCAAATTGTGCTTTATTGGTTATCCACACTACATGTTTCGGATCCAGAGATCCTTATCAACAGGTGCCTATTTACCCTCAGCCAGGAATTCACAGCTACACATGATGATCTGGCTGTTAGACAGGCTCCCTGCTCGCAAGAAGAAAGTTCAATGTCATCTCCACTGTCTCTGTAGAAAAATAGGAACAATATTAAAAGGCAAAACAATTTCTGGTATGTCTGCAGTCAAAAACAAAAGCTTCATTTAAAAAGAAACAACACTACAGTGTAAACGAGTCTGCATTGATTTTATATTCCTAACTATGGACAGATGTAGGGCAGGTTACACAAGGCTTGATGGATTTACAGTATAAAAAAAAAAAGCTGGATATGGGAAAACTTTGGCCATTTTAATTAGAATCAATAAATTCAATGTATTATAAAAAAAAAAAATTGACAATAACTCTCCTGTTACTACTCCATGGTGCATAGCAACTAGTCTTCTTTATTCTCCATAGTGAGCACACTGTCATGCACACTTTCAGGCACATTAATTTTAAAACAAATGCTGAACTAAAATACTGGCACCCTTTTTTATATTATCTTTTAGAAGCTTGTAATCCAATAAACTATTATTGTGAGTTAGAATTAGAATAAGTGCATTAATTTGTTTCACACTGCATTGATCATACCTGCACTAATGCTGGCCATACATTGGAGATCTTACAACCCACGTTACTATAATGGTAAGACAATCACCTGGAAAATCATTTTGCGGTCGATCTTAAGAAGGTCAGGAGGTAAAATCATGGTGCTCTTACACATTTCATAGGTTTGTTATGAATGTAAAATCTATCAAATAACTAATACATGTTTGGCTATTTAAAGAGATACAGCTGCATATATCTGTAAGGAGAGATCTGATCACAACTTTATGTAAAGACAGTTACATCTTTTAGTACCTGACATAAATAGAATGCCGGTAGTGATAAAGGGGATAAAATACGTAGTTCAGTCCAGTGAATTAGTCAATTTTCCAAATCCTTACCCAGGGTCAATACAATCCTGTATGTCTGCTACCCATGAGTGCTTCTGTAGAGAGTCAATGGTTTCCAATATACTCTGCACTATTTTCTACCTATTAAAAAAGAGAGAAAAAAAGATTATTTAACAAATAAATTAATTTACCTTGATATTGACACAGAGGTTCAAGGTTAATTGCTTGTGAAGGTTCTCATTCATCCAAGCCATGGTATATCTGTTGAATTTAGTTAGATCAACTGGACTTAAAAGTATAGTTCTTGAAGACGTTTCGCTAGTTATCCGACTGGCTTTCTCAAGTCATCCTGACTTGAGAAAGCCAGTCGGATGACAAGCGAAACGTCTTCAAGAACTAAACTTTAGGCTGGGTACACATGGAGGGACTATCTATCCCGAGCGTGTGCTCGGCTGGGATAAATGTCTGTCGGTCGCGTCAAATTCGCCATAGGGAACCGCACGATCGATCGGGATTTTCCGACATTTCCGATCTCCGTTCGTTCTGATCCGGACGAACAGACGATCGAGGGCGTTTGCAGCCGGCAGCACCACACCAGGAGTATTTTCACTGGCCGACAAATTAATGAAGTGTACTTCATTTGCCATGTTAATTGGCAGGGCACATCTCAACAATGGGGGCAGGAGAAAAAAATTATATATGAAAACAGATGATCCTGCAATCAACATACTAAAGCATGTGAGCTCATTCATCCAGGTTTGGTAATCTGTTGTATTCGTTAGATCAACTGGGTTTAAAGTTAAGTTTTGAAGATGTGTCACTTGTCATCCAACTGTGTTTCTCTATTCAGAATGACTTGTACAAGAATCTGTTAGCAATAAGTATTTGACATAATGACCTCCTTGACATCTTACTAAATCAAGATATTTTCTGCCAAGGTCAAAAATTTTATTGGTCCCTATACTTATGGAGCCCATTGCGGCAACCTGAATAATCTCACCATGCAAAGGATAGGGAGACCAGGAAAGGATAAGGAGACCAGGAAAGGATAAGGAGACCAGGAAGGATAAGGAGACCAAGAAAGGATGGGGAGACCATCAACATGTGTGGTCTGTTATGTTCAAGAATAGAGATTGATTTTACCTCAGCAATCTAGCAGTATTGCTGTGTACTCGCACTATGCCTATCTACAAATACACTGACAAATAAGCTTTCTCTGTAGCACAACCTATCCCTTTATATTTATGTAATATTTATAGAAACATTCAAAAGTTCTCACATTAAAACCTGAGCGGTTTCTCTTTTTTTCCACCCTGCCAGGAAAGTTTCTTAGGGCCCTTTCAATATGATCAGGAAATGACTGTGCAACCTCCAGTTGGAAATGCTTGTCAACTTACTACATCATGTTATAAAACCCCATGAAAAGCAAAGTTCCAAAAAAGCTGCCAGAACTCAGCATGCTCCAGCAACTCAGATCTCAGCAACCAAAGACAAGCACATATATGAATATACACTGCTTACATATTCATGGGCAGGGAAACCAGGAAGGCTTCCAGATAGATGGTAATAGATATTCTATTGGTTCCTAGAAAGAAGAGTTTTTTTTTCTAACAACAGACAAAGATAAGTAGTAATACTGGGTTCATGTTTATTTTTATACTAAAACCATATTGCATATTTACTAGTTAATTTTAAGTTGGCAAAAAGACAACAGTCAATTAACTTCAACCCTGACATTAACACCCTTCTCCCAGCCAACAAAAAGCACAGTCTTTCTCATTCAAAGACACACGCCCCTCAGTACACCAAATTAGACAAGGACCAACCATCACACAAGCCCACTCAAATTGCAGTCACCAGTTATACCCATTGATATTCTGCCGTACAATAAAACATCCAATCTCCTTTCAGGCAGAACATTCCAACACTTACTGCCCTCACAGTGAGAATCATTTACGTTGCTTTAAGCTAAAATACTTTTCCTTAAGACTAAAAGAGCGGCCTCTAGTCTTTTTCTTACACCCACAAGAGAAAAGATTTCTGTATTCATGTATTGATGACCAAGATTAAAATTGGTAAATAAAAATATATATTAATTTGTTTATCTGGGGTTCCCCAAGACATGAATATTTTTCAGCGTTCCTCAAGGTTATAAAGGATGAGAACTGCTATACGAAAGATTTTACTGCTGTAGGAAGCAATAAACCTTTTAATCAGCAGGTTTGGTGTATATTGAATGTGACAGTCATTTGCTGTCATCCACCAGCAATTGAATTCAATTAAGACACATTGGGCCATATATATAAAAGGTTGTTATCGGATTTTACCGGTTGGCGTAAAATAACGATCGTTATTTTACAATACGGAACGATATTCTACGATAACGACAATGTAACGATCGTTAAACCAATCGTTAATTTCTGATCAGTTTTAACGATTGTTAATTTACAATCATTATAGTAGTTAACGATACTGATCTTAAATCTACGATATCGAAATCGTAGATTTACGACACATAGAATACCATTGCGGTATTTTAGTACCGCAAGGTATTCTACGACCGTAGGTTCGTTAATTAACGAACGTTCGGTCGGAAATGTATGATACTGATGTTTATAAATATGGCCCATTGCCACAAGATTTTGTGCTAACCTGCCAATACACAATTCGATTCAGATGGAATAGGGTCAAGATGAGTCAATACAAGGAATGATCGTTCTGTATTTTATATGGAGCAATCGTCCTTTGGGCCATAGATGTGCACAATCATATCAGCGCCCTATACAGAGACGATGGTAGCTGTTCAGCATCACAACATATCCATAGACATTGGCGATATTCAGTAAATACCATTGGATCTTTATTCAAGAAAAAAAATTGCATTGTGAACTCCCATAACAGTTTCTACTTGGAGTATATTATATGAAAAAAATGAAGAGAGCTACTTATTTTCACGTGTCTATGAGCTAGGCCACACTGCTGCGATTTTTCTGCTTTTGCGCTTCGTTTTTCAAATCATTGGAATCGCGGCAACTCACCAAAAACCCGCGTTTTCGGGTGCGATTGCGCTTGTGTTCCGCATTTAAATCGTTTTCCAATACTTAATGAAAAATCGCATGCGATTCCGTTTGCGATTGCGTTTGCGTGGCAGTGTGGCCGTACCCTATAAGAGTACTTTTCACTGCATAATTATTCTTTTCTCATTCTGCGGTGTTTTTCTATTTTTGAACTCCCCTCACCACTTTAAACTGGACTGATTGAGGCCACACTATAGCTTGTCGAAGCGCTCTGAAAACGTGCTGCATTGCGCAATGTAAACAAACGCAGTGCATGCAAAAAAAGTGCATCCCATGTGCTTGGATTAACATATTGCATGCCGCTTAAGGCAGCACTCCTAATGTGACAGTCCAAATGGCCAAACTAGTGGTGTTCTTTTTAACAACCATATGATCGGATCACGTGCTAAAACGTGCTGGTGTAGCCTAGCCCTGAGTCACTGGAAGCAAAACTATTATTAGATGTGCTTTCTAGTCCTTGTACTGAATGATCATTCAATGGATTTAGTAAATACCTGAATAGCTCTATCTCTGGAATAATACATAATGAAGAACATAAAACTTAAGCGATTAAGGGTATATTTATTAATCTGTGGTATCGCTTTTCTGAACTGCGTGTTTAAACCTGCCACTCGGAATTGCACTGATGCATTGGTAAATTACCAAATTATCCAACCACAATCATACAATTCTGATGTTGGTGAATAAAACACATCTAGGAGGAAATGTAGTAAAGATTTTGTGATGTTTTTCTGACTTTCTTGGTAAAATCACTATGCTGCAGTTACTGCATTGTGGGAGACAGAAAGGTAGGTGAAGGCATAATGACTCCTTACATTTAGTATTGCCTACATAGTAGTACTTAACTTTGGGCTCATTATCCTAACCCACCGCGCACTTTAAAGTAGTTGAAGTCATAGTAACCAATTAAATTTTAGTTTGTGCGACTCCTCCATTGTGCTATCGCAAAATACACCCCACACAACTGGCTAATAGCTGCCATTAAAGTTGATGGGTACATTTACGCACAAATCAGTTTTTGAATTTGGAACAGGAGATTAACCCCAGAGCGATTGCGTTTCTGGGTTAAGCTGAGTACACATGCACTCCCATAGGGAACCGCACGATCGATCATGATTTACCGACACGTTTGATTGGGACAAACGGGCGATTGAGGTCGGTCGCAGCAGGCCACCCCACACCAGCAATGTTTTTTGGATGATAGTCTCATGTTTTTTTTTTATTTGCATCAGATATCCAGCACCATTTCCAGAAAACACTGCGAGCCCCCGGCCCCGATAATTAAGTGTCACCCCACGCTTGGGTTGGGTAGCGTGGGGTTTAAAATTTATCTGGGCAATACTGCCCTTTGTTGCCATCTCCCCTCTAAAGACATCTATGGGTGGGCAATACCTCATGGTTCTGGTAATTTGCACCACAGACAGTACTTTAGAAATATCCCCCATAATATTCTTTGTTTTTATTATTATATATACATATATAGTATATATATATATATATATTGTTTTTTTCACATAGAATTAAATTATAAGACCCAAAAATTAATAATTGTTGTATACCTTTAATACAAATGTATTATTCTTTATCTGGCATCTCCAGGGGCATTGTTGTCCGGACTTCGAGAATGCAGAGAGTGGATGCTTACTTTAGGTTTTGAAGACTGCAAAAGATTGAGAGGTTTTATTTAAAATATTACACAATGTAGTTAACGTGTAACAACACATTCAAAAGGTACAAAACCTATAAAAACCTAGATAGTAGAATAATATTGCCATTGCCTTTTCCTTTAATTAAGTCAAGTTATGTCCTTTAGCAAGAATATAGCTTGATGCACTCTATCCTGCCGTTTGTATTTATACTGTTTCATATATATATAAATAACAACATAAGGATGTAGTGCACTCTACCTTTGCAATACTTAATAGGCCCGGGTGCTGCTGTGGTTCATAATATCCACCTTGAAACAAATTTGCAGAGCACTCACAGGACTTGTGCAGAAGTTCCACTTTTATTACATGTGCAACAAAAAGATAGCGACCGAAACGTCGCTATCTGTTTGTTGCACATGTAATAAAGTGGAACTTCTGCACAAGTCCTGTGATGCTCTGCAAATTTGTTTCAAGGTTGGATATATATATATACATACACATATAGTATATATATATATAATATAATAGTACATAGAAACGAAGCAGCACTCCTCCATTAAAACACGTTTGACAGTCACATGTTATTTGAGAAAGGGCGCTGTGACGCACGAACGTCGCTTGTGTTTGAACATGTGACAAGATTCATAAACAAACGTGTTTATTATGGAGAGTGCTGCTTCGTTTCTATGTACTATTGAATATTTGGCAGGACGGCAGAACCTGTGTTGAAGCTTGCACCCATTGTGATCCTTATTACATACGGAGTGCCGCCGACATTTTTTGATTATATATATATACTACACATATAGTATATATATATATATATATATATATATATATGTACTTGGATGTCCGGAGGACGGCTTATTCCTTAGCCGAAACGCGTTGATGTTATAGCGTTTTAAACATGTCTGAATAAAAGTTTATGTTTTACCAAGTCCTGTGGTGCCTCCGCTATCTGCTCCATTTCTATCTACTGGAGAGCACCCGGGCGCCTACAGCTTAGGAATGGTGTGCCGTCGTCTACCCATATAATATATATAATATTATTATATATATATATATATATATATATATATAGATAGTCCAGACCAAATGAGGTACACAACAAGTAGGTATAAAAGATTATACACCCTGGTGCTACTAAGGATAAGTAAACGTCCATATAGTTTAGTGCATCAGGTAATTTTCAAAGTTATTTATTGTGCAATAGCATAACACACGTTCGGCTCACGTCTAGACCTTTTTCAAGCCATCGAGTATATATACAATACCTAGCCCCCCAGACACATATGCATATATGATTACATATATGATCACATGTGTGTAGTCGGTATGGGGATCAGTCAGCTTGTGCCCATACACAGGACAATCATACCGTTCCCTCTATTTAAAGTAGGAAGCTGATACCAACCAATGAAATTTGCATTAAGCATTTATGCTGTCCATTTTCGACCCCATACCTTGCTGTTGGATCCCACAGGATTTGTCAAGTATTGGCCATGTGTATGGCACTTCTGCTGGATCCAAATTAGGCCAAGGCTGCACTCAGAGATATTTATGTACTTCTGCTAGCTTGTCATACTCTGCATCCATCATGTTTTTGTAGTTGTATTCATCAAAAGGTAATTGTGGCCATAAAAAGGCTTTCATCTTTTAATTGATCCATTGTTAACCAAATAAGAAAGATACAAAGTTGGAAATGCAGGATGCCACTTCTAGGTGCCATCACCTTTAAAGGTATCGAGGCATGCACCGTCACTTGTTTCCCATCATAAAGTAGCAACAGTGCATGCCCCTGGTCATCGATAGAGAGGTGAAGCAAGGAGTGTCATCTGTATCATGAAGTACCTGACATTACTTCCAACTTAGACTTTGTTTCTTCTTCGGAAGTAAAGGGGCTTTCACATGAAAGCCAGGAGAGCACATACTGCACTTACTATAATACAAAAACCTTATATTTGTAAATATGAGATGTAGTCTGATTAGGGATTTGCAAATCATGTATGAAATGTAATTTTAATTTTTCATTTACTAATATCCATTGCAATCTTTTATTGTTTTTCTTTATTGTGAAGGTGGAACATGTTTGTCTTGTGTAAACCCTCGGTTCCGAAATCCTAAAGATCGCTGAATCCGGAAAATAGCCCCAACGTTATCGAAAATACACCGTTTCGAAATTGTCTCCGACGTTTTTTGATCATTTTCGTTCTGGTTTCGTTCTGGTTTCGGATTTTCGGGATTTTCCGGAGATCCGGGAATCCGAAAACAAAACGAAACCAGTGAGTTTCGGGCCATCTCTACTTATTACAAGTTCTTTGCACAGATGCTGCTAAGAGATGTTTCTCCAATCATTTTGCAACCAACATTACAGCTATAATGTTGATCACAACACATGAATCCGACCAAGAAACATAGTATACCTATGGAAGGTGAGTAAGCCATGGTAGTTTATAGGCCAGTAATTCTTTTTGCATTCTACACAGTGTGCAGCCTTTCCTGTGGTTGAATTGATCAAGAATCTTAAAAGTGCACGTCCCCCCTTAAAGGATACTGTATATACGCAGGTAAATAAATTATTTTAAATCGGCCATTACTTGGAAACTATAATTCTTCCCAACATCACTGTCCCATTTTTTGTTGACCTGTCCCTTATTTCTTTAATATCCAATCTGAAACATCTTACATTTCAAGTGCTTTTAGTATCATAAACTCTTCTGTAAGTACAGTTTTGCTGTAGTTGGAATGGTGAAAATTGGTACGTGAACTGAATGGTGGGAAATTCCTTCTCCCAATGCTGCCTCATAGGGATTACTAAGCATACTTGCCATCACAGAGAGTCAGATGTCTATCAGTGGCTGAGAGACTGAGGGATTGAGCTTGAGCAAAACAAGTACTGGATTAAAGTCATGCAGCTACTTACATGTATTTTATTTATAGCTTAAAATGAGGCAAGTAGTTTTGTTAGTGTTACATTTCCTTTAAAACCAAAAAACTGGTCAAAAACCTGCCCCCAACCCCAACTGATATTTTTTGTACTTATTACCTGCATTACTAACCAGATATTAAGGATAATTATTGCCTAGTAAGCTGAGTAAGCTGGTCCCTCCTCCATGCAGTCATTCAAGCCAATGATGTGTCAGGGTTCTTCTCTGGTCCCTCCCCAGACAGCCCTTTATCTAATAGGAGGCGGGCGGGGGTGATTCCGCGAAGTGCGGTTGACGTGGTGAGAAAGTTTCGTTTAGAAAGATACGGAAGAACCTGTCAGGGATTGCTTCCTCCATAATTCCTAGAGAACAAATTTTAGGGTCTAGTCCCACCGGGGATCCCATATGGTCATGTAGGAATTTGATTATTTGGTGCCAAAAGCCTTGAGTTCTGGGGCATTCCCATATCATATGGTAAAAGTTACCTGGTGCCAGCAGGCACTTCGGACAGTGTGGACTGTAGTTGGGTTTGTAGCGGAAAGACGGACAGGGTGGATAGGTTCTGTGCAGAATGTAAGTTGAGAGGCTAGGGTGTGGGCCATAGAGCTTCCATCCAGTCCTCTCGTCTATCGATCGCACATCACATTCCCAGGTTTTTTTTTCTGTTGAGCAATACACTTGCTGGAGGAGATCTGAGGCAGCGGTATATTTTTGAGATAGTTTTGAGGAGGTTGAAGTACTTAGTGTCATACAGAGGTTTCTACAAATCTGAAGGGGTGTTTCTAAACTGTGAACCCTCACTGATAAAGACAAGACCCTGTGATAGCCACTCATTGCCTTATAAACCTTTAAAAAAAAGATGCTAAACTAGCATGTAAAGGTCCAACCTGATTCGCTGAAAATTTGTCATAGTCTATTACCACTCAAAAAACCACACATCTTTTAATCATTTACAAGAC
Source organism: Hymenochirus boettgeri (assembly GCA_019447015.1). Classification (NCBI taxonomy): domain Eukaryota; kingdom Metazoa; phylum Chordata; class Amphibia; order Anura; family Pipidae; genus Hymenochirus; species Hymenochirus boettgeri. Next base: position 92,283,716 of record CM033470.1, on the reverse strand, counting down.
ATCCAAATCAATATCGGTATTTTAAACATCAGGATATCTTGTCTTAATCTAGAAATCCACAAAAAAATGAAGCACTCACAGGTCTTAACAAACCACATCACGTAATTTATTCAGTCTACATGTTTCGACCTACATGGCCGTCATCAGGACTACACATAACACATGTACTTCTGTTTAAATAGCCACCCAGTGACCAACCCCCTCTCACCCAAAAACCCGTATAATATATAACACAATACAAAATCTAGAAAAGACCCTAAACCACATAGAAAATATACAAGATATAGTAAAAACTCTTCAGTACTACAGATTAAAAAACATAAGATACGCACCTATCAATCCATATAGGAGATTATCAGTACAAAATCATCATAAAGCATATTGCACAAGCCGATCACACGGGTCACCGCACTTCCGGGATTGTCACACACAACAAGATATCGCGAGAGGACCCCCCCCCCCCCCCCCCGATGTGTCATGAATGAGTCGCGGTCACATGGCCAAACTCCATGGCAACAATCTAACATATCCACATGAACCCGGAAGCGCGCGAGGCCGATGAACACCCAGCAATAGATGGGTAAAAACACTCGGTACATCTACTCAGCATATGATAAGACCTGAAGCGAAGGAAATATATCACACATTTAATGGGACGACAAAACAAACCGATATAGCACTTCAATTAATAATGGCACCTATATCCATATTGTCACAGATATAATATCAAAGAAGACCAATTGTATGAATACCCTGCCAGATTTTATAAAAACACTCAAATAATTCATTTCATTAAGGCCATATGGCACCAGTGTTTGTAAGCGTGATCACCTCGTGCCTCCAGTCGTACAAGCTCCTCGCTCTATCGCCCTCATGGCTGGTATACAAATCAATCAACATACATCGAGAGACTATGTCCCTTTATTTTGAAGTGTCTTGCCACTGGTTGGTCACCAAATTTGCTCATTTTTTTGTTCCAACACTTGACCATTGAGTGCAGCTCTTATGTACTGCGACGGTTGGACTAAATAATATCTATATAGGCAGTGGTATACAATCTCTTTGCTGATTTCATAAATAACTATATATATATATCTAGATATTATATATATAATAATTATATATAATCTACAATACCAGATATGCAGCTCAACCTTTAGTTTTAAAATTCCTTTCAGATGCGGTGCAAAGGATTACCGCACATTTATGGCGTTACACAAAAGTCTCCAGCACTCAACTATACATATAAGCCATAATAGATATCACGATCAAACCATATGCCAGCAACGAAGGGTGGATTACCTGCCTAAAGTTAAAATGGATACGTTTAAGTTTACATGTTTTACAACTTGCGTCAGCTATGCGCCAGCTTCAAGGCAGTATCCCACATCAGTCCTAACCTAAGAGTACAGTTCATCCCTGGGGGAACAAGACCATACCCCGCTTCTCTCTTATTTTAGTATGGATCCTCTATACCAAGGAATCATGGGAGATTACAGAGCTTCTAACCTTTTTTTATCTGGGACTGCTAAAGGTGGCGGGGAATACATTTACCTCAGGGAGCAAAGCATATAAAATCGAGCTTAGCCGTATTGCCTTTAATTATCTACAAATAAAAGAATATGCAGCTCCAACCTTTATTTAATACTTTCAGATGCGGTGCAAAGGAGTACCGCAATTAATACATTACCCAAAGTCTCCAGCAACTCACCAACTATACATATAAGCATAAATTAGATATCACGATCAAACAAGTATGCAAGCAACGAGGGGATTACTGCACTAAAGTTAAAATGGATCGTTTAGTTTACATGTTTTGGTACAAACTTTTGCGTCAGCTGATGCGCCACTGTCAAGCATATCCCAGCATCAAGTCCTAACTAATGAGTAAAGTTCAATCTGCTTGAAGTGGCGCACAGCTGACGCAAGTTTGTAACAAACTATGTAACTAAACGTATCCATTTTAACTTTAGTGCAGGTATCAACCCTTCGTTGCTTGCATCCTTGTTTGGAATCGTGATATCTAATTTATGCTTATATGTATGTTGGATTGCTGTACTTTTGTTGTAATGTATATATATATATATATAATATATTATATATATAATATATCATATATTATATATATAATATATTAAAGGAATTTGACCAGAAACAAAAGAAATCCTGTTGTCTAGTTCATATAAAAATATGTAGGATATAAAGCTTTTTTGGGAGTAGGGCTTGCTCCATAATTACATAACTAGAGAATTATCCCCAGTAAGTGCTGGTTTTATCAATACTTAGTTACCAAATAATGGACTAAGGCTCCACCAGAGCGAAGGAAGCTCGTTGACCCTACCAGGCCAGATACATACTAGACCACAGTCAAAACAGTTGTAGCCTTTATGCCTAATACAAGACTACAACTTATCAGTTAGCAACTAAGCCAAACTAAGCTGCAATTTAGATCTCTTGCAATTTTAAGTGTCCCCAAAACACATAACCTTTAAAATCTTATGGTCTGTTTAATCTTAATCTGATTGGATCTTGGGTATTGGCCAAATCTTATACCCCCCCCTAAATTTTGATTGGTCCAATACCCTCGATCCACTCAATTCAAGATTTAAATTAGACAATCGATTTGTAAAGGTTGTGTATGGATCACACTATAAAATGCAAGAGATCTGAATTGCAGCCTAGTGTTTGATTAGCTTGCTGTACTGATAAGTTGGTAAGTTAGCATAAGGGCTAACAAGAACTAGCTGTTAGACTAGTAATACCCCTGGCTGGGTAGGCTCCATAAGCTAACCCTTCAGCTCTGGTGAGCCTTTAGATCCCTGTATTTGGTGACAATCATTAAACCATCACTACTCCATGTAGTTCTCTATTTATGTTATATTAGAGAGTGGCTAAAAAATATTTTTTTTCTAGCAATTTTTTAATTATTGTGCCATAAATCGATTTTTTTTTTTTCTTGACAAATACCTTCTAAATAGTTCAAATATATACAGGCATACTTTTAAGCAATCAAATATGTGCAAACCACTTGCCTTTATTTAGTTTTGGTATTGGGTATGTTAATTAGAATTTCCCATCAGTAAGACTCATTAAAGGCGGCGGCCCAGATGATCAATGGCTGCTCCATAAGCACATACCAAATCAAAAAAAAGAACCACCGTTCCCCTTTAATAACTAACTATATATATATATAGATTAGGCCGTGGTATGCATAATTTGATTGATTTTATAAATTCTATATTAGAGGAATTTGGACCAGAAAAAAAGAAAATCAGTTTTCTAGTTCATTAATTAAATAATGTTAAGATAAATATTTTTTTGGATAGGCCGTGCTCTAAAATAACCTAAATAGAGAATTACTCCAGCAGTATTTTGTGCCATTTTAATACTATTACCAAATTAATGAGGATCTAGGCTCACCAGAGCTGAAGGAAGCTCATGGAAAAATTTTCCTCTTTTTCTGGTCAATTCCTTGACTTATATATTTTAGAAAATCAATCAATATATTGATACACACCTAATAGATATTTAGTAATTCATTGTGTAAACATATAGCCTTTTTACCCATTCTGGGCCTTTGAAAAATCAGATTTACAAGGAGTCAAGCCAGTTAGGGAGAGTTTTCCCCCAACTCCCTTGCTCATTATTCAAATAAGGGAAAGAGATTTCTGGGTATTATAATTTAATTTTGCAATTCTGGTATGTTTAATTAGCATTTCCCAGTAGAAAAGACAGCAGTGAGCATTCTTCCAACCCTAAACCAAGACAGCGGTCAGATTGATCAGGTGATCATGGCTGCCTCCATCAAGGCACATACAAAATGGAAGACCACAGTTCCCCTTTAAACCAAACAACACACTGAGGCAGCAATTGGTACATCCGAAAGACCCAATACTGAAACACAAGAAAAAGATTTGCATGTGGGAGAGACCAAACAGCAACTGCATCAACGTATGGCCCAGCACAGAAGAGCCAATTTCCATGGTCATGATCTCAGCCGTGTACCTGCATCAAAAAGTTTTAAAAAAGGACCTACTTTTAACCCTTTAAGTGCCACAGACTGGGGATCGATACCTTCTGTGGATAAAAGTACCAAAGTACCAATTACCAAAAGTACCAGAACTGTATCTACGTTTTGTGGCTTCCCCTTTACCAAAAAAATTTGGCGAAGCTAGGGGCTGAACGATTGGGGGGTAGCTTCACTGCCCCCCTAGCCCCCTCGACTCCCCCTCGTTTTCAGTCCAAATCCGAGGGGGATCGGGAATATGCTACATTTAGGTCCCTTGACCCCATAGCAAGGAAGCAGTCCAAATGTGGAGGAGAGTCGGAGCGGAAGGGAAGAACCCCGGCGACCTCCACAAGAGCTTCCTCCTCACCGGGTCTTCCCTAAGATGGTAGGAGGCTGCCTGGTGGTATAATGAGGTACGCATGCGACTCCATTCAAGATCACAGTGCATACCTGTATAGTAAAGGCTGTCAGTGTGCAGCTTTACTATACTATTGTTGAAAATGAACACAAAGTTCCATTAACAAATAGGGATTTTTCATTTCTAAGTCCTTTGCTACTTAGGAGACAGAGAGCAAATTTGGTGCTCACTTCTGATCACCAAATTATTGATCTTTGCAATGAATGAACAAATCACTTCCTGGAAAATGTTTCCGGGAAGTGATTTTTTCCGATTGGATTTTTGAATTGGAAAACAGGCATTTTATGCCCGTATTCCAAGTTCGGGATCATTCCCTCAAGATTTGAAGATCATCTTTAGTAAATGATCCCCCCCAAAAAGTGAAAATGCACCAAAAAATTCTTTAAGTGATCGACAACCCAACACCAACAAACCCCATTTTTTTACCCTAAAATATAAATTAGCAAAAAGCTTTAATCTTCTCCAGCTTCCCAATCCCCTGTGATATCGTCAAGTAAAATGAGGTCATGATTTATCCGATTTCAAGGGAAACTAAGCCTATTTTAGTAATGAAATTTGGTGCAAGAGGTACCAAAAAAAGACTGGAGTGCATTTTTTAGGATCGTAAACTGTGGCACAAACTTGTACGACTCTCGGTACTTACTGGGTTTCACTAAAATACCAACTAAAAACGGAGTGTTTGTGGGGGTGGGGGTGGGTTGTGGCCATTATTTTGATTGTTTCTTGTAAGGTGGGCAGGGATTGCGCATGGGTCCCCATTTGAGCTAGTTGTCGGGCCACGTCTCTTTTACAAACCCACGCATATGCATACCATTTGATGTCAAGACATGTGGGAGATTGCCATTTAGTGGGGTTTTTTTACATTGCCAAGTGGGTTTAGGTAGATTTCATCCTTTTGATTCCTCTTATTTTATTTTTTCACACAATCCTCCTAAAAGCATTGGAGTTTCTATGGAGTACTGTGTCTGGAATTTATTCATGTATAATGAAAGCTGACAATGTTACGTAGGTGAAGGGTGTATAATTCCAAAATATATAGTCTTTGTGGGGGTATTTTCCAGTTTAATAAGTCGTTCAAATTACAGAACATTCTTTTTTTCTTGTAATTGCCACTTGTGCTTGCGTCCCATTGGAGCTAGTTCGTGGCCACGCCCTCGGTTTGCAACCCTGCATATGGCATACCTTTTGATATTCAGGACATGGTGGTAGATTGGGAACATTTAGTGGATGTTTTGCTTGTCACATTGGTTTAGATAGGTTTTCAACCTTTGAATCACCTTATTTTATTTTTTTACAAATCTCCTAAAAGTCACTGAGTTCTATGGAGTACTGTTTCTGGAATTATTCATGTATAATGAAAGCATGACAACGTTTACTAGGTGAAGGTGTGTAGATTCCAAAATATAAATAGTTTTGGGGGTATTTCCAAGTTAAATAGGTAGTTTCAAATTCAGAACACTTTATTTTTTTTCTTGTATTTGCACTTGGTGCTTGCATCCCATTTGAGCTAGTTGGTGGCTACTCTCTGTGTGCACCATGCATTTGGCATACCTGTTTGATTCATGACATGTGGAAGATTGACATTTAGTGTGGTTTTTTGTGCTTGTCAAGGAGGTTTAGATAGGAATTTCAATCTTTGAATCATCTAATTTTTTTTTCACAAAATTCTCCTAAAAGCACAGAGTTCTTTGATTACTGGGTCTGGAATTCTCCATGTATGTATGAAAGTTGGCACCGTAACGAGGCGACGGTGTGCAGATTCCATAATATGTAATTGTGGGGAGTATTTTTCCAGTTTCGGGACTGTTTCCGTTTGAAAAAACGTAGCCTGTTAAAATAAACAGAGCACGTTGATTTTTTTCTTGTAATTGCACTGGGCATGCCATTCCAATTTTGAGCTACTTGGTGGCCACGTCCTAAACTGTGAGCACCCATGCATTTGGGGCATACCATTTGATTCGAACATGTAGAAGATTGTACATTTCGTGGGATTTTTGCCTTGTCCAGTGGTTAAGATAAGGGAAAAAAAAAAAAAAAAATTTCATCATTCATTCCACCCTTGAATCATCTAATTTATTTTTCACAAAATCTTTTCTTTGGATCACTGCGTCTGCATTCTTCCATTATGTATGAAAGCTTGGCACCGGAACGTAGCCCATGAGGTTTTGGGGGGGGGGGGCATGTTTTTTAAACCTTTTGAAGTTTGTTTTTGTTCATTTTTTTTTTTTTCAGAAAAGTGCTACTTTCTACAACAAACTGCGCCCCCACTAATTGATGGCAGATGAACGAACTACAGCGTTTCATAGCTGTAAGGTTGTGTAGATTTTCAGGGATATATAGTTTGTAGGGGGTATTTCTGATTAACGGGGTTGTTTTGTGGGAAACACTGCAGACTGTTCAAATTCAGAGTTGCTGAATATATTTTTTGCTGTTTTTGAAGCATCATGCATGTCTTAACTTTGTGGCTATTCGCTTCCACGTCCACTGTGTAACCACGAATATGGCATACTGGCCCTATTTATAAAAAATCGTTATCGTTATCCGTAAAATACCGATTCGTTCTCAGGAAATAACGACCCGGGGTTTTACCGATAACGACCGTATTTACCGATAACGGTCCGTTAGTTTTACCGTAACTGCCTTTAGTTATCGATAAACGGTCGTTATTTCCGCTAACACCGTTATTGTACCGATATCGGTAATAACGACCGTTATCGGAAATAAACGGTGTTATCGGTAATAACACCGGTCATTTACCGATAACGACTCGGTATTAACCGATTCGGGAAATAACGGTCGTTAATCGGTAAATAACGGTCGTATCGGTAACAACCCTTCGTTTCTTTTTACATAACGATCGGTATTTTAACGATAACGATAACGATTTTTTATAAATGAGGGCCCATTGTTTGATTTCAGAACTTTGGGGGACTGATTTTTAGTACATTTACATCCATGATGTTTTTTGGCATGATTTTTACCTTTTTGAAGTTTTGTTTTTTTGTTTCTTTTTTTCAGAAAAGTGCAAACATCTACAAAGAACTGACGCCACACTATTATAATAGTATTTGCGGTTTCAAAGAAATACGTCCATCGTCCAACCATCTAACAATATCCACATTTCCTGCCTAACTGTTTATCCAGAGGAAGCAAAAAAAAACCACCAAATTTTAAGGGGAAAATTCCTCCTGACTCCAATTGACAATCGAAATTCCCTGATCAACTCTATATTTATGAATCAATACCAGTACTTGCAACATTCCTTGTGTTTGCACAGAAACTCATCCAGCTTTTTTTTTAAACTGACCAATGAACCTGCCTAACAACTCCACTGGCAGACAGTTCCATAGCTTGGTAACCGTTCTCACAGTGAAAACATTTCCGAACTTGAAGCCCAAACCTTTTTTCCTTAAAGTCTTAAGGTGATGTCCCTCGTGTCCTCTGACATGCTCGAATTGGTGAACATGCCCGCAGATATTTTTTTATGGTCGTTATGTATTTATACACAGTAATCATATCCCACGGATTATGCCTTTTCTCCATGGTACATCATTGTAACCTTTTTCCAGTCTCTTCTCATTGATGGGAATGAATGAACAACTACAAAACGCGTTTCATACTGAAGTGTGAAGATTTCAGGCATATCTAGGTGGTGGGGGGTTTATTTCAAGTTACAGGAGTGTTTTTGTGGGAAAAACTGCAGACTGTTCAAAATCACGAGTTGAACTGAATATTTTTGCTGTTTTTGAGCCATTGTGCATTGTGGGGCTGTCTATCCACGTCTGCGTGTGTAACCCATGCATATGGCTACCATTTGTTAGGACATTTGGGGATTTGCTATTTGGGAATTTTTTTTTACATTTCCCCTAGAATTTTGGCATGAGTTCTACCTTTACAAGTTGGATTTTGTTCATCTTTTTCAGAAAAATCTGCGAAAAGTGTGAATTCTACGAGAACTGGCAACCCACACCTTGATGGTAATGAATAAACAAACTAACAAAAGCGTTTCATAGCTGAAGGTGTGTAATTTCAGGAATATTAGTTTGGTGGGGGTTTATTTCTGAGTACAGGGTTGTTTTGTGTAAATGTCCAGATTTTTTGTTGCACAGCATTATTACTTAGGTGCATCCTGCCAAGGGAATGGCGGCAACTAAAGAGTTACTATGTTACATAACCATAGTAACTCTTGAGTTGCCGCATTCCATTGATTACCCAAACCATTCACTTTCTGTGTAATGAGTTTATCCAACTTGGCTCTTTCCTGGCTATGTAATGCTCTTGGGCATAGAGAAATCACTTCCTGCTCAGCACAGCACAGGAATAACTGTTATAGCCCTTAATCAATAAAACTTGCTGTAATATATGTAACATTTATTGATAAAGCCTTTTAATTCTTCAGAAAACTGGTGTGCAGCTTGGAAATTTGTCTGCCTCATAGCGTGTGTTGGACTTGGAGGACGTTCTTTACAAGAGATTCGCACCTTGCCTTTAAGGAAATGATTACTAGGGGTCATATATACGACCGGTATACCTTTTAGACATTTACGGCTCCCTTGGCGTTTATAAATATGGTCCTATAAGGTGCTGCTGACTTTTTTGGTCTTTTAATATATATAAAATTGGGACTGCAGAAAGCAGCAGCACCACAAACCTCAATGATATGGGTGCGGATCTCAGGTCTCCGTCATGTACCTTATACTATATCCAGATTATAAATAGAGTTTCACACCAATAGTTAATCAGATATAAGGCTTTATATCATATCAAAAGAATGTCTGCCCCCCCACTAGCGATGTTTTGGGAGACACAGCTCCCTTTCTCAAGATTGGGCAGTACTAATACAACCGTGTCCTTCCATTAACATTACATATCCCTGTCTCACAGGAAGTGACATAACATCCAAGGTTACACAGCTATAATTTACAGCATACACGAAGGTTAATAGGCCAAAACATAGAGAACCCTATACATATCCCCATTAGTCTTACACATGGTATAAACGAAACGCTGAATTTTACAGAATAAATAATGACCATCTCGGATTTAGACCCTTGGGGCTAGTGGTCTGAAGCTTATTACCCACCACACCTCCTTTTTCTTTAGAGTCTCAGCTCCTTCTCTCTCCCGTCCCTATCCAGTATGACGTCCAATAGCCAGATTTTTCAGATCATCTCGAATGAACCCGAGTCGACAAAGTGGCGAGGGACTGGTGGAGATCTGTTTATGATTAATGAAGATTTGTGTTGAGATATTCTAGCCTTGAACGTTTTTGTGTGGTTTCTACTATGCTAGGAGACCACACGGACAAACAGTAACATAATCGCAACAAACGGGAATTACAAGGTAATAAAGACCCCTTAACTTTAAATTGTGTTCCCGTTTTAGGAAGTGTAAGGTGGGTGCCATTTTTTTTTTTTTTTCTTATGACCTGCCGACATTGCCACACAGTAATGGCAGGGCATCATCCCCTTCTTAATGGCACCTAAGCCACGTTTTTCTTTGTATCATCCTCAAACCTCACATGAAAAGCTTTATTGAGCATCCGATCGATCCGACAAGCTCGGGGCTTTATCTTCTGTTGTGTCCCATCTTTAGACAAATTTGAGCTGCATACCATTTTCTGAAGAATGCAAAGGCTTTTATCAATAAACGTTGCTGTTATAGTATGTGAGCATATATCGAGAAACTCCTTTAATCTCAGAAAACTGAAATGTGCGGGTAAAATTTGTCTTCCCTATAGCGTGTGTTGAGGACATTGGGTGGGCGTCTCTTTAAGAGATTCACATCCTTGCCTTTAACCCTTTCGCTGCCAGCAGAAATCACCCTTAAATTTGGTGCGTTAAATGCCAGAAGAATTTTTTAGAGGATTTTAGACACATTTGGTTCATTCAAAGTTTACTGTAGGAAACCCCCCCGTAAATCAGAATATTATAACATTGTTTTTTTCAGCACCCAGTTACTTTAACATGGTAAACAAATGTTGTAACTTTTTCTGGATATTTAACTGGAATTTTGGGAGAAAATATTTAAAAAAAAATTAAATGTGCAAATTTCATGGATAATTTCCCATTTTTACTTATTTTTTATCTAAGGGGTTACGCACAAATCTACGGTTTCTAAAAGCTATGATACTCCCGAGTACAACGATACCAATATATGTAGGTAACCCCACTTTTTCCTGTACGGAGACCCCCCAAACTAAAAACTGCACCTTCAGAATATTACACCAAATTAAATTTATAACCACTTCTCAGGTTTAACATAGGAATATCTTCCAAATTAACTAAAATATCCCCACAACTGAGTTTTTATTTTTCATTTCCTTTTTTTTCCTCACACTATAAAATCATAGACAAATCACATGCGAATTTTAGCTAAAAAACTGTGGAGGAAGTTCAAATGTTTTTCAAATATGAAGCCTAAAACCCCCTCGCGAACAAAACGGTTGCCACCACATTTCTGGGTTACCCAGAGACAATGGCTACCAACTACCAGAGCGTGGGACCAATTCCAATGTAAGTAACAGCAAAACTAAGTAGGCCAACTCGCCAGTTTTCCCCACCCTAACTTAGAATACCACCCACACAAACTAATTATTCCGGAAATCAATAAAATACACCTTCCAGCTATGTAAGCTATAGGTTTCGTTCATTCCATAACACCAATGGTGTGGGCGCAGTTTTCTCGTAGAATTGATACTTTTTCGCAGATTGTCTTCTAAAAAAATTAACATCAAACAACATTCAAAAGGTATAATCATCTCATTGAAATATAAAAAAAATAACTAACTAAATATCAATCTCCCAAATGTCCTGTAATCAACGGATGCCAATAGTGTGGTTACACACGTGGACATGGAAGCAAAATAGCCCAAAGCGAGACATGCACGTGGGTGCTCAGAAACATCGCAAAATATTTAGTCCAACTCCGAATTTGGAACAGTCTGCAGTTTTTTTCCACAAAACCACCCAGTAACTCATAAATAACCCCCACAAACTATATATTCCTAAAATCTATACAACTTCAGCTAGTGTAACACTGGTAGTTTGTCTTCATACCATCATGGTTGTTTGCCATTCTTCATAAATTCCGCACTTTTTCTAAGAAATGAACAAAAAAAACTACTTCAAAAGGTAGAAACATGGCAAACCTCATTGAATGTAAAGAAAACTACTAATATCAATCTCCCAAAGTCCTCAATTCAAAAGGTATGCCATATGTGTGGTCACAACCACGTGGACTGTGGAAGCGAATCGACACAAAGTTAGAACAATCCACGAGGGCTCTCAGAACATCAAAATTTTGAAGGCCAACTCTGAATTTGAACAGTCTGCATTTTTTTCGCACAAACACACCCGTACTCATAAATAATACCCCACAAACTATATATTCCAAAATCAATGGTATGCCATATGTGTTGTTACACACGCGTACGTGGAAGTGGAATAGCCATGAGTGATACAATGCAATTGGCTCAGAAACAAGCGAATATTTTTAGCCAACTCCGAGTTTCAACAGTCTACAGTTTTTTCCACAAAACAACCCCCACAACCTATGTACTTCCCTCGAATCTACACCTTTTTTTGTTTGTTTTTTGTCCCCCCCAGCTCAACGGAAGCTGTAGTTTGTTTGTTCATACCATCAATGGTTGGGCGCAGTGTCTTCGTAGAACTTCACACTTTCAACAGATTATTGAAAAAAATGAACAAAAATCATCTAAAATCATCTTTCGAAGATGATCATGCCAAAACCCCATGAACCTGTACAAAGTTACCAAATATCAATCCCCCAAATGTCCGAAATCAAACAGTATGCCATAATGTATGGTCACCCGCGGAAAACTTGGAATCAAAAACCACAAAGCGAGACAATGCATGATTGCCCAAAATCAGCAAAAGAGTTCCTATTCTGAATTGAAAGTCTGCAGTTTTCCCACAAAACCCCACCCCCCTAACTTAGAAATAACCCCCACGACTATCTATTACTGAAATCAATGTGGTGGGCCACAGTTCTCGTAGAGGTTGCACTTTTCCTGAAAAATTAACACAACACAATTCAAACGGTAGAAATCATGCCAAACCTCACGGCAAGTTCGCACTTTTTCCACGAGATTTTCGATAAAAAATTAACTAAAAATCATCTTTTGAAGGTAGAAATCATGCCAAACATCCTATGAAATGTAAAAAAACAGTTGCAAATCTCAATCTCCCCCAATGTCCAGAATCTAACGGTAGCCATATGGGCCATGGTTCCACAAGCGGACGTGGAAAATCGCACTAGCCAAAAAGTGAGCCAATGGCACCGTGGCCCATTACAAGCAAACTTTTCAATTTGTCAGACGAAACACACCTCTATATTAGCATACCGCCCCAAAACTATAATATTCTTGGAATCGACACCCCTGTCAGCTCCAACAAATGAATTGTGACCACAGTTATGTTGTAGAATTTTGCACTTTCCAGATTTTCTGGAAACTGGTACAAAAATCATTTCAAAGTTAAAAATCATGGCAATTCCCCATGTAATGTAAATACTTGTCAAGTATCAATCTCCCATGCCCGAACAAACGGTAATATCATATCAATCCCAGGCACCATGCTACCACTAACTGAAATTGGAAGCATGCACGGTGCAATAAAAGCGCCCTCTGTAATTTGACTAGCCCTAAACATTTTTCACAGACATCCCCGAAACTTGGAAAATACCCCCACCCCCCACAAACTATAGAGTTTCGGAATCTCACACTTCAGCTACTTACATACCAAGCTTTCATACATACATAAAGAATTCAGATGCAGTCATCCATCGAACTCTGTGTTTTTGTGTGATTCAAAGGTTAAATCCTACCTAAACCCACTTAGCAAAGAAAAAAACCCACTAATGTCAATCTCCCCACATGTCCTGAATCAAACAGTATGCCATTTGCGTGGATTCACACAAAGACCATGGCACCAACTAGCTCACACAGAGAATGCCACCACTACTCAAATGGGACGCATTGCCCAAATTGGCAATTTCAGAAAAAAAGCAAGTGCAACAGTAATTTCAACAGTCTACTTTTTTCCAAAGGAACAATCACGAAACTTGGTAATACTCCATAAAACACTTCTATTTTTGGAATCTACACACCTTCACCTTGTAACGGTGTCCATGCTTTCCTACATACGTGGAAGAATTACAGACACAGTAATCCATAGAACTCAGTGCTTTTAGGAGATCTTCTGAAAAAATAAAATAAGACGATTAAAAGGTTGAAATCCTACTAACCCACTGACCGGTAAAAAACCCCCACTAAAATGTCAATCTCCCCATATTTCCTGAATCACACGGTATGCCATATGCCCCCTAGGTGCCAAACAGAGACTGGCCTACCAACTAGTTAAATGGGACGCATGCCCAAGTGGAATTTAAAGAAATATCAAAAGTTGACTCTGTATTGAACAGCCTGATATTTTTCAAGGAACAGCCCTAAACTTGGAATAACCCCCATGAATCTATATATTTTTGAATCTACACTCCTTCAGCTATGTTACGTGCCAAGCTTTCATACATACATGAGAATTCCAGACACAGTAATCCAAAGAACTCTGTGTTTTAGGAGAGTTTGTGGAAAATAAAATAAACGATTCAAGGTGAATCCTACCTAAACCCACTTGGCAAGTAAAAAAAAACCTAAATGGTCATCTTCCCACAATGTCCTGAATCAAACAGCAGCCATATGCGTTGATGCACACAGAGAGGGGCCACCAACTAACTAAATGGTACGTATGCCCAATGCAATTAACAAAAAAATCAAAGTGGCTCTTGTAAATTTGAACAGCCTACACTTTTTCAAGAAACAGCCACAAAAACTTTGAAATACCCCCCCAAACTATATTTGTGAAAAGAAGATTTTTTAAAACAAGAGATATTTTACACCCATTGTTTTATAAATATGCTCCCTAACAATCCAAATATCTAGTTGATGCCTTAGGTATTGCTTTTCTTATTACATAGCAGTAGTGAAGTCTCTCGATAGGTGCTCTACACAAGAGGCACCTTGCACTGATGATGGCTCAGTAAAGCCAAAGTCCAGTCTGTAACTGGCTCTCCGTTTAGCATTTAGCTCATAAAAATGCTCTAGGAGATGCAATAATTTTTGCATTGCAACCTACCTGCACTGTTTCCCCCCGCAATATATTAACCACTTTGCTAACCATTAATACATTGCGATAACGTTAGCGTTAGTTGCAAGCTTTGCGTGTCTTTTAAAAGACACAATTGAAAAGGCCTTATTTTTTATGCAAAAGAAAAACCGCAATCATTTAAAAAAAAATGGCGACCTGGCGCAGGCAACGCAAACCATTCGCTAACACGTCAGGTAATAATACGTTAGTTAGCACACTTATTTTCCCGTTAGCACGGGATATTGCATTCTTTGTTAACAGCCCTAGGGCCATATTATTAAAGCTTTTTTTGCAATACCGCAGGTTTAGTTCATTACGATCACATTGTAGATTTACGACCGAATGTTTCTTTAATTAACGAACCTTCGATGGTAAAATACCGTGCGGTAGTAAACTCACCAACCGCAATGAATTCACTGGGGACGTAAATCTAGAATTTTGTTATCGTAGATTTTATGATCGTTAAACCTATTGTTAATCTCTGCTAAAAAAGTGTTAACCCCACCGGGACCACGCTGCTTTATAAATTGTCCTCCTTAGATCAAAGGGCTATGGTACCACTACAGATGCGCTATCACTCTCTATTGCCCACTTTAGAGTCCAATGCACTGAGTTGATGCTGCTTCTCTCTGCAAAACCGTGTTTAAAACTATTCGAATATCTGGCGCGGTACCATGCTTGTGGGCAATTGTTCGACCAAATTTTTTGCACCTCCCACCTCAAACCTTTTAATCTTTACATTTAACAGACTTTTTATCTTTAACCTTTGGTATATCAATTAATCATCGCTTTAAAGAGCACAATAGCCATCTCAGCTTTCCGTAAATATCCTAATAAGCATTTGTCCTTATTTCCTATGGTAAAATGGAATCTACCCCGATGTCCTTTGTGTTCCTTATTCGCACAAGTGTGGGAAAGCTCTTTAACTTTCGCCTTGATTCCCTAAGTGAACTGTTAAGTTAGGAGTTATAGAAATTAGAAATGGTTACTGCCCGTGCTAGCTTTTAAGCTCGCCTACCTTACTAAGCTCACTATTATTACAGGGTGATGACTGAGCAATATTTTAGGGTATGTGGTCAGAATATTGCAGGAAATTTACCCCCAGCGGACCAACCATCTTGGTTGAATTTTTTTTTTTTTTTTGACACACACAGTACATGTTTTTTTCCAACCATCAGACTACTGATTGCTTTAAATAAATCAAATTCAAATGGACGATAGTGGCAAATATCGGATCGAGATAACAATTTTTTATGTGTGTCCCAACCCTTAGTGATTTCTTAGTACATTCTATATTTCTCCATTAAACTCAGAAGCCTTTTGAATGAGGGAGTGATAAACATCGTCAATTAGGGCTAGGCCACACTAGCGCATTTTGGCTAAAATGGAATTGCGGGAACCCGCGAAAATTCCCGCGATTTCCGATGTCCATAGCGATTGACAAACCGTTCGCGTTTTTGGTAACGTATGCGTTTCCATAATGAACAACAGCCAATCGCATGCGCAAACACACAACAACCCGTGCGATAGAAACGCGATTGTGTGGCGCGCCTTACAAGTGAGTGCAGTGTGACCTCACCTTACTGGAACATGCCCATCTGATAACACGACTTGTGACAAACTCCTCATACACTTAAATGGTTTTGTGGTCGCGCCACCCAGTCAGGGTTTTTGCGTCACTTAGAAATTAATGGATTTTTTACATTTAGAACTGACTTCAATTTATTTTACAATCTAGGAACACTCTAGTCTGCTTAATATATCTGACTTCTAATGTCTTAAAAATGACGATTAAGGTAATTTGCCTACACTTCTGAAGCAAATCATCCAATTGATAGAGACCTTTAACACATAGGAATAACTTGCTGATGGTCTGAAATATACAGTTATTTTTTAACCCTCCGAACAAGCACACAACGTGTCGATAATATGTCCGATACCATGGACCTACAAAACGGCTTTATCGGTAATGTGTACCCACATTTATACAGCAGGAATATATCAGATATAATGTAGTATGTTTCTAATTGTTACATAAAATTTATGGCTTACTGAAAGGAGAATCATACAAGGGCTTTCCATGATCCTTTATGTCTGGAACTGCTTTTTGAGTCCACCTAAAAATTCTCAATAATCTTTAAAGGTAAGTACGCGTATATACTCTAGTATAAGCCGAGGTAACTTATTCTTACCTGAAAACTAAGTAAAACGGATTGAGACTCGAGTATAAGCCGAGGGTAGAAATTAATGACCATTATTGGCCTTCTGATTCTGGTAGTTTTTTTTGAGGCTTAAGAAGTTGCCCTTTACATGGACAGCAGAAGAAAGAAAGTCACATTTATGACTCTGCATGAAGGAAGCTGGGATCTAGTGGCATGGGCAGGTGGGCAACTAGGGCAACTCGCTCCTGTAATTTCCCAGCTAGCAATGTATAACCAGTCCTAATCAAAAAGTGACTGCAGAGCCCCCGCCTCCCTAACCGAGCCCTGTCCGTGCTTCTTACCCACAGCTGAAGGGAGAGGTTACCAGAATTTGTCCAATACAAGTTCGTACCACATATTCCTGTTTTTTTTGTACTAGCAGCGTCCTCTCCCTGGGCTGCACCACTGCTGCCTCTGTGTGCCTGTGCCTCCATTCCATACTCAGTGTGTTAGCCTGCCTAGTTCACTGAACACTTCTATTCTTAGGTTCTGCTGCCCACTCCTGGTCTCCGTCCTGGCAGCAATGGAGGCGCCATTTTCTGAGGTTTTTTTTCTGTCCATCACGATCCCCTAGGAGGTTAAAGGATCTGCCTGTAGTAATACCCTGACTTTCCCCTTTCAGGCTTGCCGTAATCGCAAAATTGTTTCATCCTCCACCTTACTAATCAGCCTTGTAATAGAATGAAACAACTGTTGCTATTAACCGGCAGCTCTGAAAGGGAAACGTCAGTGTCTACTACAGCAGATCTGTTAAAGGGCTGGTTCCACCCTTAAATTAGTTTTTAATATGATGTTCCCCCCCATGTCCCTGCCAGCCCCACGCACATATATTTTATTTTCCAAAAGCCCCCCAAACTCTTACGAACCTCCCCTCGTTCCTCTGTGCCGCACTGCGGCCCTCTGCTTGCCGAGAATGCAAGCAGAGGGCGGGCCCGGCAGTTGCCGTCTGTATGGCTGAGCGCAGCCAATCAGACCGCGGCTTGCCGGTCATTCAGTGGCAGCGAGGAAAGAGAGATGTAAGTAAAAGTTTTGGGGAGCTTTTGGAAAATAAAAAATATGCGGTTGGAGGCTGGGGACATGGGGGAAACAACAAAATAATTAAGGGGGGTTTTATGCTAGGGGAGGGATAGTAAAAACGTGAGGAGAGAGGGAGGGAGGGGGGATGGAGGGGGGAGAAGGGCTTGCAGTAACGCATGACGAAATTCTACCGGAGGCAAGGTATGCATTACAGAGCCTGCTATCCTCCCTGGTGGTTGTTTTGGACTTTGGGGGGGGGTCTCAGGAGAAACCCTATGGAGCTGGGGATGTGAGGTAAGGATTACACTACACTACGGTGGGGCCATTACTGGGGGGGGATTATAGTTTTGGGGGGACATGCCCTTTTAACCTAACTAGGGGCTGTGATGACAAAAAACCCAAAAATGCCCCCCTGCATTGCTGGCCAGGTCGGCAAACTAGGAGTGGGGCCAGCAGACCTAAAGCATAGAAGTGTTCAGTGAACTAGGCAGCTAACACACTGTATGGAATGGACGCACATCACCAAAAGAGGCAGCAGCTGTGCTAGGATCGTGAACAGCCGGGCAAGACAAAAACTTAAAGCGGTGCCATGCAGGAATCCGTCCCTGGGGCCCCTTCCAGAGGTCAGGGTCCTGGTTCACTTGCCCATTTTACCCAGATCCAAAGTCTGCCTGCCCAGAAAGTTAACACTTTGCTGCTCCCTGGGAGGAACTTATACCCGAGTATAAAGCCGAGCTTACATTTTAGCGAATTTTAGAACTGAAAATCTCGGCTTCTACTCGAGTATATACGGTACTGATTTCCCGTTTGCAGGAAACTCGGCTTGGGTACCCCACCATAAGAATATTTTCATCCGAACCTAATGATAGATACATGGCAGTCCGGTTCCTGCTAGAAATATTGCATGGTGTGAGGCAGACAGCCACGACTGAGCTTGTTGTCCCATTCGTCTGTATCGATCGGGACTGTTGGTAAATCATGGCTGGATTTGTGCGGTTCCCTATGGGCCACACTATCAGTGCGCAAACTATCAGCAGGGACCGACAAGTCCAATTTGTCCCGCTGGGTGCTCGCTAGTAGCAAACGCTTTGGTCCGGGACAGAAGTCCCCCGTGTTGGTACTCAGCCGAAAAGTGGAGTGATCAGTCCGGATGGATCTTTCATCCTGATTAATCACAAGAATTACATTTCAATTAATAAGAGGCCAAAATATTGGACAGTTAGACTTGACCTAATGCAGGTGTGGGCCTGACAGGCCTGTAGGAACAAAACGTTAACACCGTTCCCGATCCAGAAATCGCACAAAACTCTGGCAGTAGTTTTTGCCCATAGCTTTTTCTGAGATTGTCTGCCGCATTATCTCTAAATAAATTAAAAATTATACAAATAGTTTTATAGAATTTGCGGTCAGAAAGGTATAACCTTAACCCCCGTCTCAAAGATTAAAAAAGAAAAAAAGCTTTCTATTCTGAAGGCAATTTCTATTAGTAAAATATAATGTTATCTTTGTCTTATGATGGTTGTAATAACCTATCATGACTAAACCCATGGAGTCTATGGATCTTTTACAGATGATGAGGCCTGATGGTATAAAATATACAATTTTTTTTACTTTCTTTTTCTAAAATGTTTAGAGGAAGTTTTTCTTCTAGATGAGCTTTTTTCCATTTGTTCATCTTAAATACGAAAGCGCAAATTCTGTTCTACTATCCCTTTTTTATTAAACCACATTGTCGGTTATGTAACTTTAGAGATTTTTTTGCTTATTATAGAACATGTGGTAGTCAAGAGGTACTAGGGTTATATAGTTAAGTAAAACGTCTTTTGTTATGTTGCGCTCCAATACGTTAAAAGGAATTACATCAGTTTTTGTTTTAAAGAGTTCTTGTTTCTGATAACACCTATAAAAGTTCCCACTTAAGCAGAACACACTTGCAGATAAACGCCTCGAAACTGGGTGTATCCAACAGTAATCGGGGCTTTAGCAGGCAGTGTGGTAGAGCGTGTGGCTGCAAGAACGTTTGGGAAGACCAAAAATTTCCCTCGCCAGCGGTCGAGGGAAACACACACATCCTTCCTATGCTGTGAATAGGTGAGAACGCTTGGGACTGTGTGTATTCCTGATCTTTGAAAATGACAGTTCCAGATCTTGCAGATCTGACATATGTGTACCGACAGTTTTACATAAAAAATATATGCAAGTTATTTTCCAAAAAACTTTATTAATTACCATTCAGGGTATATGAGTAAAGTGCATATGTAATAAAAACGTTCACACCGTAAATTAACTTAAGGTGTACTGTTCCTTTAAAAATAATCTTGGAACACACAACTGGCCTACCCCTATGCAAGGGGCCCTGCTGAAATGGGTCACACCTAAATGTATACCTGCAGAGATGATCCTGAGGTTGAGGCTCCCCTGCACTGCCAGAGGCAGAACCTTTTATGATTATTTTTTGTTGGCGGGCGATTCTTTTATAATATTTTTTATATAGCCTCCATGACAACCGTAAATTTATTTCGACCCAGCCACATCACACCGAATTTTACCTTGGAATGCATCAAGGATAAGATTCTAACTACATGTACCATTTAAGGGTGAATCAAAACAAACAATCAACAAAGCGAGTTTAACATGCCCAAATTTTATTCAATAATTTGCATTGCTCAGAATAATACATCACCCTCTACATTAATGTAAGCCATACATGTAATACATATGAAAAGTAAAAGTAACCCTTTAGAACCAAAAAAAGAATAGTAATTTTTCATTTTTCTCCCTACAAGAGTGTGTGGAATTTGCAGAAATTAAAATCTCATTACCAAATTCATTACGTTTTATTGCTGACACTTAACGCTACAACGAGTATACACTCGCTCCTCTGTATTTAAAGTGCAGCTTGCAAAGTCTTTTTACTTTTTCGCCCAAGCCAGATACTAAATAGAGCAACGCATTACTGCCTGGACACTGGGAAATGCATTACATATTTGGAACTGTCAGAATTTCAAATAGATTGATTTGATGGCCCCCAGGAATACTAATCTATATTTGACAAAAAGCAGCAATATTTGTAAATATAATATTATTCCATTTTTAGAACGGGCTTAGATGCAACCAGGAATTGATTTTGTGGCATCTGCATAGCTAACACAGATCTTACTCTTATTGTATTTTACGAATTTATATTTTTGGTTTTAGAAATCTGATGCGGTGGGGGTGTAAAATCATTATAACAAGAACCTTGCAATTTGTTTTATAACCTACCTGCATAGGGACTCCTTATCACAATTCTGCACCACCTCATCAAAGGAAGAATAAAGCCTCTTTTGTGTACCAAACTTAATGTGCACAATAAAATTGCCCTTTCTTATTTTCTATTTGCAATTGCAAATCTCAGCAACTGCCATTATTGCATTACCTGGTAGTATAAATTTGTTATAGCCATGAACTGTAAAAGTTTGCCTCATTTGTCTAATCCAATTTGGTAACCCATAGCATAAATGCAAATATTCAGAGATCCACTTTTAACAGCACGTTGGTTAAATTATCATGTTTGTATAGGAAAAAAACATGAAAACGTAACAATTTTATTAACAGGTTTATGTTTGATTTAAATGAAATCCTCTTCTAATCGTGTTTCAGTGTAGATGCAAGGGGCTTATTATTAAATACATTGACTAGATCAAACTTCTAAATAAAGGTCCCATTTTAGGACGTTCTTCTCCTATAGTGTGTGTGTGTGGGTGTATATTATATTGTACTATATACACACGGACTCATAACTATGCAGATCCCTTCATTGAGCAACAAAATAAATCACCTTCTGTAATGCCTTGCAACTGTCAACTGGTCATATCCACTCCCCTTTCACTGCTAAATTGATGTTCCACCATAGGATCGCCCTCATTATCAACACCACCTAATGCAGGAATGCTTTAAAGGACAGCAGGTGCCTAGAGGCCCTAAAGAAAAGCCTTAGTGACACCTATAAGTTTTTGCTATGGAAAAGGCTAGAAAATCAATCAACCAGAGTGCTAACGTCTACTGATTTCCTTAATGTAAACTACTGGCTGTGAAAAATGAAACTTTGATGATGAATCCTTAATAAAGTTCCCACTAACAGGTTTACAGCAACAGCATGCTGGGCCTAACTAATTCATTGCTATTCTGGACATTACAGCAAAACATTATTTATAATTTCTAATGTAATGCTGAAAGAACAGGAGGTATGACAGATTTGTTTATTCGAGCTTAGCCGTATTGCCCTTTATTATCTACAAATACAAGAATATCCAGCTCAAACCTTTATTTTAAATTACTTTCAGATGCGGTGCAAAGGAGTACCGGCAATTAATACATTACACAAAAGTCTCCAGCACTCAACTATACATATAAGCATAAATTAGATATCACGATCAAACAAATATGCAAGCAACGAAGGGCGATTACCTGCACTGAAGTTAAAATGGATACGTTTAGTTACATAGTTTGTACAAACTTGCGTCAGCTGATGCGCTCTTATACCCCACCCCTAAATTTGATTGGTCCAATACCCTCGATCCAATCAGATTCAAGATTTAAATTAGACCAATCAGATTTTAAAGGTGTGTATGGAACACACTATAAAATGCAAGAGATCTGAATTGCAGCCTAGTGTTGGATTAGCTGCTGTACTGATAAGTTGTAGTTAGGCATAAGGGCTACAAAAGATAGCTGTTAGACTAGTATACACCTGGCTGGGTAGGCTCCATAAGCTACCTTCAGCTCTGGTGAGCCTTAGATCCTCTGTATTTGGTGACAAGCATTAAAACAGCACTACTGCCATGTAGTTCTCTATTTATGTTATATTAGAGAAGGGCTAAAAAATATTTTTTTCTTAGCATTTTTTTAATTATTGTGCCAGAAATCTGATTTTTTTTTTCTTGACAAATACCTTCTAAAATAGTTCAAATATATACAGGCATACTTTATAAAAGCAATCAAATATAGTGCATACCACTGCCTTTATTTAGTTTTGGTATTGGGTATGTTAATTAGAATTTCCCAGCAGTAAAGACAGCAGTAAAGGCGGCGGCCAGATGATCAATGGCTGCCTCCATAAGGCACATACAAAATACAAAAAAAGACCACCGTTCCCCTTTAATACTAAATATATATATATATAGATATAGGCAGTGGTATGCAATATATTTGATTGATTTTATAAATATATATATATAAAGGAATTTGACCAGAAAAAAAAGAAAATCAGTTTTCTAGTTCATTAATTAAAATAATGTAAGATATAAATATTTTTTGATAGGGCCTGCTCTAAAATAACATAAATAGAGAATTATCCAGCAGTAGTGCCATTTTAATACTTATTACCAAATAATGAGGATCTAAGGCTCACCAGAGCTGAAGGAAGCTCATTGAAATTTTCTCTTTTATCTGGTCAAATTCCTTTATATATATATTTATAAAATCAATCAAATATGCGTGCGAGCTACTACGTAGTAGCGCGCTGATTATAACCAGGAAGTGCACACAACCACCCCCCAGCCTCACCCCTTAACTCCTGCTCAAGGCTGCCCATGGCTAACACTTACATTTTTAGATGAAGAGGAGAAGCCGCCATCACCTTTGCTAATAAACCGGAGTTGAGCTGCCAGATAAAGTAAGTATCTAACCGATAGCCGCATTCTGTCCGGTTTCACTCTTCTGCGCATTAATCCCCAGCCTCTATGACCGCGACCGCATCACACAGATTAATGCGCGGAGAAGAGTGAAACCGGACAGATGCGGCTATCGGTTGATACTTACATTTACTGGTGCAGCTCAATCCGGTTTTTATAGCAAGGTGATGGCGGCTTCTCTTCATCTAAATTGTAAAGTGTTCGCCAAGGGCAGAGTGAGCAGGAGGTTAAGGGGTGAGGCTGTTTTTTTTTTTTTTTAGTCTGAGCAGGGGGAGGGTGCCGCGCAGGTATGTGGAGGGTGATGGGGGGGTGGTGGGTTGGCTTTTCCATAGAGAGAGTGCCCTGTCATAGTTAGTGCACATGGAGGTGGGGAGGGAGGGGGTTCTTCCATTACATTGTCAGTGTGCCATAGGATCACAGGTCAGGTCTTTGTATTAGGGTGAAGGGGTAGGTTATAATGGATATTGTATACCCCCTACTGAATTATATGGATATCAAAAGTCCCTCGGAGTTCCGTGCCCGGTATAAAAGGCCCTCGGCCTGCGGCCTCGTGCTTTTATATGGTCACGGAACTCCTCGGTGACTCCTAATATCCTTATAATTTACAGTAGGGGGTACATTATCCACTATATAAATGGATAAATGATAATAATAGTGTTTTATCACAGAGCTTGTAATGCTTTCATTTGGCAAATATCCTGCAAAATAGTGGACTAAACCTAAGTATCTATGTAGATTCACCACTAGTTTCATCATTCCCTGACAAGACACTCTCAAACAGACAGAGAGCAGCGATTGGAATGTATAGGACAGGGGTTTGTATTGAAAAACATGCAGTGTAAATACAAACCAGGTGTTTGTAATTAGTGCAGCCCTGCTACTTACATTTATATAAGCATCCCCCAATAATGAGATGATCTGATGACTAAATATATATCACTTACAATATAAGCTTATTATAAAATAGAAATCTGATGAGAAATGCAAAATCACAGTTATCCCGTGCTGTGCTGGGAAATTATTTCTCTATTGCCCCAGGCACTGCATAGCCAAGGAAAACCCAACTTGGGCACCTCATTACACAGAAAGTGAATGGTTGGGTAATCACGGAATCATGGCAACTAAGCCGTACTAGTCATGACAACATAGTAACTCTTATAGTTGCCGCCATTCATGTGGCAGGACGCACATAAGTAACAGACCTTTCAAATGTTGCAACAAAAATGAAGGTTATTGCAAGCACTTTCTGCAAAAAAATTGTTAGCATTAGATATCCAATCTGAAATATCTTCTGTGGTGCAGTTTTGCTATAACTAGAATGGAGACAGTGTTCATGCAAATCATGGGATGCATGATGGGAAATTCCCCTTTCAACCTGCCTCAGAGTGATTACTGAGCATGCTTGCCCTCATAGAAAAAC
Source organism: Hymenochirus boettgeri (assembly GCA_019447015.1). Classification (NCBI taxonomy): domain Eukaryota; kingdom Metazoa; phylum Chordata; class Amphibia; order Anura; family Pipidae; genus Hymenochirus; species Hymenochirus boettgeri. Next base: position 92,258,810 of record CM033470.1, on the reverse strand, counting down.
CTCTACAAGGAATAGTTCGGAAACAAATACACCAGAAATGGCCTCAACTCTTTAAAGGGGAACTGTTGGTCTTCCATTTTGTATGCTGCCTTATGGAGGAGCCACTTGATCACCTGATCATCTGACCGCGCCTGGTTTAGGGTTGGAGCATGCTCACTGCTGTCTTTACTTTTGGAAATTCTACTTGAACATACCAGAAATGCAAAACAAAATTATAATTCCACAGAGAGTCTCTTTTCCCTATTTGCAATGAGCAAGGGAGTTGTGGGGAAAAACTCTCCTAACTCGCTTGACCCTTGTAAATCATTTTTCAAAGCCCAGAATGGGGTAAACGCTATATGTTTACACATGAAAACTAAATATATATATATAGGCAGTGGTATACAAATTTGATTGATTTCATAAATAACTATATATAATATATAATTATATAATATATTATATATATATACAAATAACAAGAATATGCAGCTCAACTTTATTTTAAATACTTTAGATGCGGGGCAAAGGAGAGTACCGGCAATTAATACGTTACACAAAAGTCTCCAGCACTCAACTAACATATAGCATAAAATAGATATCACGATCAAACAGTATGCCAGCAACGAAGGGTTGATTACCTGCACTAAAGTTAAAATGGATACGTTTAGTTACATAGTTTGTACAAACTTGCGTCAAGCTGATGCGCACTTCAAGGCATTATCCCAGCATCAGTCCTAACCTAATGAGTAAAGTCAATCCCTGGGGGAACAAGACCATACCGCTGCTCTCTTTATTAGTTGACCTTTACCAAGGAATCATGGGAGCTTACAGAGCTTCTAAACGTTCTTTTTATCGGGACTGCCTAAAGGGGTGGCGGGGGAATAATAAATTTACTCAGGGAGCAAGCATATAAACGAGCTTAGCCGTATTGCCCTTATTATCTACAAATACAAGAATATGCAGCTCAACCTTTATTTTTAAATACTTTCAGATGCGGTGCTGCAAGAAGAGTACCGGCAATAATACATTACACAAAAGTCTCCAGCACTCAAACTATACATATAAGCATAAATAGATATACGATCAAACAAGTATGCAAGCAACGAAGGGTGATTACCTGCACTAAAGTTAAAATGGATACGTTTAGTTACATAGTTTTGTACAAACTTGCGTCAGCTGAGCGCCACTTCAAGCAGTATCACAGCAGCAGTCTAACTAAGAGTAAAGTTCAATCTGCCTTGAAGTGGCGCATCAGCTGACGCAAGTTGTACAAACTATGTAATAAACGTATCCATTTTAACTTTAGTGCAGGTAATCACCCTTGTTGCTTGCATTCTTGTTTGATAGTGATATCTAATTATGCTTATATGTATAGTTGATGTGTGGAGAGATTTTGTTGGTAATATTATATATATATAGATAATATATTATTATATATATATATATATATATATATAGATATATAATAAAGGAATTTGACCAGCAAAAAAAAAAGAAAATCTGTTTCAGTTCATTAAAAATATGTAGGATATAAAGATTTTTTGATTAGGGCTGCTCTAAAATACATAATAGAGAATTATCCAGCAGTAGTGCTGTTTTTCAATACTTATTACCAAATAATGGGACTAAGGCTCACCAGAGCTGAAGGAAGCTCGTTGACCCTACCCAGCAGATAATTACTAGACCAACAGTCAAACGTTGTAGCCTTTATGCCTAAATACAAGACTACAACTTATCAGTTTAGCAGCTAAGCCAAACTAAGCTGGAATTTAGATCTCTTGCATTTTTAGTGTCTCCCAAAACACACCTTTAAAATCTATTGGTCTGATTTAAATCTTGATCTGATTGGATCTTGGGTATTGGCCAAATCTTATACCCCACCCTAAATTTGATTGGTCCAATACACTCGATCCAATCAGATTCAAGATTTAATTAGACCAATCAGATTTTAAAGGTGTGTATGGAACACACATATAAAATGCAAGAGATCTGAATTGCAGCCTAGTGTTGGATTAGCTGCTGTACTGATAATTGTAAGTTAGGCATAAGGGCTACAAAGATAGCTGTAGACTAGTTACACTGGCTGGGTAGGCTCCATAAGCTACCTTCAGCTCTGGTGAGCCTTAGATCCTCTGTATTTGGTGACAAGCATTAAACACAGCAACTACCATGTAGTTCTCATTTATGTTATATAGAGAGGCGCTCTAAAAAATATTTTTTTCTTAGCATTTTTTTAATTATTGTGCCAGTAAATCTGATTTTTTTTTTTCTGACAAATACTTCTAAAATAGTTCAAATATATACAGGCATACTTTATAAAAGCAATCAAATATAGTGCATTTACCACTGCCTTTATGTAGTTTTGGTATTGGGTATGTTAATTAGAATTTCCCAGCAGTAAAGACAGTGCAGTAAAGGCGGCGGGCAGATGATCAATGGCTGCCTTCCATAAGGCACATACACAAACAAAAAAGACCACCGTTCCCTTTAATATAAATATATATATATATAGATATAGGCAGTGGGATGCAATATATTTGATTGATTTTATAAATTATATATATAAAGGAATTTGACCAGAAAAAAAGAAAATCAGTTTTCTAGTTCATTAATTAAAATAATGTAGAATAAATATTTTTTTGATAGGGCCTGCTCTTAAATCCATAAATAGAGAATGATCCAGCCAGTAGTGCCATTTTAATACTTATTACCAAATAATGAGGATCTAAGGCTCACCAGAGCTGAAGGAAGACTCTGAAATTTTCCTCTTTATCTTGGTCAAATTCCTTTTATATATATATTAAAAATCAATCAAATATTTGCATACCACTATCTATATGATATTTAGTATTCATGTGTAAACATATAGTCTTACCCATTTGGGCTTGTTTGAAAAAATAAGATTTACAAGGAGTCAAGCAAGTAGGGAGAGTTTTCCCCACAAACTCCCTTGCTCATTATGCAAATGGGAAAAGAGATTTCTGGGAATTAAATTTAATTTTGCATTTCTGGTATGTTAATTAGAATTTCCCAGTAGAAAAGACAGCAGTGAGCATGTCCAACCCTAAACCAAGACAGCGGTCAGATGATCAGGTGATCAATGGCTGCCTCCTAAGGCACATACAAAATGGAAGACACAGTTCCCCTTTAAACCAACAACACACGAGCGCAAAGCAATTGGTACATCCGAAAGACCCAAAATACTGAAACACAAGAAAAAGATTGCATGTGGGAGAGACCCAACAGCAACTGATCAACGTCATGGCCAGCACAGAAGAGCCAATTCCATGGGTCAGGACTCAGCCGTGTACTGCATCAAAAGTTTAAAAAAAGGACATACTTTTAAACCCTTTAAGTGCCACAGATCGATATACACATTCTGTGGATAAAAGTACCAAAGTACCAATTACCAAAAGTAACAGAACGTGTATATAGTTTTGTGGCTTCCCCTTACAAAAAAAATTTGGCGAAGCTAGGGGCGATTGGGGGGTAGCTTAATGCCCCCCTAGCCCCCTCGAATCCCCCTCGGTTTCGTCCAAATCCGGGGGGGGGATCGGGAGATATGCTTACATTTAGCCGTGAACCATCATAGCAGGAAGCGGTCCCATGGTGAGGAAGAAGTGGAGCGGAAAGGAGACCCCGGCGACATCACAGAAGCTTCCTCCTCACGGGGTCTTCCCTAAGAGTGGTAGGAGGCTGCTGGTGGTATAATGGAGGTACTGCATTGCGATATCCATTTTCAGATCACAGTGCAGTACCTGTATAGTAAAGCTGTCAGTGTGACAGCTTTACTATACATTTGTGAATGAACACAAAGTTCCATTAACAAATAGGATTTTTTCTAAGTCTTTGCTACTTATGGAGACAGAGATCAAAATTTGGTGATCACTTCTGATCACCAAATTAATGATCTTTGCCAATGAATGACAAATTCACTTCTGGAAATGATTTCCGGGAAAGTGATTTTTCCGATTGGATTTTGAATGGAAAACAGGCATTTAGCCCGTATTCCAGTCGGGATCATTCCAAAATGATTTGATGATCATCTTTAGTAATGATCCCCCCAAAAAAGGAGAAATGCACACAAAAAAATTCTTTTTAAAGTGATAGACACCCCATTTTTTTACCCTAAAATTATAAATTAGCAAAAAACGTAATCTTCTCCAGCTTCCCAATGCCCCTGCTGATATCGGTAAAGTAAATGCAGGTCATGATTTATCCGATTTCAAGGGAAAATAAGCCTATTTTAGTAGAAATTTGGCAGAGGTACCAAAAAAAGAATGGATTGAAATTTTAGGATCAGTAAACTGTGCAAAACTTGTACGATCTTGTACTTACTGGGTTTCACTTAAAATACCACTAAAACGGATGTGTGTGGGGGTGTGATGTGGGGGTGGGGGTGGGTTGTGGCATATTTTGATTTTTCTGTAATTGGCAATTGCGAAGGGTCCCATTTGAGCTAGTTGTCGCCAGTCTGTTTACACCCACGCATTGGCATACCATTGATTTACAAGACATGTGGGAGATTGCCATTTAGTGGGGTTTTTTTACATTGCAAGTGGGTTTAGGTAGGATTTCAGCCTTTGAGTCCTCTATTTTATTTTTTCACAAAATCCTATAAAAGCATTGAGTTCTATGGAGTACTGTGTCTGGAATTATTCATGGTATAATGAAAGCATGACAATGTACAGTAGGTGAAGGGGTGTAGATTCCAAAAATATATAGTTTGTGGGGGGTATTTTCCAAGTTTAATAGTGTTCAATTACAGAACACTCTTTTTTTCTTGTAATTGCACTTGTGCTTGCGTCCATTGGAGCTAATTCGTGGCCACGCCCTCGGTGGCAACCCATGCATATGGCATACCTTTGATTTATTCAGGACATGTGGTAGATTGGACATTTAGTGGGATGTTTTGCTTGTCAATGGTTTTAGATAGGATTTCAACTTTCTTTGAATCACCTTATTTTATTTTTTACAAAATCTCCTAAAAAGCACTGAGTTCTATGGAGTACTGTTTCTGGAATTATTCATGTAATAATGAAGCATGATCAACGTTTACGTAGGTGGAAGTGGTGTTGCTCAGATTACACCAAAAAATTTAGTTATGTTTGTGGGGGGTCTGGAAGAGGGGGTAATTACCCAAGTTAATATAAGGTAGTTCAGAAAATTACAGAAGGCAATTCTAGATTTTACATCCTTTGTTTTGTCTTGTAATTGCACTTCGCTGACTATTGAATCCCATATTGACGCTTTTTTTTTTTTTTTAGTCCTGAGCAGGGGGAGGGTGCCGCGACAGGCTAGTGGAGGGTGATGGGGGGTGGGGGTGGCTTTTCCATAGAGAGAGTGCCCTGTCATAGTTAGTGCACATGGAGGTGGGGAGGGAGGGGGTTCTTCCATTACATTGTCAGTGTGCCATAGGCTCACAGGTCGGTCTTTGTATTAGGGTGAAGGGGTAGGTTATAATGGATATTGTACCCCCTACTGTAAATTATATGGATATCAAAAGTCACCTCGGAGTTCCGTGCCCGGTATAAAAGGCACTCGGCCTGCGGCCTCGTGCTTTTATATGGTCACGGAACTCCTCGGTGACTCCTAATATCCTTATAATTTACAGTAGGGGGTACATTATCCACTATATAATGGATAAATGATAATAATAGTGTTTTTATCACAGAGCTTGTAATTGCTTTCATTTGGCCAAATATCCTGCAAAATAGTGACTAACCTAAGTATCTATGTAGATTCACCACTAGTTTCATCATTCCCTGACAAGCACTCTCAAACAGCAGAGAGCAGATTGGGAATGTATAGGACAGGGGTTGTATATTGAAAACATGCAGTGTAAATACAACCAGGTTGTAATTAGTGCAGCCCTGCTACTTACATTTATTATAAGCATCCCCCAATAATGAGATGATCTGATGACTAAATATATATCCACTTACAATATAAGCTTATTATAAAATAGAAATATGCTTAGAAATGCAAAATCACAGTTTATCCCTGTGCTGTGCTGGGAAATTATTTCTCTATTGCCCCAGAGCACTGCATAGCCAGGAAAACCCAACTTGGGCACCTCATTACACAGAAAGTGAATGGTTGGGTAATCCACTGGAATCATGGCAACTAAAGCGTTACTATGTCATGCAACATAGTAACTCTTATAGTTGCCGCCATTCATGTGGCAGGACGCACATAAGTAAACAGACCTTTCAAATGTTGCAACAAAAATGAAAGGTTATTGCAAGCACTTTCTGCAAAAAAATTGTTATCATTAGATATCCAATCTGAAATATCTTCTGCTCGGTGCAGTTTTGCTATAACTAGAATGGAGACAGTGTTCATGCAAATCATGTGAATTGCATGATGGGAAATTCCCTCTTTCAACGCTGCCTCATAGTGATTACTGAGCATGCTTGCCCTCATAGAAACCTCTACAAGGAATAGTTGCGGAAACAAATTACACCAGAAATGGCTCCAACTCTTTAAAGGGGAACTGTGGTCTTCCATTTTGTATGTGCCTTATGGAGGCAGCCATTGATCACCTGATCATCTGACCGCTGCCTTGGTTTAGGGTTGGAGCATGCTCACTGCTGTCTTTACTGCTTGGAAATTCTAATTAACATACCAGAAATGCAAAATCAAATTATAATTCCACAGAAGTCTCTTTTCCCTTATTTGCATAATGAGCAAGGGAGTTGTGGGGAAAACTCTCCCTAACTCGCTTGACTCCTTGTAAATCTTATTTTTCAAAGCCCAGAATGGGTAAACGCTATATGTTTACACATGAACATAAGCAGAAATCCAAGGTATGTCTGATATTTATTTTTGCCGGATTCTTGTCTTAGTCTCATGTTAAATGCTCTCTACAAAAGGCTTCATTTGAGGCTACACCGCTAACAACTGAGATCTGTAGACAAAAAAAAATACTATGACAGGTTCAACAGGGAAACTGCGGTAATGTAGCAGAGAAAATCACCACAGATGCAAACTCAGCGGTCCAGCCCCTTCTGCCTTCGGGGCAGAAAAGCAGCCAGAAGCCAACCGAGGGAAGGGTAAAGACTCGAAGAGATGATTGGGGGGTTTAAAACTAGCTTTTAGGTTTGGGGGATTTCTGTTTTCTGTCCTAATGTTTGTTTTTTATGCTGAGGACATTATGAAGCTTCAAAGTAGAAGGAGGTGAGAGCTCCAATGCACAGGCCACAACGTGATGTCTATGAGGCATACAGGAAGAGGCAGATAGATAACTGATTATACACAGGAGGTATGGTCTTCCTCACCAACGTCAGGTTCCTTGAAATGCTTTGTTAGGGATACTGTGCAGGACAACCATATGGATTAAAAGAGAAAGGGATGGGCTCGATTAATCATTGTACACTGTTGATAAAAGTGGGGCTTATAATTTTTAGTTTGTGGGGAGGATCATGCTCTTAAATAGTAGGATTTCCGCCAATATTTTGTTTCTCCATCAACTAAGGGTGTTATTGACAGACTAGATTTTTTTGGAAAAAAAATAATTTTATTACTTTTGTACGTACTCCAGGTTGGGATTTTGGTGAAACTTTGGTGTATCTTCAGCAATCAAGGGCCCAGGACAGTATTCTATGTTATTCTAAGATGCTGGTCAGGGCAATTTGCCTGAAAGCTAGCTATAGTGTGTCTTTGAGATTGGTTAGTTAGATTTATGTATTAAAGGAAAGTCTTCAGCCCTAAACATGTAAATACTTACATACAGAGTAAATCACACCCCAAAACACAAAATGGTAATAGTTGAAATCTGAAATAGATAAGTCTAACCTGAAATCCTGCAAAATGTCCGTGTGTGGTTATACGCTTCTGTGATTCCTTGTTGTCTTTCCATGTTAGGTAACTGTCAGTTATGGATTTGACAGTTGAAATCAAGCTAATGAGTCTGAATGTTAAGTCTCTGCGCTTTGCCTCTTCTGAGCTATGTGTCTTCCTAGGCTCAGTACAACTTTGGTCATTAATATTGCTTCAGTTTCCATGAGGATCCAAGAAGCGTATAGCAGGCACCTTTTACAGTAATGAATTCAATAGTGACAAAGTCACTGAGTATATCAACAGATTTTTATAGTATGGGAAGTGTCTTGTCTTAAATTGTTCTTATGAGGGTGGTGAGTTTGCCTTTAATATGGATATGTATATTATGCTGTGCACTTTAGTTTAGATTGCTTTATAAATTTTACATTGATAGGAAGTTAACCAAGTTCGATTGTTTATTGTGATTTTTCTGTGTGACTTTAAATGGGGGTGTGGCCTATGTATAAGGGGTTTTTTGCGGACCACTCTATGTGGCTCGGATTTTTGTAGTGTGTGTTCATATGGTTATTCACCATTCTCCAGTACTGAGTCCCCTGATGAAGGTGCAGGTGCATTTATTAATTCATGAATCAGGGACATGAGTTAAGGAATATTCCAATGTTACCAAGATGTATTCCAAAGGTTTATGTTAATTTTTTTTATACAAGAGTCCATACATTGTAAGCCTGTTGGACAAGAGCCTAATGTGACTTGATGAACTAATTGTAATGTTCTGCTGAATCCTACACATACACTCAGATGTTTAGATGCTGATTGTTTTTGACAATAACACACTTACCAGTGGTTACTTCTCGCAGTCTATTGTGATGTCCTTGTTGTTCTCCACATTTAGACACTGGGCCAAAAATCTGGAATCCTGGATTTGCTTGGTTTTTGAATCTCTCCTCTTTTCATTTTGTAAATACGAATGTATAACAACAAAATAGATATATAATGAAGAGGAAAAACTAAACATAACATTTAAGGTTCAATCTAAGACCTCAGAAAGGAATATTGAAGTCAGAGGACGATGAATTATTGAATATAAGCCGTAATCTATGTTGCACCCTCATTTGCGTTGTGGATGCTGGGAAATTTAAATTCTTCTAACATGCGCGTCTATATTATTCACAAATTTCGACAATGTTTTTTTATCGCACAATGTGGGCGCTGCCCATGTGTTCTATTGTACATGGTCCAAGTTCTAGGCTACCGCTATGGGAACGTTGTTACAGCAGGTACGCCACTCATATTCTATAACCAATAATGTGTACATTCAATTAGACATGTGACTAAAGTCAGGATGGTTTGGCGTGATGCACATAACATTTAGAGTAGAAGCGTGAACTTAACACAGCGTTGGATTTGGCGTCTTTAGACCCACGAAACACGCTGCTAATGTTTTATGTGTATGTTATGCAATACCGCATTTATGGTTCTGGATTGCATTGCGCGATTTGCCAAAGCTATTATTATGGTGTGGTTATTTGTAAGGTTAAGAATCTCTCTCGATTGACATTTCTTACCTTTTTGTTTATACAAAATGTGCCTATTTTTGTATTTATATAAGTAACTGCACAAGTGGATATTGTCCATGAAAGAATACAACTAAAAAATATATGCATGACAAAAAATAAATCTCAGTTTGATTCTGCTATAAGTGTGAATTTTATTTGTAGTACTGCTTGCATACAAGCACGAGAAAAGGGAAGTATACCGCTCTTTCCTATTCCAAAGTTTTGGATGTCAGACAAAATAAAAAATTCATCTGGTCCTTACCGGGTTTCTAAAACTTATTTAAATGTAATGTCAGTTTGTAAACCAACACACCAAACAGATTCCACAGGTTATCTTATTTAACCAAAATAGAGCCAAAATGAGCAGCAATGGGTAAAAAAAGGTTCTACGTTCTAGTGTCATGCTCCATAGGAATTAATTAAATATACTATCGTGTATATAAAGTTTTTTGTTAAATAATAAATAGGTAAAATGTTAATTTTTATGAGTCTAATATCCTTTATAGAGGGAGCCATGTGGAGTTAAATGGAGACCTTTTTTCAATTCAAGTTTGGCATTTTCATGGAGTGAAAGATTCAGGTATATAGTAGAACAATGCAAGATATATGAAAAATATCTCAGAGAGTTATTGCCAATGTTATCTGGTGTATGGTGTTTTGATGTGCCAGCTCTCGGAATTGTAAAAACTTGGCTGAAATTGGGTTCAGAACTGATAAAAATTAGTAATGATACCATAAGACATCAGGCAAGATGCTGCTGGTATATATGATGTACTGAAGAACCTCAATGAATTCTAAAAGCGCGGTCTTGTTTTAGAATGTTATATTAATAAGAAGAATATAGTTCTTGTTGCGTGATATTATATTTGTCCTTTACCACCGTGGAGAGACAATGATTACGATACCAAGAATAATTTATTCAGGTTATTGTTGCGTTTAGGTTGTTTTAAAAGGGCAATGTGTAACGTTGGGGTTAAAAATCGCATTCTGCTATATGTTTCTTTTACAAAGAGATCATACGTGTGTAGAAGGTTTAAAGGGCTTGTCCTATTCTCTAGACAATTACTATATGTTGGTATCCCCCAAAATACCAGATGCATGTAATCCTGTGTCCAACTATGCTCCCAGGATGAGGAATCTGGACCTTACAACTTACAATCCATCGCCGTGGCTACCTTCTGCTTCTTGGTAAAAAGCCTCAGTCACGCCCTTGAAAGTGAATTCACGACCAATTGGCGAATGGCCATGAATGATCAAAGCCCTCAAACTGTCTGCACCGTATAAATTGTGAGGGCACGGTTGCTTTTAGTAGCAGAGCAGGCGGAGCCCTACGGAGGTGAAATCGTGGAGTTTTTAAGTCAATTTATCAGCATTGGAGCATATTTGGACCCAGCGAGTACAACACCTATGGTATTTGATGTATGGGGTCATACATATCATTTTAAATTTTTAAGAAGGGTTTAGGATATGCCTTTTAAATTTTCATTAATTTTAGAAACAAGGTAAGAACAGGTCATTTTTATTAAATGATGTCTGAGCCAGAAAGATTGTGGTTTGTTGGTGACATCACATCATTGTGGTTCATGTACCCCACAATGCCCATTTGTTTGCCCAGGATTTATTTTGTGGCCAAAAAAAAAATACATTAATATGTATTTTTATAACAGTCACACACCTTGTGTAATTATGAGCTATTAGATAAAACATCTTTTTTTATTATAGCCACTGTAGTAAAGCCAGTTGTTTTTTTCATGTTTTATTTTCAAATCCGTCGACTTGAAATGCAAAAGGTCTTGGTATTATACTTTCTAGCATCTTTCTTACAGCACATTGTGAAAAGATGTTAATGCACTCTTGTGGTGTAGGGTTTGTGTCTTCTAAAGTCGATACTTGTCTGTCAATCTTCTGGTTATTTTAGCTTATAAAAGGAATAAAGTGATTCTCAACTTCCTTGCGTGGTTGAGACTAGAGTAGAATTGCTATGTCTGAATCCAGGTTATACAAGGCTTTGCTGTCACCATATTTGGTGGTTGATGAATCTTTCTCAATTCTTCTTCTTTATCAGTCTTGACAACTTCAATTTGGGAGATGTGGTACAGATCACTTGCAAATTGAAGAACAGTTTCCAAATTCAGATGTTCTTTTTTTAAATCATCGGTTTCTTCCGGAAAGCCAATCAGTCGATCCATATTCCATTGACAATGAAGACTTGATGGGAGGGGATCTAGAAAATTAACGCTTTTGTAATGCAAAAAAAGATTTGGGTAAAAACATATTATTTACTAGGATTTTACACTATACTACAAAATAAAAAAAACATTTATTTTAAAGAGACATTTCCCATTGTACTGTGCAAGGAAAAAGGGATAGAACAAGCAGCTAGCAGAGAGCTGTGGGAATGGTAGTATATTAGGAGACAAGAAGAAAACTTTAGCGAAGTTTGGGGGATGTTTAGCGAAAGGTGAAATGTATTGTGTGGGGGGTGGCAACCCTTTAATATTCTTTCTCTTAGTGCTTGAATATATGGGTAAGAGAAAAACAGGAATCCTAAAAAGAAAACAATTACAGCTTGGTTTCAATTCTCTTGCCAGATCCGGGCTGCCATCAGAGGGGAAAGGGGGTAGTCCTGTAGGGACCAGGACGTGCAGGGGCCCTGAGGCAGGAGTGAGGGGGCAAGGAAACAAAAACCACCAAACCTTTTTCCTGCAATACTGCATTTACAGGAGCTCAGTTTTTAAATAGATGAAGAGAAAGGAAATCCACTTCCTGGAAGTATGTACTGCTGGATCGGTCCCATGACTCCAGTAAGGACTTTACGTCTAAGGGGCAATGGGGCAACTGCCCCTGGCCCTGAACTGGAGTCTTCTTGCTGTGATCCTACATAGCAGTGCAGGAGGAGGGAATAACTGTAAGTTACCTGAACTCATTCTGCCTTGTGAGAGTCTGTGGGTGTGTGGTGGGGGCTCAGGGTGTTGTGTGTGTTATCCTCTGTATTATGGCTGACGTACAGGTAGTGACAGTGACTGCCTAAACTTCCTTTGGGGGGTGCTAGTACCATATGCAGTGATGACTATTAAAGAAACTACAACTCCCACAAATGCTGGGAGTTGTCGTTTCCAAAACACCTGGAGTTCCAGGTTTGGCCCCGGCAGACCCCCAAGAGAAAGTTTAGCAGTCACTGTCAGTGTGTTTAAGAGCATGTGTGTGTAGTGCCAAATTAACCCGGGTTAGTCAGCCAACCAGTTCATGACACAGTGTGAGTCGCCCTCCAGTTCATTAGCCAGAGTATTCAGCCTTCCAGTTCATTAGCCAGGTATTCCACCCATCCAGGCTAATAAGCCATTGAGTCAGCTCTCCAGCTCATTAGGACATTGCAGTCAGCCACCAGTGCATTAGCCATTGCAGTCAGCCCTCCAGTTCATTGAGCCACACCGTGTGGTCATCCTCCAGTTCATTAGACAGTGCGGCTCTATGCCCTACAGTTCATTACCCAGTGTAGCAGCCCTTCCAACTTTACATAAGCCAGTTTGTTTAGCAGCCTCCACTTCATTAGCCAGTGTAAGTCAGCCCTTGACCACTTTTCTTTATGTACATTGTCCCTCCAGTTCATTGAGCCAGTAGAGTCATCCATCCAGTCATTAGCAGTTTAATCAGGCCCCCCACTTTCATTTAGCCATGTTATTACAGTACGCCAGGTCATACAGTGTAGTAAGCCTCCAGTGGATTAACATTTGTAGGTCAGCCCTCCAGTGTCATTAGCCAGTATAGTCAAGCCCTCCAGTCCATTAGCCAGTGTTAGTCCTCCCCTATTCATTAGCCCGTGGTAGTTCAGTCCTCCAGTCTCATTAGTCAGTTGTAGTCAGCCTAAGTCAGTAGGCAGTTGTAGTCAGCCTTCCAATTATTAGCCTGGGTTAGTCATCCCCTCCAATTCATTAGCCATTGGCGTCAGCCCTCCACTCATTAGCCATTGTAGTCAACCCTCCAATGAAGACCCAGTGTAGCAGCCCTCTAATCAATACTCAGTGTAGTCAGTCCTCCAATTCAATACCCAGGGTAGTCAAGCCCTCCAGTTCATTATCCAGTATCCAGCCCTCCGTCATTAGCCAGTGTTAGTCAGCCATCCTGTTCATTGGACGTGTTGTCACAGCTCTCCAGTTTCATAACCCGTGTTGTCAGCCCTCCAGTTATTTATGTCTGTTTACTGGAAGTCTTAAAGGGATAATTAAGAAAACTGATTAAAGTTATGTCTTACCTACCATTCTTCAATTGTAATGTAACAGGAGCAGTGTGCGATCACCAAGCGGGGTTGTTTTCTAATCATTTCTGATCATGGCTCTGTTACATTTTTTTATTGAAGAATGGGCAGTAAGAATTGATCCCCCCCCTTACCTCTTGCTTCTCAATTACTTGAAAAAATTAAAAGAGTTAACTTTCTGAGGGAACTAATCCTTAACCACACCCTACACTGACTATATTGCAGGCAACAATATAAAATGGTAATAATGGCCGTTAAAATGGGTGTAACATATAACAAAGTTGGTGTGACCAAAAATTTTTCCCAAGCACCACATATCTTCTCCCCATTGTGTCCCTCTTAGCATTTGAAAAGTGGGAGTATGAGTGTTGAGTTGATATATATATGGAGAGTGCTTACCGTATAAACAATGAAATATAGTTGGTGAACGCTAGATATCGTGCGTCAGGGCAATAATATTGCCACAAAACAGAGAAAGAGAAAAAAGAGTCCAGACCCAGACTCAAAGTACCCCAACAAATGCGCACTAAAACTTGACTAAAAAAGATACAAAATGTTTATTGCAATTCACTAAAAATAAGCCATGGAAATATATATATCGAGTCTGCTTTAGTGCAGATATCAATACATCACACAATCGTAACCAAAACATTTGCTAAAAACAATAGAAACAACTTCCAAAATTCAAATGAATAGGCGTCCATGATCTTATAGCAGCAGTGGGGTAGCATATGGCAATAACTTGACTATTAGCTGTTCAGGAGTCATGAACCCAGATCCCAATCACATGAATCTGCTGAACTTAAAACCCCTGGTACGTTTGCTCTAGCGGTCTTCGTGTCGGTGAAACTAGCCTCGAGGAATAGCGTGATACTCACAGCTGGGAGAGGCCACACTCTTCACCCGATACTCCACTACTCGATTGAGGTACATCCGAACGCCTGTTTTATGTCTCCATTCGAATCCCTTCTTGGAAGTCTCCTAGATCCAGTCCTCCCTCATATCACCACTCCAACTGCTGCATGGAAAAAATAACAATCTGCACTATAGCAGATTCTTTAATTAAATATTGTATATTTAATATGCATTATTTTTAGTGAATTGCCAATAAATGTTTTGTATTTTTTATAGTCAAATATCTGAGTTGATACATGTTATGGGGAGCCCCGAAAATTTACCCAGTATGGGCATCAAAAATGTCTGATGCCGCCCTGCGCCAGAATGTATCTTCAAAGACATAATAAGAAGTTAGTTTATATAAATATATTTAATCTATCAGGACACTGTTAGTTGTAAAACCTTTGTAGGTGAAGCTTCTAGATAATGGGTCATAGAATATATCAAAGAAAAAAAAAGAAAAGAACGGTACTGCACACAACAAAATTACTAACATGCAAAGCCAAAGTATGTTTTTATGTATTCAGATATGAAGTATTAAATTAGTTTTTATAGAGGAATGCTATCGGTGATCCTCCGATGTGCAAACTACAACTCCAGAAATTCCAGTCGCAAGATTGCTGTTAGTGAATGTTGTAGTTTCGAGTAGATATGCAGGGCCACAGAACACAAAAACATAACCATTTACCCCACAGCTTCGACATACATCTACTGATAGACCTTCACGTTACCTCACCTTACGTTTTCAGCGTACATATATAAACCACTACTACATTCCAATAACCACTTCACCCATTCTTTCAAAAGTAAATTGTAGGTCATTACGTGGCACCCCACACACACCCCTTCCATTTCCATGGCAAAACCACACAGAGGAATAATAAAAATATATGTAGATATTCAGAATTGAAATCCTCTTCATTGCCATTAGTAAGATTATCTAAGTGTTAAAACATCGCGCACCCAAAACACACACATTTATTCCAAAATGCAGCCTTTCAAGTCAAATTCCAAAGTTATACTTTTAAAGTTTCCCTTTTTAGTTTTTGATTTGGGATTTTCTTTAACTCTCAAAATCCAGCATAAAGACTGGAAAAAGTATTTAAAATAAAATATAAAAAACTGAGCACACTATATGTGTTTCTGGTTTCAGTTTATTGTGCAAAAAAAAAAAAAAAAAAACAAGCACATTTTAAGGGAGCTACCTACCCACTTCTTGAGATATAGGTTATATGTGCCCTATCATAATGCTCCATAAATGTTACAGATGCCAAAGGAGACACATTCGCCTTCTTCCCATTTCAATATGCGGCAACAGCACAGACTATATACTGTGATGCTGACATGAAGCAATAATTTTAGCATGCATTGCAAGGTTGCTGATGAAATCCACCTCTCAAATGAAAAAAATTCAATACAGGTAAATCTGCCCAAACCCCAAAAAACTGCAATAATTAGAAATCTGAGGTGAAGGATTGTTTAAGAATCGAAATGGCCTTCCTGATATTCTTTTGCCTAGTTCCGTTTCTGTGATCTTCCATTGAGCGGTCAGCATGGATTTGACAGTTGAATCCCCCAATCGATGATGCTAGTCATCCTGTCTCCCTGAGATCTGCCGAGTCGGTAAAAGAGCTTGAAGAAGAAGCTGCAACCCTTTGGAGGAGTGAGAAGACATTCACTGCATAATAGGTTTAGTCCCTAATCTGTCACCTTGACCTACTTATGGTGGTTTGGGGGAAATTTTTTTATATTTTTTTATTAAGGGGTGAAGATGTCATTTAGTTTAGAAGTAATCTTAAAATAAAAAAAATGTATCAACCGATACACTTGGGTTTTGGTTGTATTGTCTGTGGGTGAGAAACTGATTGTTTTAAATATTTAACCAACATATATTAAAATAAATATTAACATATAAATACTATGCTATAAATACATTCCATTGTTGCTCTGCCTGAGATCTAATTCATTAGATATGCCCTCGCTTTAATGTCCCGCTGCCCACCATACTGAATACGCAAATACTTTTTAAATGTTATAGCACAAGCGGACCTGCCCAATCGGTCAAGGACAGTCTTTCCTTACACACTTTAAATGACCTTAGGTTAATATAATTCTGCGGCACTTGTCGTCCTTTAAAATTAATTGATAAATTTAAATATACTTGCTGAAGACAGTCACAAATGCGCCACGTAGAGATTGTAGGATTTATGTAGGCTGGTAATTTTCCATATGAGCTACGTGATGCGGCAATCTGGAAGCTTGCAGGAAAGCAAAGCAAATATTTTATTTATATTATTAAGATAAGCTTAAATGAGTATAAATTAATTTAGCTAGTAAGGAAAATGAGGTCAAGTGTAGGACTCCAAATTCAAGAGTAGGAAGGATAGTGCACACAACTAGCACTAAGCATGTGTGTTATTATCTTATATGGTGCTGGTACCTAGGCAAGCTGCCACTGCAATATTTGGCAAATTTCAAATCAGGAACCACACACACAAATGTTGCAAAGGGGCAAGTAACCTTTGCAAACATTTGTGGTGTGCGAGTTCTGATTGAAATTGACTCCATTCATTCAGTCGAGTTAGACCTTCATCTATTTAGATAAACAGTAGTAGTAGAGAATTGTACCGGGTTAGCAATAGATGAAAGTGAAGACATCTTGGAATAAAGTAATCCCTTTTATGGGCCTAACAAAATGATTGAAAATGCAAATTTGAAGCATAGCTCTTCCTCAGGCATGATAAAACAGTAGTAAATTCAGCAGATATTGCAGCATCAAGAGGGACCAAGAATCGTACAGACACGTACGTTGTTAGCAAGAGCAACCGACAAGTCTCACAACATGTGACAGTAGGTTCAGACGATAATCAGCGTGTATGCGTTGCGGTTGGTGGTTGTTTCGTTGATCCACCATTGCTAAAATTCAATCACGCGTATATGAAGCTTAATTACAGTTTTGAAATATTTGATTGTATCTATATAAATACTTGCCCTCCTGGGTAAATTGCTGATGGGTATGTGCTGTGCGTTTAATATAAGTGCTATAGTCTAACTCTGTTCCATCTGCTGATAGATCCTGCTGGGCAAGAAAAATAACATTTTATGAATTCAATGGCTTTAGCTGAGCTTCTTCAGAGGTGGACAAATAGAAATTTTTCAGGTAATTGTCCTTACCTGATTCGGGAAGCAGGCCCTGAGAGTGAATCCAATTTCTTTTGATTGCTGGAGAAAGGTGGAATTGGAGAACTTTTCACATTAAGGGATGTGATCTATATGTCCCGATCTTCCTAAAACTGCAACAGTAAAAATTTTTTTTTTAAATTTATAAAGTTCTGAGTAATATTAAAGTTTATTATGTGAAGTAAAAATTACTGTGTGCCTTCGCATACATTACAGGAATACACCGTGTGTTTAATGAGAAGTCTGGAAACAAAAGGAATAAATAGGATTTTGATCATTATTTAATTGACAATTAGAATAATATAAAAAATATATACAAATGAACTGCATGAATTGCCAACACTAAGCAGTACAATTCAGATCTCTTGCATTTTATGAGTATTCTCCCTACACACCTTTAAAAATCTGATTTGGTCTAATTTAAATTCTTGAATCTGATTGAAATTATGTGAATCAAATTGACATCTAAATTGCAGCTTAATTTGGCTTAGCAGCTATACTGATAAGTTGTAGTCTTGTGTTTAGGCAAAAAGGCTACAACAGTTGGCTGTTGGTCCAGTATATATCTGACTGGGTAGGCTCAACGATCTCCCTTCAGCTCTGGTGAGCCCTAGATTCTCATTATTTGGTAATAAGTATTAAAACAGCACTACTGCTGGATAATTCTCTATTTATGTTATTTTAGAGCAGGCCCTATCAAAAAATCTTTATATCTTACATTTTATTAATTAATGAACTAGAAAACTGATTTTCTTTTTTTTCTGGTCAAATTCCTATATATATATATATATATATATATATTTATAAAATCAATCAAATATATTGCATACCACTGCCTATATATATATATAGTATTCATGTGTAAACATATAGCTTTTATTCATTCTGGGCTTTGAAAAATAAGATTTATAAGGAGTCAAGCGAGTTAGTGAGAGTTTTCCCCACAACTCCCTAGCTCATTATGCAAATAGGGGAAAAGAGACTTCTGGGGAATTATAATTTGATTTTGCATTTCTGGTATGTTAATTAGAATTTCCCAGCAGAAAAGACAGCAGTGAGCATGCTCCAACCCTAAACCAAGACAGCGGTCAGATGACCAGGTGATCAATGGCTGCCTCCATAAGGCACATACAAAATGGAAGACCACAGTTCCCCTTTAAACCAAATAACCTCTAACACTAGCCCTGACAGCCTATAAATATTTTTTTTCCAAATGTCTCAGTGTTCTTAATTTCAAGTTTTGCCAATCTGCCATGCCATCGTTAATGTCTACAGTAATATTATTTTATCCTTTACAGAGTAACTCTTGCGCTTACCCTGATTATCTTGCATTAAACTCTGTTGGAATGACCCAGTAAGAAACCTGTAAAAACGGTTGGGGGGCCGAGATTTTACAGTAAGACCTGCTGCTATTCTGGCCTTGTTGAGGCTTGTCATTCTCTTCAGATTGACCAAAAGTTCAGGGTGATCCCTCTGGAAATTGACATTTCGAAAAAATTGAAAGGGACAATTTTGGTCTGTTTTGCTTTGGTCTGTTTTGCTACCTTTGTCATGGTCCAACACCTTCCTAAAGCCATACAGATTGAGCTGGCGGATGAAACTGGTGTATTTGGAAGTCTTAAAATAGGTACTGGCTTCTTCCAGAGATTTGACAGGTGGGTAAAGCAGCTCAGCCTCAAACATAGGTTGATCTATAACAATGTTTTTTCCTTGCGCATCCCAGCGGACCGAACTATAGAGTGGACTGTTTACAAGGCGCCACAACTTAGCTGGAAAATTACTGGGGTTGATGTGGGTGTTAAGTACGGTGTCCTCCAGTATGGTCTCCTCACCATCCATTGGCTCAGCAAGATAAGTGCAATCAAGAGTGACCTACATAACCTATGCAAACAAAACAACAGAATTTCCCTAATTTAACATATTTGAAAACAGATTAAAATCAGAAGGATTAAAATATATTTTTTTGATTTTTCTGTTTAATATAAAACTCCCAATCCCTTTATTTTCTTTAATACAACCTCAAGATACAAATCTGTGCCCATGGGCCGTATTTATAAAGCGCCGGAATCGCTTTTTAGCGATACCGCGGGTTAGTTAATTTACGATCGTGATCGTACATTTTCGACCGAACGTTCGGTAATTAATGAACGTTCGGTTGTAGAATACCATGCGGTAATAAACTACCGCAATGGTATTCTATGGGGATCGTAAATCTAGGATTTCGGTATCGTAGATTTACGGTCTTAAATTTACAATAACGATCGTAAATTGATCGTTAAGCTAATCGTAAATTAATGATCATTTTTTAGCAATCATTAAAGGCACGGTAACGCTAAAAAGCGATACAGCGCCTTTATATACGGCCCCATGATACCCAATGTGCAGGATTCCCAGGGAATGCTGGGAGTTGTTTTCATCCCTGATGTACGTGGCCAGTTTCACACCTGCCCCTGTAACACTGTCTGCACCTCCCATCGGTTAATCTATAGTCACACTCCCTATAACCCATGGGAATGGGAGGATCCGCATGGAGAGGGACGGGCAGCCCCTGTCATGACCAATAGGGGCCGTTACAGTTTGTACTAAACAGAGCTGGTTCCCACCTTTCCCATGGACACATCCGTCAGACCCTGCACTGGACCCCGATCTGTCCATATTCCCCATGGTTAGAAGAAGGGATGAGACCAAGTTACCAGCCCAATTCACCTCTCTCATCTTTCCCACGAATACTTACAGGACGCTCCGCACTTTCATTAAATGCGCCACAAACCGCTTCGGACGAACGCCCCGCCCACCTCTAACAAGCCAATCAGAGTACGACAGGCAGAGTTTAACGTCCAAGCTCCCCTTTAGTCCTAGCTAAGCCGTGTTGCCAGCAAATGCTAGTGACCGATTGCTCTACTGCGCATGTCAGGTGTCACACTAAGATTAAGAGGGAGAGGGAAAGTGTCGCTCCCTTTACTATACACAATGACATTAAAGGAGCTGTGTGTATGGTGTGGTTATGCTTGGGAATTTTTGAACCTCTACCCATTGGACCTATGTTAGTAAGTTTGGGTCTATGGGCCTTGTTTCTAAACCCACTGTATCGCTTTTTAGTTAATTTACGATTGCATATTTACGACTGAACGTTCATTAATTAAAGGGGAAGTTCAGTGCAAATACATATACTTTTCAGAAAAAAGAGCAGTATTCTTTCATCCAAATGACCTTAATCTGCCCATTCAGCATTTTGTCTGTGTATAAATAAATGCAACTGAAATACTGACTTCCTGTTTGCAGGACCCCTAGTAGAGACCGTTATGGTCTTGCCCTTGACCCAGCACCTGGGTTGATTCAGTTGCTTAGTAGAGATCTGAGCATCTTTGACCCATCCAACAGCCAATCAGTAGAAATTACTGTTAGGAACATTCCAAGAAAGTGGTGCATCCTGGGAAGAAGAAGGACCGTTAGAACCTGAAATGGCAGCTCAATAATGTCAACTGTCAACAGCAGGGTACAGCAAAGGGTATGAAATCAACTGATTTTTCAAAATGGTAGAGAATATGTAGAATAACTAAGAAGGCATTACACAAACTAACGAATTAACAAATATTGATAATTTCCAATGAAATGTCCCTTTAAGGAACTTTCGATCGTAGAATACCGTGTGGTAGTAAACTACCGCAATGGTATTCTATGGGGGTCGTAAATCTACGATTTCGTTATCGTAGGTTTACGATCGGTATCGTAAATTTATGATACCAATTGTTAAAGTCACGGTATCGCTAAAAAGCGATATAGCGGCTTTGTAAATATGACCCTATGTTACTGCTGCTCTTCAACGCAATAGCTTAGAACATGCTCCTCCTTGTCATGACATCAGGGCGTTTTCGGAAGGAGGGGAATGCGCGCACAAACTGGCAAGGGGAGTGAGCGCCTGGCCAGTAACAGTAAAGATGAAAACCCATGAAATTATTTCAGCCTGATCGACACTGTACACTGTACTATCGTGTGTACACAGCTTTAGTTTACTTTATTATGTTATAAAGATAATCATAAAAATCAATTATGAAAATGTTATGAAATTCCCAATTGGTTACCGTTATAATGAAATTCCCACTTTGCCACCTGTATCATGAAATTCCCACTTTGCCACCAGTATCATGAAATTCCCACTTTGCGATTTGCATGTGGGAGAGACCAAACAGCAACTGCATCAACGTATGGCCCAGCACAGAAGAGCCAATTCCATGGGTCAGGACTCAGCCGTGTACCTGCATCAAAAGTTTAAAAAAAGGACATACTTTTAACCCTTTAAGTGCCACAGATCGTATATACACATTCTGTGGATAAAAGTACCAAAGTGCCACAGAACGTGTATATACGTTTTGTGGCTTCCCCTTTAACAAAAAAAATTTGGCGAAGCTAGGGGCGATTGGGGGGTAGCATTCAACTGCCCCCCTAGCCCCCTCGACTCCCCCTCGGTTTCGTCCAAATCCGAGGGGGGATCGGGAGATATGCTACATTTAGCCGTGACCGCATAGCAGGAAGCAGGTCCCATGTGGAGGAAGAAGAAGTCCGGAGCGGAGGAGAAGTGAGACCCCGGCGTACACACCAGAGCTTCCTCCTTCACCGGGGTCTTCCCTAAGAGTGGTAGGAGGCTGCCTGGTGGTATAATGGAGGTACTGCATTGCGATCTCCATTCAGATCACAGTGCAGTACCTGGTATAGTAAAGCTGTCAGTGTGACAGCTTTACTATACTATTTGTGAATGGAACACAAAGTTCCATTAACAAATAGGATTTTTTCTAAGTCTTTGCTACTTATGGAGACAGAGATCAAAATTTGGTGATCACTTCTGATCACCAAATTATTGATCTTTGCCAATGAATGACAAATCACTTCCTGGAAAATGATTTCCGGGAAGTGATTTTTCCGATTGGATTTTGAATTGGAAAACAGGCATTTATGCCCGTATTCCAAGTTCGGGATCATTCCCTAAAATGATTTGATGATCATCTTTAGTAATGATCCCCCCAAAAAAGGGAAAATGCACACAAAAAAATTCTTAAAGTGATAGACACCCCATTTTTTTACCCTAAAATTATAAATTAGCAAAAAACTTTATCTTCTCCAAGCTTCCCAATGCCCCTGCTGATATCGGTAAAGTAAACGCAGGTCATGATTTATCCGATTTCAAGGGAAACTAAGCCTATTTTAGTAGGAAATTTTGCAGAGGTACCAAAAAAAGACTGGATTGAATTTTTAGGATCAGTAAACTGTGCAAAAACTTGTACGACTCTCTGTACTTACTGGGTTTCACTAAAATACCACTAAAACGGAGTGTGTGTGGGGGTGGGGGTGGGTTGTGGCATTATTTTGATTTTTTCTTGTAATTGCAATTGCGCATGGGTCCCATTTGAGCTAGTTGGTCGCCACGTCTCTGTGTACACCCACGCATATGGCATACCATTTGATTCAAGACATGTGGGAGATTGCCATTTAGTGGGGTTTTTTTACTTGCCAAGTGGGTTTAGGTAGGATTTCAGCCTTTGAGTCCTCTTATTTTATTTTTTTCACAAAATCTCCTAAAAGCATTGAGTTCTATGGAGTACTGTGTCTGGAATTATTCATGTATATATGAAAGCATGACAATGTTACGTAGGTGAAGGTGTGTAGATTCCAAAAATATATAGTTTGTGGGGGGTATTTCCAAGTTTAATAAGTAGTTCAAATTACAGAACACTTCTTTTTTTCTTGTAATTGCACTTGTGCTTGCGTCCCATTGGAGCTAATTCGTGGCCACGCCTCGGTGTGCACCCATGCATATGGCATACCGTTTGATATTAGGACATGTGGTAGATTGACATTTAGTGGGATGTTTTGCTTGTCAAGTGGGTTTAGATAGGATTTCAACCTTTGAATCACCTTATTTTATTTTTTACAAAATTTCCTAAAAAGCACTGAGTTCTATGGAGTACTGTGTCTGGAATTATTCATGTATATATGAAAGCATGACAACGTTACGTAGGTGAAGGTGTGTAGATTCCAAAAATATATAGTTTGTGGGGGGTATTTCCAAGTTAAATAGGTAGTTCAAATTACAGAACACTTTGATTTTTTTCTTGTAATTGCACTTGTGCTTGCATCCCATTTGAGCTAGTTGGTGGCTACGTCTCTGTGTGCACCCATGCATTTGGCATACCGTTTGATTCAGGACATGTGGAAGATTGACATTTAGTGTGTTTTTTTGCTTGTCAAGTAGGTTTAGATAGGATTTCAATCTTTGAATCATCTAATTTTATTTTTCACAAAATCTCCTAAAAGCACAGAGTTCTTTGGATTACTGTGTCTGGAATTCTCCATGTATGTATGAAAGTTTGGCACCGTAACGTAGCGGACGGTGTGCAGATTCCATAAATATGTAGATTGTGGGGAGTATTTCCAAGTTTCGGGACTGTTTCGTTTGAAAAAACGTAGGCTGTTAAAATTACAGAGCACTTTGATTTTTTCTTGTAATTGCACTTGGGCATGCATGCCATTTGAGCTACTTGGTGGCCACGTCTCTGTGAGCACCCATGCATTTGGCATACCATTTGATTCAGAACATGTAGAAGATTGACATTTAGTGGGATTTTTTGCTTGTCAAGTGGGTTAAGATAGGATTTCAACCTTTGAATCATCTAATTTTATTTTTCACAAAATCTTTCTTTGGATCACTGCGTCTGGAATTCTTCATATATGTATGAAAGCTTGGCACCGTAACGTAGCCCATGAGGTTTTGGCATGATTTTTACCTTTTGAAGTTGTTTTTTGTTCATTTTTTCAGAAAAGTGTGACTTTCTACAACAAACTGCGCCCACACTATTGATGGCATGAATGAACGAACTACAGCGTTTCATAGCTGAAGGTGTGTAGATTTCAGGAATGTATAGTTTGTAGGGGGTATTTCTGAGTTACGGGGTTGTTTTGTGGGAAAAACTGCAGACTGTTCAAATTCAGAGTTGGCTGAATATTTTTGCTGTTTTTGAGCAATCATGCATTGTCTTACTTTGTGGCTATTCGCTTCCACGTCCACGTGTGTAACCACGAATATGGCATACTGGGCCCTATTTATAAAAAATCGTTATCGTTATCGTAAAATACCGATCGTTATCGTAAAATAACGACCGGGGTTTTACCGATAACGACCGTTATTTACCGATAACGGTCGTTATTTACCGATAACGGCCGTTATTTATCGATAACGGTCGTTATTTACCGATAACGACCGTTATTTACCGATATCGGTAAATAACGACCGTTATCGGAAAATAACGGTCGTTATCGGTAAATAACGACCGGTATTTACCGATAACGACCGGTATTTAACGATATCGGTAAATAACGGTCGTTATCGGTAAATAACGGTCGTTATCGGTAAAAACCCGGTCGTTATTTTACGATAACGATCGGTATTTTACGATAACGATAACGATTTTTTATAAATAGGGCCCACTGTTTGATTCAGAACATTTGGGGGACTGATATTTAGTACATTTACATTCCATGAGGTTTTGGCATGATTTTTACCTTTTGAAGTTGTTTTTTGTTAATCTTTTCAGAAAAGTGCAAACATCTACAAAGAACTGCGCCCACACTATTAGTATAGTATTTGAGGTTGTAAAAAGAAATACGTCCATCCAGTCCAACCCATCTAGCAATATCCACATTTCCTGCCTAACTGTTTATCCAGAGGAAGGCAAAAAAAAACCACCAAATTTTAAGGGGGAAAAAATTCCTTCCTGACTCCAAGTGACAATCGGAAATTTCCCTGGATCAACTCTACTTTATGAATCAATACCAGTAACTTGCAACATTCCTTGTTTGCAGAAACTCATCCTGCTTTTTTTTAAACTGACCAATGAACCTGCCGTCACAACGTCCACTGGAAGACAGTTCCATAGCTTTACCGTTCTCACAGTGAAAAATCCTTTCCGAACTTGAAGCCTAAACCTTTTTTCTTAAAGTCTTAAGGGATGTCCTCGTGTCCTCTGACATGCTCTATTGGTGAACAATGCCTCAGATAATTTATTGTATGGTCCGTTAATGTATTTATACACAGTAATCATATCCCCACGGATATGCCTTTTCTCCAGTGTACATAATTGTAACTTTTCCAGTCTCTCTTCATTGATGGTATGAATGAACAAACTACAGCGTTTCATAGCTGAAGGTGTGAAGATTTCAGGAATATATAGTTTGTGGGGGGTTATTTCTAAGTTACAGGAGTGTTTTGTGGGAAAAACTGCAGACTGTTCAAAATCAGAGTTGACTGAATATTTTTGCTGTTTTTGAGCCATTGTGCATTGTGGCTAGTCGATTCCACGTCTGCGTGTGTAACCATGCATATGGCATACCATTTGATTCAGGACATTTGGGGGATTGATATTTGGGAATTTTTTTTTACATTTCATAGAATTTTGGCATGATTTCTACCTTTAAAAGTTGATTTTTGTTCATCTTTTCAGAAAATCTGCGAAAAGTGTGAACTTCTACGAAGAACTGCACCCACACCATTGATGGTATGAATAAACAAACTACAGCGTTTCATAGCTGAAGGTGTGTAGATTTCAGGAATATATAGTTTGTGGGGGTTATTTCTGAGTTACAGGGTTGTTTTGTGTAAATGTACAGATTTTTGTTGCAGCATTTTACTTATGTGCATCCTGCCAAGGGAATGGCGGCAACTAAAGAGTTACTATGTTACATAACATAGTAACTCTTGAGTTGCCGCCATTCCCATGGATTACCCAACCATTCACTTTCTGTGTAATGAGTTATCCAACTTGGCTCTTCCTGGCTATGTAAGGCTCTTGGGCAATAGAGAAATCACTTCCCTGCTCAGCACAGCACAGGAATAAACTGTGATAGCCCTTAATCAATAAACGTTGCTGTAATATATGTAAGCATTTATTGATAAAAGCCTTTATATTCTTCAGAAAACTGGTGTGCAGCTTGAAATTTGTCTTACTATAGCGTGTGTTGGGACATTGGACGTTTCTTTAAGAGATTCGCACCCTTGCCTTTAAAGGAACATGATTATAGGGGTCATATATAAGACACGGTATACCTTTTTAGTACATTTACGGCTACCTTGCGTTTATAAATATGGTCCTAGGTGCTGCTGACTTTTTGTCTTTTAATATATATAATGGGATGCAGAAAGCAGCAGCACCACAAACCTCAATGATAGTGGGTGCGGATCTCGAGGTACTCCGTCATGTACCTATAATATATACAAGATTATAAATAGAGTTGCACACCAAGATTTAATGCAGATAATAAGGCTTTATATCATATCAAAAGAATGTCTGCCCACACACTAGCGATGTTTTGGGAGACACAGCTCCCTTTCTCAAGATATGGGCAGTACTAATACAACGTGTCATTCATTAACATTACATATCCTGTCTCACAGGAAGTGACATAACATCCAAGGGTGACACACTATATTTACAGCATACAAGAGGTTAAATAGGCAAAACATAGAGAACCCTATACATATCCATTAGTCTTACACATGGTATAACGAAACGCTGAATTTACAGAAATAAAAATAAATGACAATCTCGATTTAGACCCTTGGGGGCTAGTGTCTGAAGCTTATTTACCCACCACACCTCCTTTTTCTTTAGTCTCAGCTCCCTTCTCCTAGTCCCATATCCAGTATGACTTCCAATACCATGAATTTCAGATCATCAGTCGAATGACCCGAGTCGACAAAGTGGCGAGGGACTGGTAAGGAGATCTGTTTATGATTAATTGAAGATTTGTGTTGAGATATTCTAGCCTTGACTTTTTGTGTGGTTTCTACTATGCATAGGAGACCACACGGACAAAACAGTACATAAATCGCAAAACGGGAATTACAGGTATAAAGACCCCTTAACTTAAATTGTGTTCCCGTTTTAGGAAGTGTAAAGGTGGTGCCACTTATGACCGACCGACATTGCACACAGTAATGGCAGGGCATCATCCCCTTCTTATGGCACCTAAGCCACGTTTTATTTGTATCATCCTCAAACCTCACATCTGAAAAAGCTTTATTGAGCATCCGATCGGATCCGACAATATCGGGGCTTTATCGTTACTGTGTGTACCCAGCTTTAGACCAATTTGAGCTGCATACCAGTTTTCTGAAGAATGCAAAGGCTTTTATCAATAAACGTTGCTGTTATATATGTGAGCATATATCGAGAAAAGCCTTTATATTCTTCAGAAAACTGATGTGCGGGTAAAATTTGTCTTACTATAGCGTGTGTTGAGACATTGGGCGTCTCTTTAAGAGATTCACATCCTTGCCTTTAACCCTTTCGCTGCCAGCAGAATTCACCACTTAAATGTGTGCGTTAAATGCCAGAAGAATTTTTAGGATTTTAGACACATTTGGTTCAGTCAAAGTTTACTGTAGGAAACCCCCCAGTAAATCAGGAATATTATACATTGTTTTTTTCAGCACAAAGTGTACTTTAACATGGTAACAAAATGTTGTAACTTTTCTGGATATTTTACTGGAATTTTGAGAAAAATATGTAAAAAAAAATTAAAATTTGCAAATTTTCATGGATATTTCCCATTTTTACTTATAGTTATCTTAAGGTTACGCACAAAAATCTTACTGTTTCTAAAAGCTATGATACTCCCGAGTACAACGATACCAGATATATGTAGGTACCCCACTTTTCCTGTACAGGAGACCCCCCCAAACTAACCTGCCACTTCAGAATATACACCAATTAAAATTTATAACCACTTCTCACGGTTAACATAGAATATCTTCCAAATTAACTAAAATATCCCCACAACTGAGTTATTTTTTTCATTTTCCTTTTTTTCCTCAACTATAAAATCAGAGACAAAATCAAATGCGAATTTTAGCTAAAAACTGTGGAGGAAAGTTCAAATGTATTTCAAATATGAAAGCCTAACCCCTCGCGAACAAAACGGTATGCCACATTCATGGGTGTACCCAGAGACATGGCTACCAACTAACCCAGAGCGTGACCAATGCCAAGTGTAAGTAACAGCAAAAATAATTAGCCAACTCTGCAGTTTTTCCCACACCCTAACTTAGAAATACCCCACACAAACTATATATTCCGGAAATCAATACACCTTCAGCTATGTAAAGCTATAGTTCGTTCATTCATAACACCAATGGTGTGGGCGCAGTTCTTCGTAGAAATTGATACTTTTCGCAGATTTTCTAAAAAAATTAACATCAAACAACATTCAAAAGGTATAAATCATCTCATTGAATATAAAAAAAAATAACTGAATATCAATCTCCCAAATGTCCTGAATCAAACGGTATGCCATATGTGTGGTTACACACGTGGACATGGAAGCAAATAGCCACAAAGCGAGACAATGCACGATGGCTCAGAAACATCGAAAATATTTAGCCAACTCCGAATTTGAACAGTCTGCAGTTTTTTCCACAAAACACACCAGTAACTCATAAATAACCCCCACAAACTATATATTCCTAAAATCTATACAACTTCAGCTATGTAACACTGTAGTTTGTTCATTCATACCATCAATGGTGTTGGCACAGTTCTTCCTAAAATTCGCACTTTTCTGAAAAAATGAACAAAAAACGACTTCAAAAGGTAGAAATCATTGCAAAACCTCATGGAATGTAAAGAAAACTACTAAATATCAATCTCCCATATGTCCTCAATCAAAAGGTATGCCATATGTGTGGTTACACACGTGGACGTGGAAGCGAATAGACACAAAGTGAGACAATCCACGATGGCTCAGAAACATCAAAAATATTTAGCCAACTCTGAATTCGAACAGTCTGCAGTTTTTTCCACAAAACACACCCATAACTCATAAATAACCCCCACAAACTATATATTCCTAAAATCAAATGGTATGCCATATGTGTGGTTACACACGCGGACGTGGAAGTGAATAGCCATGAAGTGAGACAATGCACGATGGCTCAGAAACAGCGAAAATATTTAGCCAACTCCGAGTTTCAACAGTCTACAGTTTTTTCCACAAAACAACCCCCACAAACTATGTATTCCTCGAATCTACACACTTTCAGCTACGGAAAGCTGTAGTTTGTTTGTTCATACCATCAATGGTGTGGGCGCAGTTCTTCGTAGAAATTCACACTTTTCACAGATTATCTGAAAAAATGAACAAAAATCATCTTTCGAAGATGATCATGCCAAAACCCCATGAACTGTAAAAAGTTACCAAATATCAATCCCCCAAATGTCCTGAATCAAACAGTATGCCATATGTATGGTTACACACGCGGACGTGGAAGCAAAAAGCCACAAAGCGAGACAATGCATGATTGCCCAAAATCAGCAAAAAGATTCAGCTAATTCTGAATTTGAACAGTCTGCAGTTTTTCCCACAAAACACCCCCCTAACTTAGAAATAACCCCCACGAACTATATATTACTGAAATCAATGGTGTGGGCACAGTTCTTCGTAGAAGGTTGCACTTTTCTGAAAAAATTAACAAAAAACAACTTCAAAAGGTAGAAATCATGCCAAAACCTCACGGAAAGTTCGCACTTTTCACAGATTTTCAGAAAAAATTAACAAAAATCATCTTTTGAAGGTAGAAATCATGCCAAAATCCTATGAAATGTAAAAAAAAAGTTGACAAATCTCAATCTCCCAAATGTCCAGAATCTAACGGTATGCCATATGCATGGTTACACAAGCGGACGTGGAATCGACTAGCCACAAAGTGAGCCAATGCACAGTGGCCCAATTACAGCAACTTTTCAATTTGTCAGACGAAACACACCTCTATATTAGAAATACCCCCCAAAACTATATATTCTTGGAATCGACACACCTTCAGCTACCACAAATGATGTGGACACAGTTATGTGTAGAATTTTGCACTTTTACCAGATTTTCTGGAAAACTGTACAAAAATACATTTCAAAGTTAAAAATCATGGCAAATTCCCATGTAATGTAAAAAAACTTGTCAAGTATCAATCTCCCAAATGCCCTGAATCAAACGGTATATCATATGCATAGATGCACACAGGCACATGGCTACCAACTAACTGAAATTGGAAGCATGCACAAGTGCAATTACAAGCGCTCTGTAATTTGACTAGCCTACACTTTTTCAAAGGAAACAGCCCCGAAACTTGGAAATACCCCCCACAAACTATATATTTTCGGAATCTACACACCTTCAGCTACATTACAGTACCAAGCTTTCATACATACATAAAGAATTCCAGATGCAGTAATCCATAGAACTCTGTGTTTTTGTGTGATTGAGGTGTGATTGAGGTTGAAATCCTACCTAAACCCACTTAGCAAGAAAAAAAACCACTAAATGTCAATCTCCCAAATGTCCTGAATCAAACAGTATGCCATTTGCGTGGATGCACACAAAGACAAGGCCACCAACTAGCTCACACAGAGACATGGCCACCAACTAGCTCAAATGGGACGCATGCCCAAGTGCAATTTCAAGAAAAAATCAAAGTGCACAGTAATTTCAACAGTCTACTTTTTTTCCAAAGGAAACAGCTACGAAACTTGGTAATACTCCATAAAAACAATATATTTTTGGAATCTACACACCTTCACCTATGTAACGGTGTCATGCTTTCATACATACGTGAAGAATTACAGACACAGTAATCCATAGAACTCAGTGCTTTTAGGAGATCTTCTGAAAAAATAAAATAAGACGATTAAAAGGTTGAAATCCTACCTAAACCCACTTGACAGGTAAAAAACCCCCACTAAATGTCAATCTCCCATATGTCCTGAATCAAACGGTATGCCATATGCCTAGGTGCAAACAGAGACGTGGCTACCAACTAGTTCAAATGGGACGCATGCCCAAGTGGAATTACAAGAAAATATCAAAGTGGTCTGTAATTTGAACAGCCTAATATTTTTCAAAGGAAACAGCCCTGAAACTTGGAAATACCCCCCATGAACTATATATTTTTGGAATCTACACTCCTTCAGCTATGTTACGGTGCCAAGCTTTCATACATACATGAAGAATTCCAGACACAGTAATCCAAAGAACTCTGTGTTTTTAGGAGATTTTGTGAAAAATAAAATAAGACGATTCAAAGGTTGAAATCCTACCTAAACCCACTTGGCAAGTAAAAAAAAACCTTAAATGTCAATCTCCCACATGTCCTGAATCAAACAGTATGCCATATGCGTGGATGCACACAGAGACGGGGCCACCAACTAACTGAAATGGGACGTATGCCCAAGTGCAATTACAAAAAAAAATCAAAGTGCTCTGTAATTTGAACAGCCTACACTTTTTCAAAGGAAACAGCCACAAAACTTTGAAAATACCCCCACAAACTATATATTGTGAAAAGAAGATTTTACAACAAGAGATATTTAACCCATTGTTTATAAATATGCCCTAACAATCCAAATATCTAAGTTGATGCTATAGGTATTGCTTTTCTTATTACATACAGTAGTGAGTCTCTCGATAGGTGCTCTACACAAGAGGCCCTTGCACTGATGATGGCTCAGTAAAGCCAAAGTCAGTCTGTAACTGGCTCTCCGGTTTAGCATTTAGCTCATAAAATGCTCTTAGGGGGAGATGCAATAAATTTTGCATTTGCAACCTACCTGCACTTGTTCCCGCAATATATTAACCACTTTGCTACCATTAATACATTGCGATAACGTTAGCGGTTAGTTGCAAGCTTTTGCGTGGCTTTAAAGACACAATTGAAAAGGCATTAATTTTTATGCAAAAAAACCGCAAACATTTAAAAAAAAATTGCGACATGGCGCAGGCAACGCAAAACCTTCGCTAACACGTCAGTATATAAGTTAGTTAGCACTTATTTTCCCGTTAGCACGGGATATTGCATTTCTTTGTTAAAGCCACTAAGGGCCATATTTATAAAGCTTTTTAGCAATACCGCAGGTTAGTTCATTTACGATCACGATTGTAGATTTACGACCGAATGTTCGTTAATTAACGAACGTTCGATGGTAGAATACCGTGCGGTAGTAAACTACCGCAATGATATTCAATGGGGATCGTAAATCTACAATTTTGTTATCGTAGATTTATGATCGTTAAACCGATTGTTAATCTCTGCTAAAAAGTGTTACCGCGGCTTTATAAATATGTCTCTTAGATCCAAAGGGCTATGTACACTACAGATTGCTGCTATCACTCTCTATTGCCCACTTTAGTCAATGCACTGAGTTGATAGCTGCTCTCTATGCAAAACGTGTTAAACTATTCCGAATATCTGGCTCGGTACATTGCTTGTGGCAATTGTGCGACCAAATTTTTGCCCTCCACCTCAACCTTTTTAATCTTTAACAGATTTACAGACTTTTTAATCTTTAACCTTTGGTATATCAATTATCATCGCTTTAAGACACAAATAGCCAATATCAGCTTTCCGTAAATAGTCCTAATAGCATTTCCTTATTTCCTATGGTAAAATGGAATCTACCCAGATGTCTTTGTGTTCCTTATTCGCACAAGTGTGGGAAAGCTCTTTAACTTTCGCCCTTGATTCCTAAGTGACTGTTAATTAGGAGTTAATAGAATTAGAAATGTTACTGCCAGTGCTTAGCTTTTACTCTGCCTACCTTACTTAAGCTACACTATTATTACAGGTGAATGACTGAGCAATATTTTAGAGGATGTGGTCAGAATATTGACAGGAATTTACCCCAGGACCAACCAATCTTGGTTGAATTTTTGACACAACACAGTAACATGTTTTTTTCCACCAGCAGACTACTGATTGCTTTAATAAATCAAATTCAAATGGACTATAGTGGCAAATAGCTGATCGAGATAAACAATTTCTTTGTGTGTACCAGCCCTTAGTGATTTCTTAAGTTAACTTATATATTTCTCCATTAAACTCAGAAAGCCTTTTGAATGAGGGATGAAACATCTTCAATTAGGGCTAGGCCACACTAGCGCATTTTGGCTAAAATGGAAATTGCGGGAACGCGAAAATTCCCGCGATTTCCGATGTCCATGCGATTGACAACCGTTCGCGTTTTGGTAACGTATGCGTTTCCATAATGAAAAACAGCAAAATCGCATGCGCAAAACACACAACAACCGCGTGCGATAACGCGATTGTGTGCGCGATTCCTGTGAGTTGCAGTGTGACCTCAGCCTTACTGGAACATGCCCAGCTGATACACGACTTGGGTGACAAACTCCTCATACACTTATGTGTGGTCTCTGCCACCCAGTCAGGTTTTTGCTGTCACTAGAAATTAATGGATTTTTTACATTTAGAACTGACTTGCAAGTTAATTTTACAATCTAGGAACACTATAGTCTGCTTAATATCTGACATTCTATGTCTTAAAATGACAGATTAAGGTAATTTGCCTAACACTTCTAGAAGGCAAATCATAACAATATGATAGAGACATTTAAACATAGGAATACTGCTGATGGGCTGAAATATACAGTTATTTTACCTCCGAACAAGCCACACACGTAGTCGATAATAGGCCGATACCATTGGACCTGACAAAACAGGCCTATTATCGGTAATATGTGTACCCACATTTATACAGCAGGAATATAATCAGATATAATGTAGTATGTTTCTAATTGGTTACATAAAATTTCTGCTTACTGAAAAGAGAATCATTACAAGGCTTTCCATGATCCTTTATGTCTGGAACTGCTTTTTGAGTCACACCTAAAGAATTCTCATAATCTTTAAAGGGTAAGTACCGTATATACTCGAGTATAAGCCGACCCGAGTATAAGCCGAGGTAACTATTCTTACCTGAAAAATAAGTAAAAACTGATTGACTCGAGTATAAGCCGAGGGTAGAAATTATGACCATTATTGCCTTCTGATTCTGTATTTTTTTGAGGCTTAAGTTGCCCTTTAAATGGACAGCAGAAGAAAGAAAGTCAAACACTTTATGACTCTGCCATTAAGGAAGCCTGGGTCTAGTGGCATGGGCAGGTGGGCAAACTAGGGGCACGTCCTCCTGTAATTTCCCAGCTAGCAATGTATAACCAGTCTATCAAAAAGTGACATTGCAGAGCCCCCGCTCCCTAACCGAGCCCTGTCGTGGCTTCTTACCCACAGCTGAAGGGAGAGGTTACCAGTAATTCCATACAGAGTTCGGTACCAAATATGCCATGTTATTGTACCTAGCAGAGTCTCTCCTGGCTGCACCAGCTGCTGCTCTCTGTGTGCCTGTGCCTCCATTCCATACACAGTGTGTTAGCTGCCTAGTTCACTGAACACTTCTATGCTTTAGGTCTGCTGCCCACTCCTGGTCTCCGTCCTGGCAGCAATGCAGGGCGCCATTTTTATGAGTTTTTTCTGTCCATCACGATCCCCTAGGAGGTTAAAGGATCTGCTGTAGTAAGACACTGACTTTCCCCTTTCAGAGCTGCCGGTAATAGCAACATTGTTTCATCTACTCACCTTACTAATCAGCACTTGTAATAGATGAAACAATGTTGCTATTACCGGCAGCTCTGAAAGGGAAAAGTCAGTGTCTTACTACAGCAGATCGTTAAAGGGCATGTCCACCCTTAAAATTAGTTTTTAATATGATGTTCCCCCATGTCTGCCAGCCCCAACCACATATATTTTATTTTCCAAAAGCCCCCCAAACTCTTACTTACCTCCCCTCGTTCCTCTGCCGCACTGCCGGCCCTCTGCTTGCGAGAATGCAAGCAG
The DNA here is from genome assembly GCA_019447015.1 of Hymenochirus boettgeri. Taxonomy (NCBI): domain Eukaryota; kingdom Metazoa; phylum Chordata; class Amphibia; order Anura; family Pipidae; genus Hymenochirus; species Hymenochirus boettgeri. The sequence continues at coordinate 92,223,436 of CM033470.1, read as the reverse complement.
AGGGGCGGGACCGGCAGTTGCGTCTGTGATTGGCTGAGCGGCAGCCAATCACGGACGCGGCTGCCGGTCATTCAGTGCAGCGGAGGAAAGAGGAGAGGTAAGTAAGAGTTTGGGGAGCTTTTGGAAAATAAAAAATATGCGGTTGGGGCTGGGGGACATGGGGGAACAACATATTAAGGGGGTTTTATGCTAGGGGGAGGGATAGTAAAACGGGAGGGAGAGGGAGGGAGGGGGAGGGAGGGGGGAGAAGGGCTGCAGTACGCATGACAAATATCTACCGGAGGCAAGGTAGCAGGCAGAGCCCTGCTATCCTCCTGGTGGTTAGTTTTGGGACTTTGGGGGGGGGGTCTACAGGAGAACCCTATGGAGCTGGGATGTGAGGTAAGGATTACACTACACTACATGGTGGGGCCATTACTGGGGGGGATTATAGTTTTGGGGGTGGACATGCCCTTTAAACCTACTAGGGGATCGTGATGGACAGAAAAACCCATAAAAATGCCCCCCTGCATTGCTGCCAGGTCGGAAACTAGGAGTGGGCAGCAGACCTAAAGCATAGAAGTGTTCAGTGAACTAGGCAGCTAACACACTGTATGGAATGGACGCACAGGCACACAAAGAGCAGCAGCTGGTGCTAGGGGATCGTGACAGCCGGGCAGAGAAAAACTTAAAAGCGGTGCCATGCAGGAATCCCTCCCTGTGGGGCCCCTTAAAGATGTCAGGGTCCTGGGCAATTGCCCATTTTACCCAGTCCAAAAGGTCCTGCTGCCCAGAAAAGTTAACACTTGCTGCTTCCTGGGAGGAACTTGACCCGAGTATAAGCCGAGCTTACATTTTCAGGCTAATTTTAGAACCTGAAAATCTCGGCTTATACTCGAGTATATACGGTACTGATTTCCCGTTTGCAGGAAACTACGGCTGGGTACACACCATAAGATATTTTCATCCGACCGAATGATAGAGACATGTAGCAGTCGGTCGGCTAGAAATATTGCATGGTGTGAGGCAGACAGCCACGACTGAGCTTGGTTGCCCATTCGTCTGTATCGAATCGGGACTGTTGGTAAATCATGGCTGATTGTGCGGTTCCCTATGGGACCACACGATCAGTTGCGCAAACTATCAGCAGGGACCGACAGTCATTTGTCCCAGCTGGGTGCTCGCTAGTAGCAAACGCTTGGTCGGGACAAAAAGTCCCCCGTGTGTACTCAGCCTAAAAGTGAGTGATCAGTCAGGATGGATATTTCATCCTGATTAATCACAAGAATTACATTTCATTAATAAGGCCAAAATATTGGACAGTGTAGACTTGCCCTAAGGCCAGGGGTGGACTGACAGCCTGTAGGAACAAAAAGTTAACACTGTTCCCGATCAGAAATCGCACCAAAACGCTGGCAAGTAGTTTGCCCATAGCTTTTCTGAGATTTGTCTGCCGCAACTTATCTCTAAATAAATAACATGATACAAATATTTATAGAATTTGCGGTCAGAAAGGTATAAACCTTACCCTCTCAAAGATGAAAAAAGAAAAAAAAGATTCTATTCTGAAGGCAATTTCTATTAGTAAATATAAATGTTATCTTGGTGTTATGATGGTCTGTTAATAACCTATCATGACTAAAACCAAGGAGTCTATGGATATTTTACAGATGATGAGCCTGATGGTATAAAATATACATTTTGTTAATTTTCTTTTTCTAAAATGTTAGAGGAAGTGTTTCTAATACTTTTTCCATTTGTTCATTTAAACGAAAGCAGCATTCTGTTCTACTTCCCTTTTTTATTAAACCACATTGTCTGTTATGTAACTTTAGAGATTTTGCTTATTATAGAACATGTGGTAGGCAAGAGGTAAGAGGGTTTATATAGTTAAGTAAAACGTCTTTTGTTATGGTTGCGCTCCAATAACGTTAAAAAGGAATTACGATCAGTTGTTTTAAGAGTTCTTGGTTTCTGATAAAACCTATAAAAGTTCCCACTTAAGCTAGACACACACTGCAGATAAAGCCTCGATACTGTTGTATCCAACAGTATCGGGGCTTTATCAGCAGTGTGTGTAGAGCGTGTGGCTGCAGAACGTTTGGGAAAGACCAAAAATTTCCCTCGCCAGCGGTCGAGGGAAACACACACATCCTTCCTATGCTGTGTATAGGGAGAACGCTTGGGACTGTGTGTATCCTGATCTTTGAAAAATGACAGTCCAGATCTTGCAGATCTGACATATGTGTACCCAGTTTTACATAAAAATATATGAAGTGTATTTTTCAAAAAACCTTTATTAATTACCATTCAGGGTATATGAGTAAAGTGCAATATGTAATAAAAATCAAGTTCACCTTTAAAATTAATTAAGGTGTACTGTTCCTTTAAAAAATAATCTTGGAACACACACTGGCTACCCATATGCAAGGGGCCCTGCTGAGATGGGTCACACCTAATGTATAACTGCAGAGATGATCCGGAGGGTTGAGGGCTCCCCTGCACATGCCAGAGGCAGAAACCTTTTATGATTATTTTTTGTTGGCGGCAATTATTTTATAATAATTTTTATATAGCCTCCATGACCAACAGTATTTCGACCCAGCCAACATCACCAATTTTACCTTGGAATGCATCAAGTGATATGATTCTAACTACAATGTACCATTTAAGGGGAATCAAAACAAACAATCAACAGCGAGTTAACATGCCCAAATTTTATTCAATAATTTGCATAGCTCAGAATAATACATCAACATCTACAATTAATGTAAAGCCATACATGTAATACATATGAAAGTAAAAGTACCCTTTAGAACCAAAAAAAAGATAGTAATCATTCTCCCTACAAAGAGTGTGTGAATTTGCAGAAATTAATAATCTCATTACAAATTCATACTGTTTGATTGCTGAACACTTAACGCTACAATACGAGTATACACTCGCTCTCTGTATTTAAAGTGCAGCTTGCAAAGTCATTTACTGTGTTCGCCCAAATGCCAGATACTAAATAGAGCAACGCATTACTGCCAGCACTGGAGGAAGTGCATTACCTATTGGAACTGTCAGAATTTCATAGATTGATTGATGGCCCCAGGAAATACTAATCTATATTTATGAACAAAAGCAGCAATATTTGGGAAATATAATATTATTCAATTTTAGAACAGGGCTTAGAGGCACCATGGAATTGATTTTGGCATCTGCATAGCTAACACAGATCTTACTCTTATTGGATTTACGAATTTATATTTTTGTTTAGAATCTGATGTGTAATCATTATACAAGACCTTGCAATTGTTTTATACCTGCAATAGGGACCATTACATTCTGCACACATCTCATCAAAGGAAGAATAAAGCCTCTTTTTGTGGAAAAAACTTATTGTGCACATAAAAATTGCCTTTCTATTTTCTTTTTGCAATTGCAATATCAAGCTGCCATATTGCATTACCTGGTAGATAAATTTGTTATAGCCATGACTGTAACAGTTTACCTCATTTGTCTAATCCAATATGGCAACCCATAGCATAAATGCAAATATTCAGAGAATCCATATTTTAAGCACGTTAGGTCAAATTACCGTACATGGTTAGTAATAGGAAAAAACATGAAAACGGAACAATTTATTAACAAGGTTTATGTTTGATTTAAATGAAATCCTCTTCTTATCGTGTTTCAGTGTAAGATGCAAGGGGCTTATATATTAAATACATTACTAGATCAAACGTCCCATTTTAGGACGTTCTCCTATAGTGTGTGTGTGTGTGTATATTTATATTTACTATATACACACGGACTCATAACTATGCAGATCACTTCATTGAGCAACAAAAATAAATCAACCTTCTGTAAATGCATTGCAACTGTCAACTGGTAAATATCCACTCCCCTTTCACTGCTATTGATTTCCACCATAGGATCCCCTCATTATCAAACACCACTAATGCAGGAATGCTTTAAAGGACAGCAGGTGCCTAGAGGCATAAAGAAAAGCCATTATGTGACAACCTAGAAGTTTGTTGCTATGGAAAAGGCTAGAACAGCAATCAACCAGAGTGCTAGACGTCTACTGATTTCCTTAATGTAAACTACATGGAACTGTGAAAAATGAAACTTTGATGATGATCCTTAATAAAGTGCCCACTAACAGGTTTCACAGCACAGCATGCTGGGCCTAAACTAGTTCATTTGCTAATGCTGGACACTACAGCAGAAAACAGTATTATAATTTCTAATGTAATGCTGAAAGAACAGTAGGTATGACAGATTTGTTTATATTTCATTCTAAGCCATTACAGGACGCTACTTTATATATTGAGGCCTTCAATATGTCTTGAACACAAGCTTGATAGGTATCACAACCCCTAAAAAACTAACAGGTGATAAACAGCTGTTTTGGGCGATAATCGCACGTGTGTGACCATTTGGCTTTGTTGTTTGTGGTCCAACCTGGCAGATCAACGGTTATCGCCTGCACTGTTGCCATTCGTTCGTTGGGGGTTGTGGTATCTCGAAGTGTGTATATGGATTCTTAAGGTTCATACACATGTCCGATTTTGCCAACGATCCACGACACCGATCGCTACACGTGTCGAACGGCCATTTCGGGCGAGAATGGTCCGTGTGTGTGCGTTCGGTCGGGGGTCGTTCGGCAATCCGCCAGCAGGACACACAGTAGTGAAGTCATTTTCCTCTCAAACTCCTGTGTTTTTATTGTAACTTTGTTTTGTTCATTTTTGTACAAATTGCTAAACAGTAAAACTGATAAGAGACTACCTAATATGCTTCACTATTGGCCGGGAAATGGCTGCTCATTGTCCAGTGTAAATTAATGTATCTGCCTTTTTAAAAATGTATAAGGAATTCAGTTCCAGTGTCTGGTACTTTCCAGGACTGTAAAGATCAGCAAGTCAAGGCCAGGCAGCTGTACATAATGTTCTAAGGAAAGTCATCCATACAATTACATCCAGTTGTTTGGTCCAGCCACAAGTTGCAGACTAATTGTCACATTTTCTATTGCCACATGGCTCCATTTTCTCCATTCTCATGGAACTTATGTAAGTGATCAGCATATCTAAATGGAACAAAGGGGTTACACTTACAACAAATGCATTTGGAAATAAAAACAGTTAGACACTTATAACTACTGCATAAACACCAGATCAGACAGCCAGAACATTCCAGAAATCAACTACTGTCAGCATATGCAACTGACACCCCTGATTAAGCTATATACAGTAAATAGTAATAATGTCAGTTAAAAAAAACACAATCCTTCACAGTTAGAAATGTACCTAACAGTATTAGATGGGTCAGAATTAATGTAAAGAATTTCTCATTAGACATTCGGGGAGATTCAATATCGGGTCTCCCGTTACCGCGATACAATAACTGACGTAAGCGAGATTACGTCAGTTATTGCATCCCGGGATCGGGCAAAGGTAAGGAGCGGGACTTTAACACTCCACAACCCGAAGCGTTAAGTTTCACGCTACAAAGTAGTGCAAAACTTAACACTACGGGTTTTGGATCATTAGCACAGCGATATTTCCAAAAACATTCGGAAATGGCGCTGTGCTCGAAAATCTGTCCAACCCACGTTAACCCAAATTTTTTTAGGGTTAACGTGGGTTTTAGACGGAAAAGGGGCATATTGAATCCCAAAGGGGATAGCATTGTACAGCAAGTGGGATGATTAGACACTTCCTGGCCTTTTATACTAAATCAATACATTCTTACAAACAATACTGATACACAGACTCCGTAAGTAAAGGTTCTTACACACGTGCGATCGTGGAAGCTGACCCACGGCGCATGATGTGTACGAACGGCCGTTTCAGCCGATGATCGGCCCGTGTATGGGCACTTTATCGACCGAAACGGCCGCACGTTCAGGGATCGTTTTCCGATCCGCCAAGCGGATCTCCAAACGAGCGGCCGCTTCGGCCGATAAAGGGGCCATACACAGGCCGATTATTGTCTGAAACGGCCGTTCGTACACATCATACGCCGTGGGTCGGCTCCCGCGATCGCATGTGTGTACGAACCTTAAGATGTGCTGCAGTATATGTAAACAGATAGGAAAAAGACAGAGCCTCCTTCTAAACCTTATTAAGGAATTTAGATGCAAGGCACATAATATTCACGTGATAGATGTTAAAGCATTTTCTTTTTCCTGAACACAGAACCAGTAGTGTCTCTATCCAGCCCAACAATGATAAGGAAGGGCAGGATGGATAGGGGCAAAGTTAGGACATGTATGGCCACCTGGTAAATAAGGAAGGTTGTATCAAAGTAAAATTAGGAAACTTAAAGAAACTAGGGCTCTCCAGTTTCTGAATTATAGCAAAATCTGCAAGTAGGTGCTGGTGGTAGTTGTAGTTACAGGGGAGCAAATGGGTGTAAAGAGAGAGAGAGATTGTATGTGGGGCTAAAACATTCTGGTGTTAAGTTTGGTTGCAAGTAAAATATTTATCATTTTTCAATACCTAACATTGTATATAAACAAATGATCACAGCGTGCACACACTAATTGCTGTTTATTGTGACACGTGTACTGTGCAATAGTGTGCGTTTACATCACATATCACAATAAACAGCATTAAGCTAGAAGTGTGTGTGTGCCTCTCCTTCCATTTGTGATCTATACACTGCAGGGGGTTAGCAGTTTCAAGGCAACAGCACCACAACAACAAAAACACAGGTGTACAAGGAACAACCAAACACTGAACTGTATCTAGTAAAGCACAGTAGTCAGTTACACTTGTTTCCATACTTTTTAGCACAGTAAGCAGCACAGTCCCTTTCCACACTTTCACTCCAGGCAGTTTTGTACAGCACCTGTCAAAAAAGAGAAACATCTGTAAGAATTCATTTACATTCATTTTAAATGAAACAGCAGGTATAACTAAGATTGGCCCTAAAGGGGAACTGTGATCTCCAAACAAGTTCAAGTTTAAATAAAAGGCAAGTTTCCTACCTTTGAAACGAGCCATCAACCACCTCCCTACGAGCTCCACTGTCCAAGAAATACAGAAATGACTGACCAGAAAGTTAATGGGTGGGAGGCTGACTTGTGACATTCCTGAGGCTTCTCCTATGCCGCCGGCAAGCACAGCCTCAGACTCCCTCAGTGTGTGAGGGAGACAGGAAGTCCCTCCTCCTCTCTGCTGTGTGAAGTCCTGACAGAGAAGGTAAGGGAATCTACAGCCCTCTCACTCTGCCTGAAAAGACTGATTCCACCGAGTTTTCTGTAGGGAGGTGGTGTCTGAGTAAGTCAGGGCACCCGCGAGTGGGCGGGGCTTAGACACCCGTGAGTGGGTGGGGCTTAGGAATCTGTGGGTGGGCGGTGCCATGACACCCATGAGTGGGCGGGGCCAAATGGGGCTGTAAGGTACCCCCATGGTATGGGCCATGGGGGGCCTGCAACTGGAGGGACCATGGGGTCCATGAGTGGGAGGAACCAGGGGGGCTGCAAAGGGGAGGAGGAGACACAGGACAGATTGACTGACAGTTTCAGAGCAGGAAGCTGGAAGTGCAGAAGACCTGGTGATGCTGCTGCCATATCACACACAAAAATGTTAATATCTTCAAAACAATGCAAAATAAACAATGGAAATAAATTGCAAAAAATCTCAGAGGAGCAATTCCTATCAATTTACCTCAATTTACCTAAAGTCATTTTTGGACCACAGTTCCCCTTTAATTTAAATTCCTTTCAATAGAAGGTTAAAGGGTGGAACTTATTGTAAGCAGAGAATATCCATGCTGGGTAGAAAATAAAATTCCTCTTCAAAAATTGTGCTGAAGTACATGGAACTACACACGTCAAGATGTTCAAAGTACAGTGGCTCATGTAGGTCATGTACATGTGACTGCCAATAATGGTAACAGGAAACAGCACATTTATTACCAAGCTTCACACCCACTTGCCCATCATATCGCTCTTTTAAAAGAGTTCCAGTAGTTGTATATCAATGGAAACTGTAATTTCCATTGATATACCTGTATAAGGTTCTGTGTACAATCCTGGAGATCCTTGTATAACAGTGCACACATTGGATCGCTACCTTAATCTTTCCATCATTTACACAATAAATGATACTTACGTTTGTGTCTAGATACTGCTTCCCATAAAGCTGCTAAAGTGATATCACGCAGCTTAGTTTTAGAAATCCAAGCCCACTCAGTGTCCTGGGAAATACAGGAGCTACTAACATCACTTCCTAAGCTCCATGATAGGAACTTCTAAACAGGCACCTACCACTTGAAGGTCACAGGAAAAATATTTTTTTGGAACAGTTTTGGATCAGTGATGCTCTGCCTCTGGTTTGTGAAACATTTATGTTAGACTGGACACAATAGGCACTTTACAGATATCCGAGTGTTTCCTAGCCCTGTGTCACATGCTCCTTATTGGGGTCCACAAGACCCATGTACTATACATTATGTGTAACCACATATCCTAGGGACACCCAGGCATAGTTGTATTTAGATATTTATAGATGTATTTATATATATGTTTTTTATCTGATAACTTCATACTGTGACACAGGGGTAAATATGGGGTTTTGTGTTTTCCAATAAAGATTTTTTCCTGTAACCTTCAAGAGGTAGGTGCTTTTATAGAAGGGTCTTTGTTTGCGGTGTCTGTGTCCCCGTTTTTTTCTAGATTGTATAGTATAACCCCATTCTGTGTGGTGCACCATTCTTCATCCTTGCTTCATCCATGGTAGGAACTTACCAGATGTAAATTTCTTTTAAATATGAAAAGTTAAAGGCCTCAAACCAGGGTTTCAGAGCAGGTACCTGCTATGCGTTATTGTCATGAATAAAAATATTTACCACGCCCTAGCTACACACACACTTATAGACAGTACATAATACGTACCAGAAAGACTAAGGAATGCAGGAACAGGGTGTAGAAAAAGGCAATAGTTCGAGCTATTTTGTTGGAAAGTATAAGCTTTCCCTAGAAGAATAAAAACATTTGAAATTATATAAAGTGATGTAACAACTGCTACCATTAGAAGGAATAGTGGTAACCACCGTGTTAACCCAGTTGTAGATAATAATGTATCATTGTATTACCTGTAGCAGTTGGTAGTAAGTTACAATGTAAAAAGTAGGACATTTTCCATCGCTTCATTATGTCCTTTTATAAATTCATTTATTACTATATATTAACTTGAATGAATAATTCTATGCGTGAAAATATACTCATTTCCTTTACATTGTATGCAACTTCAGAAGTTGTTTGATTAAAAGGCACGTCAACCCTTTCTACAAGAATAGAATATGTTTCAGAGCACCCTCCAAAACACCAGTTGCATTGTACTCACGTGCTTTAATAATGCTCCCAGGCTGTGGAAGTACTCTTACTAACTCCACAATCCACCACTGCTTGCTCCACCTCCTCTGCTGCTGCATCGTGCCCTTTACGTTCATGAGCAGCAGCAGCCACTGATGGCTTTACTAGAAAGTAGAAGGGACCCGTGGCAGTGGATCATGTAGGTGGTAAGTGTAAGCTTACGAGCATTATTAAAGCAAGTAAGTACAATGCATCTGGGGTTTTGGGGAGATGCTCATCTGGGGTTTTGGGGGGTGCTACTTAACATACTCAATTTTTGTAGAAGAGGTAGAGATACCATTTAAGCTCACTTAGTCTAAAATCACTGTTTTGCTATGAGATTGGCAAGAGCTGTTTGATGATTATACACTGATATTTTGTCATATAATGCCATTGTTGCTTGTAGGGCCAATTTTTAGGTCCCAGAGAAACCCAGTGTTCTCCCTAGGGTCTTTTAGCCGGGCGGCCCACCCGGCTACTTTTTCATGCCACCCGGCTGGAAAAAAATTCTTGAGAGAACACTTGTGATTTAAAAGAATTTAGAAGTAGGTTTAATGGGTGTGCCAATAGGTCAGTAAAAACTCCCACCAAAACTGCCCAGTCCAGACCCCTTTTTTACACCTGCAAGATTTTTTTAGCACATTAACTAGCTTTTCCAAGATCTCGAAGGCCACAAAAGGGTGTCACATGTGCTTGTGCTGTTATGTTACATGGGTTACCTGCAGATGTTTACGAACTACAACTCCCTGCATTCTACAACTATGGAATGCTGGGAGTTATAGTTTTCAAACATCTAGTGGGACGAAAGTTAGACATCCCTGACCTATATAATGAGCATGATGCAGTGCACATTTTCCCTTACCACCAAATTTCCCCGTCCTACCCCACCCGGCTACTTTTTCATGCCACCCGGCTACTTTTTCATGCCACCCGGCAGGAAAAAAATTCTGGGGAGAACACTGGAAACCAAAAAAAATATTTATCATATTAAACTACAGCCCCACCTTATGCAAACTATTAACAGTGGATTGTCACCTGTGTTGCCCTGCCTTTAGGGCAACATTGCAGCTATAAATAAACCCAGTCAAGTTGAGACAAGTGAACATTTTTGATCAATGATGTTGCAATGTATCGTGTGAGATATTAACCCAACTCTCTCTTTTGTAGCAACAAAATCCCCCAGAAAAATCAACTAGAACCTTTAACCCAAAAGTATATTTTTTCACCCAGAACAGCTACTTTTTGAAACATTACATACCACTAGTGTGTTTCTAGGCAAAGCATTTTTCTCTTACATAAATAATATGCAGGGTTAAAAATTAGTATTGGAAATAGTTCAAACCAACTATTAAAGATTCATTAAAAACAAATTTGTGGGAACTTACCATTCCTAGTGTAGCCTTATCCCATGGACTTAAATTCAGATATTTCCTTTGGCGTTCCTGCAATGAAGGACGATGATACTGTGAATATTTATAACTGATACAAAGATGTAGCAAACACAGGCAGCGAGATTTAATAAAAGTTCTTATCGTTAAAAATGGTGCTAGTTTTGCCCCAACCAATCAATTGTTAGTTTTCAAATGTTAAATAACATCTGATTGGTTGGGGCAAAGTAAGCACCATGTTTAACGATAAGAACTTTTATTGAATCTCCCTGTGGATTACCACTGCCAATCAAATAACCAGAAACTGTTTTATAATACATAAGGCTCTGGCATTTCAATGGGGAGGTGCAGTGGCGAGAATCTATATTACAGTCACTCAGTGATGTCCCTGAGTGACTTCCTGTATTCCACTGCCCCTCCCCATTTCTCTCTCCCTGCCTGTATTAGTAATGTAGATAACAAGCCTGTTTTTGTACACTGACTGACTGACTGACTGAATTATTGTGCCGATAAGGAGGAGCGAGTGGCCGAGTCAATTATGAATCACACAAATGGTCTCGCTCCTCCTTATCAGCACAGTAATTCAGTCAGTCAGTGTAACAAACCAGAACAGCACTGGGTGAGAGACGATGTTTATTGTCTTCTTTTAGTTTGAAAAAAAATGGCAGTTAACTATTTGTATTTACAAAAATGGGCTTGTTATCTACATTACTAATACAGGGAGGGGGGGAGACAGGGAGGAGGGGGGAGAGAGTTCCTGTGCTACAATTTTCTTTTTTTAAACTTATGTATTATATGTAATAATACGTTACCTACAGAATAATATACGGACATTACTTCACCTCGGAGTTCCCTGACCTCTAACGGCCTCGTGTTTTTATTTGGCGTAATATCCTTATATTACACTGTAGGTGGTGTATTATCCCTTATATAAACTATTGTTTAAGACATTAAGACTTCATGCCTATAGACTAGACTGTATCATTTGTTTTTGTTGCTCTGCCCCCTGTTTCTTTAGATATCCAATCTAAAACAACTTACATTTCAGCTGTCAATCAAGAGCCTTGCTATCATAAACTCTTCTTCTGTGAGCAGTTTTGTTGTAGATGGAATGGTGACACAGTTTTGACAATTGGAATGCTGTATGTTGTTTTGACAGTTGGTTTGTGGGGAAAAAGTCAGGTCAGATGGAAGTGGGAGTGGCTAAAAGAGGGAGGGGAGATACTGCTCCTAAAAAAAATGTGTGCTGGATTGAAGGCATGCTGCAACACACACCTCTGAGTAATAGATAGAGTTATAGATTAAGTCATTTTTTCAGTATAGCGTCCCTTTAACTTTGACGAGAACCCAAAGGCACTAGGAATAATGTAAAAGGCGTTACTAGATTGCTGTGGATTTGCTATAACTTTGTTTTGCTCTTGAAATTTGTCCCTAAAGACCAATAAAATGTTACCAGGGAAGAGGAAACTATTTGCCGGAGGGAAACATAATTTTGTCTTTGTAAAAAGCATTGGCTAAACCACTTCTTGAGTCCAAGGAAGCCACATTTGGCATTTATAAAAAGATAGAAAGGAACTAAATATATTTACAGAAAAGCAACAAGAAAAATAAAAAACATTAACAATTTAAGAAGGAATTATTTGATAAAGTGGATTGATTTTATTTAGGAAAAAATAAAACTGTTGGCAAAAAAGAACAATTAGTCTATCTAAACTGTCCCTTTAAATGCTTAATAGATGGCTCCTCCAAACTGACTTATGTTTATTGAATGTTTGATATCCTTTACGGTGTTACCTCCATCTGCTACAAATATTCTAACTAATTCTTAAAGGAAAACTACATCAAAAATATAAATGATCCTGCATGAATTTAATGATACAGATTTCTGTATCTCTTACCACTAATATTAGCAGCATTAACATTTAGGCATGGGTCATGCCACATGGTTGTACATGCTATTCCCTCTCGCCCACTTTCTGCCAGAGCTATGAAATAACTACTGGTGAATTGTGTGTGACATTTCTGTAACCAAGACTGAGTAGTTAGAAAGCCAATTGTTAATTGCTATGAAGGAGGGCAACACAAACCAGGAGAATCAAAATGTAATTCTCCATTATGTGTCGGGAGTTGCAGCTGATTTTGGATTTAGGCTCATTTACACATTCACTTTCTCCATTTAAGTTGACTTATGTTTCTGCCCCAAGGACATCATATTGTGTCTATCCTACTAATAAAAAATGAAACATGGAGAGACACAATTTGAACTATTACACAGAGCATAGAGAGCTTTAAACATACGAGAGATAACCCACCCAGATGGAGATATTCCATCTGGGATTGAATTCAATGATACAGATGATGATACATATTATATACATATAACATGGGTTATAATGACCCTGCATGAATTCAATGATACAGATTTCACTGGTCCCTTGGCTTCTGAGCAAAAAACAGAAGATTTTCTGACCACTCATACCACGCAGTTGTTTAAATGGCAGCTTTGTCAGGGAGGAGAGGAAGAGGTTACAAAATTGACTAAAGTCTGTGCAACTATGTATCTGAAAGCTAGAAACCTGCCGAATTAGTGATATTTTTTTTCCACAATGTTGTTGATTTTCGAGGTGAGAGATACCACAATATGATAGTTGAAAATGAAGAGATTAATATTTTATCTTCAGTCCTTCTTTAAACTGCTGCTTAATTTTATTTTACATCCTTCTTATGAATTATAATGATACAGGAAGTAATGCTATTTAAATATGAAAAAATAGCAAAATATTGTTGGTTAAACAGTATTAACTTCTCTAGAAACCTCTGGCTAATCACAGTAAATGCTGGCTTAGTATATTATCCTTTACTGCAGTTTTCTTAGAGCAACTAATTTGCTGAACACTCACATAGCTTTGTCTGGAGACAGGAAGAGGAACTGTGTTAAACATGAGGATTGGGAAATGATTGCAGACAGTAGACCAGGGATGTGCAACCTTCGGCACAACTCCAGCATTCCTTGGTTTCGTCCGCAATGGAGGAATGCTGGGATTTGTAGTTTTAAAACATCTGGAGGGCTACAGGTTGGACATCCCTGCAGTAGACATTGAATAAAGAAACTAAGGAGGAGCCGCAATAATTTCCCATCGCAACTGCACTTGTTCCCACGACGTACTGTAGTAACCCCTTTGTGACTGTTATTGCATCGTGTGAATGCGAGAGGTAATTTGCCATCTTTTGCATGGCTTTGAAGCCTCAATTGAGAAGGTTTTAATTTTGGTGCAAAAAACATTATCACAATAATCATTGCTAAATTTGTTGTATTTATGCCTTGCACTTTGCTCTTTCCAAAAGTCTTGCTAACCCTATATTACTTCGGTTAGCATGGGGATTGCACTTATTTCTCCCCTTAGCACAGAATATTACATCTCCCTGTAAGTGTCTTTGATAGTCAGTCGTGTTGGGATCACAAATAATGTTATAAACCTTAACAATTCAGGACAGTGTAGGGTTAACCCATGATTATCTAGGCCTGTATTGACTTAAGTACATTGTGTGTTCCAAGAAAACCAGGTGCATTAAGGAGGTATCAAGGAGACGTGTGCAATGTAATATATGACCGATCACATACCGCATAATATGAGCAGGTGAAGAGAAATGAAAGACTGAAATTGAAACATAATGCTTTATTTGAAGATAATAAACATCCAGTCATGTTAAGGGAGAAGGCCCTTTTTAAAATGATCCTGTTGTGAGGGGAAACTTCCATTTTAAGGCTAACTATGGTTTAAATTACATTCAGCCTCATATACCAAGTCATGGTTACGGCTTTGCTATTGGTTAACATGACTAACTCCTTCCTTGCGCCGGCTGCATGGGAATCAGAAAAGACATGAGCACAGCGGCGCTCGCGATTCAATATCGAATTTTCTCTACTTTTAGTCCTGGATTTATGCCAGCTCATGGGGGGTGTTAAAAATCACGCTTTGAACAAATTCCTTTTTGGCATTTACCCACAGTCGCAATATTGAACCGTGTTCAGGAGATTTACCCAGAGCAAAAAATAACGTAAACCGCCATGATTGTCTCCTGCTTTATATCTCAGAACATTATGACACAATTGCCTTGTTATGCATTGCCATTTAACAGCTCTGTAACCTTTTTTTGAGCCAGGCAAGAATGAATAATTAAAGGAATCATTTTCAGAACCAACTAAACATGTAATGATGCGCTGGAACCCATGTCAAATCTAACCAATATCTAACAGGTGTATGGCCAGCATAACCCTACCTCCAATGTTTAGTACACAGGATAGCTTACCTTCCTGCTAAATGATGAGAATGGATCAAGACGTTCTTCATATTGGGAGGAATAACGCTTTTCTGTGTCATCGCTTTTGCCACCCTGATGAAAAGGCATTTAATATAGAATATCAGTTACCTTGTACCTTGTACCTTGTACCTATTACCTTGTAATAAACTAGCCATGGAAAAAGTTAGGTAGTGATTAAATGTTTGTTTTTTTTTTTTTTGCAATAAACAGTATTTGCAATATGCATTAACAATTCACTTTTTAAATATCTACAAACTATTTTCTACTAGAAAAAAGGAGAGAGAGGAGTGCCTCCTGGTGGCAGAATGCATTATGACAACATCGGTATGTTTTTGCAAAAGAGGCAAAAGCAAAGTTTACTATGGTTGTTAGCGATATAAACCTAAAAAATCATATGTAGCCACCAATACTTACCATCTGTATTTAACACCATGATAGATACCATACTTTCTACATATGTGTTTGTATAAAAACATACTGGAGTGTCTTGTATTCTCTGTATGAGTAGAACATATCAAGGGATATACTATTTACCTAGATTTCTGCATAAGATATCTACATGCATTTCACAGAGATGGATACAAACTGCCAGGATTCTTTTCAATAGCAATTTTGCAGAGTTAGGTTAACATTTACCAGTAAGTCTAAAACCATTTCCAAAAGCATAAAAAATGTATTGGTAGCTGGCAAATGGGATGGCGAACTCAACTCAACTCAGGTAAATGTGTTTTATATAGAGTTCATTATGGAAGTATTTGACATTTATTGTGTTGAGACCAGTTTTTTTGTTAAAGTCATGTTAAAGGCTTCGCTATTGGTTAGCATGACTAACTCCTTCCTTCCACCGGCTGCATGGAAATTGGAAAAGACACGAGCACGGCGACGCTCTCGATTCAAATTGCTTTTTCTCTAATTTTTAAAATTTTTTCTTCTTTTTGGCATTTACCCACAGTCGCAATATTGAACCTTGTTCAGGAGATTTACAGAGAGCAAAAAATAAAGTAAATCGCCCTGATTGTCTCCTGATAGCCAAACCCTCAAACTGTCAAACCCATATACACTATTTTAAAGTTTGCAAACGTTTTACACTACTCATCTGTGCACAGACTTCTGGTCTTAGCAAGCATTAAATCTTCATTGAGTGCAGAAGATGTGTCTCAAGCTACTGGAAGCAGCAAGTTAGTCTATATAATTTATCACCGACTGCCGTTGGAAATCTAGGGCTTAAATTTTTTGGAGACCACAGTTTTTAAAGGATAACTGTATTAACTGCTGGAAGTGTGGACATGTAATGGGGGTAATGTTATTTTTTTTATATTGTTGTTCAAGTTACGTATTGTATGTATTGTAATATTGTGTATATCTGCCAAATAATTACAATTATAAACAGACAGGTTTAATCTGTTTTGTAAATGACTTTCACTGTAACATTTAGTAGTATAGTATGGTATTTGAGGTTGAATAAAGACATACGTCCATCCATTTCAACCCATCTAGCAATATCCTCATTTCATGCCTAACTGTTGATCCAGAGGAAGGCAAAAAACCCCCACCAAATTTATGAAGGGGGAAAAAATTCCTTCCTGACTCCAAGTGGCAATCGGAAATTTCCATGGATCAACTCTATGTTCTATTGGTGAACAATGCCCCAGATAGTTTATTGTATGGCCCGTTAATGTATTTATACACAGTAATCATATCCCCACGCAAGCGCCTTTTCTCCAGCGTACATAATTGTAACTTTTCCAGTCTCTTTTCATATTCAAGCTCCCCCAATCCCCTTATTAATTTAGTTGCCCTTCTCTGAACCCTTTCCATTTCAAAGATGTCCTTTTTGTACACAGGATTCCAAAAGTGCACTGCATATTCCAAATGAGGCCTAACCAATGCTTTGTAAAGAGGGAGAATTACATTTTCCTCCCTTGAATCCATACCTCTCTTTATACAAGACAATACCATGCTGGCTCTGGCTGTTGCCGCCTGGCACTGCTTGCTAACTTTAAGTTTGTTATCCACCAAAACTCCAAGATCCCTTTCCAACAGGGATTCACTTAACACAGAGCCATTTATAGTATAAGCAGCACAAGAATTTTTAAGTCCAAAATGCATCACCTTACATTTATCAACATTAAATTTCATCTGCCACTTAGCAGCCCAATGTGACAATCTATCTAGATCCCCCTGCAACGATTGCACATCCTCTGAAGTTTTTAATGGTCGACAAAGTTTTGTGTCGTCAGCAAACACAGAAACCTTGCTGACAATACCCACTTCCAAATCATTAATAAATAGATTAAACAGAAGTGGCCCCAGCACAGAACCATGTGGCACCCCACTTAGCACTTTAGTTGTTAATGGGGCTTCATCATTATGGACTACTATCTGCATCCTATTCATTAACCAATTTTCTATCCATGTACAAATGTGACTCCCCAGACCAACAGACCTTAGCTTATACATTAATCGCCTATGGGGGACTGTATCAAAAGTCTTTGCAAAATCCAAGTAAACTACATCTACTGCTATGCCAGAGTCTAAATTTCTACTTACTTCCTCATAAAAGCCAAGCAAGTTAGTTTGACAAGATCTATTCCTCCTAAATCCATGCTGGTTACTACTTATAATGTCAGTCCTTGAAACATACCCTAGAACATGTTCCCATAATAAACTTTCCAGCATCTTCCCCACCACTGAAGTTAAACTTACAGGCCTGTAATTACCCGGCTGTGAACGACTACCCTTTTTGAATATTGGAATAACATCAGCCTTTTTCCAATCCAGAGACACACCACCGGACATGAGGGAATCAGCAAAAATAAGAAACAATGGCCTAGTTAAAACTGAACTTAGCTCCTTAAGTACCCGAGGATGTATTTTATCCAGTCCAGGAGATTTATTAATATTAACCTTCTTTAGTTCTTTCTGTACCATATCCTCGGTTAACCAAAGTGCACTTGAATCTTTTATACCATTATTGCTACTATACTCTATAATATCTGTACTTTGATCTTCTATAGTGTATATAGAGGAAAAATCCTCCGTAACTAACTTATCCCCATTAATTAATGGTGCCACATTCTCAGTCCTCATCTTCTTACTATTAATACCGTATATACTCGAGTATAAACCGAGTTTTTCAGGCTGAAAAATCAGCCTGAAAACTCGGACTCGGTTTATACTCGAGTCACTCACCTTTGATAAGACAGGTCCTTCCATATTCCGCAGCCGCACGATCAGTCCATGTACTGGCGCGCCGGCTGACGTCACTAATTGGCGCCGGCTTGGCGCCAATTAGTGACGTCAGCCAGCCGCCAGGTCCATGGACTGATCGTGCGGCTGCCGGAATGAGAGGACGGACGACTGCTGCTGTCCAGAACCATGGAAGAGGATGGAGAGGACGCTGCTGCCCGAGAGGAACTGGAGGAAACTTACCGCACACAGTCCTAGGAAGCCCTTGGATGGAGGAGAGCCCACAGATCCTGGATGAAGAGAGCCCACAGGTACAACTTAACTGGGTTTGAGGGTGGCATTCAAGATGTTTTGGAAAACTACAACTCCCGAGCATGCTTTATTAGCTGGGAGTTGTAGTTTCCAAAAAAAAAAAGGAAGTATAACATAAAGCACAACAAAAAAAAACACAAAAGCAAATAACAAAACATAAAACAAAACAACGACCCACACAAATAACATAACAGGACAAAAAACACAAAACGTGAGACACACATGGAGTGCCCCAAAAAAAGGAACAGGAACAAAAAAAGTAAAGAAATTTAAACGAAAGTATAACCGCCATCTTTGAATGCCAAGTGAAGTGGCATTCAAATTTTTGGAACTACAACTCCCAGCTATAAAGCTTCTGGGAGTTGTAGTTTCCAAACATCTTAATGCCACCCTCACTTGGCATTCAAGATGTTTTGGAACTACAACTCCCAGCTAATAAAGCATGCTGGAGTTGTAGTTTCCAAAACATCTTGAATGCCAAGTGAGGGTGGCATTCAAATGTTTGGAAACTACAACTCGCAATGCTTTATTAGCTGGGAGTTGTAGTTTCCAAACATCTTGAATGCCAAGTTCTACCTCGTTTATACTCGAGTCAACAACTTTTATTAGATTTTTAGGTGAAATTGGGTACCTCGGTTTATACTCGGGTCGGTTTATACTCAAGTATATACGGTATACTTAAATTTTTTTTTAGGCTTAGTGATGCTTTGTTCAGCTAACTTCATTATTAATTTTAGCTAGTTTGATTGCTTTCTTACACTCCTTGTTACGGTTTTTATAATCCCTAAAGGCCCTTTCTGTTCCCTCAGCCTTTAAGGTTTTAAATGCCTTTTTCTTCCTTTCCATTTGCCTCTTTAAATCAGAATTCAGCCACATGGGCGCGGATTTATTTTTTTTACATTTATTTCCCAAGGGTATAAATTTAAATGTGAACTGGCTTAAAATCCCCTTGAACACAGTCCACTTCTGTTCAGTACCTTTACCTGATAATACATTATCCCAGTTGACATTCTGAAGAGCTGCTTTTAACCTGGGAAAATTTGCTTTCCTGAAATTAAATGTCTTTGTTAACCCAGTGCACTAGTAGGAACCTCAACCACCTGTGAGAGAAAATTATCCTGCAGCAAATTCAGGAACTCATCACCTTTTTCTGTGATGTTTCTGAAAACATTTCTTTCAAAATTCACATATGCTCTTGTTAAATTGAAGGAGGTGAAATTTTATAACATCTCACCCTAGTTGGGTAGCTTTGCAGGAATTTAATCTTTTCATACAACTTAATATTATCAGCTCTCAGGTTATCCAGTTCACTTTGAAGGGCTCTCATTGTATGGTGCATCATTCGGTTTTCCTAAAGTAAAAGTAGAATAAAGCAAAGGCTTTATTTGAATAGAAAGAAAGTAGAGCCCTACAGTTTCACTCACACGTCCCCATTTCCTTTGCACAGAGGAATACAAAGTAGCTCATCGGGCAGCTCTTCTTTTTATGAGTGAATAACACCGAGCATGCTTGAGCCAGTGGCTTGGGGATGAGGAGGATTTAGAAGTGACTGTAGGACATGACTGTTACACAGGAATCGCAGTCAAATGTTATAGGCAAATATTTATATATTCTAAAATACAATAGATTATAGTAATCTTTCCCACATTTCTCATAGAAATAGGAGAGTGCGAAAGAACAAGAAGGTTCAATGCTAAACCCCTAGTAATAGAAATGTGTTTAATGGGCATGTTCACCCCTATTCACCAGTTAAATAATAAATAGGTAAATAACTCCCTTAAAACTACAATAATTAAAAAGCTGAAAGGAGGGCTACTCTCCCTCTTTCATCTGCCTCATAAAACATTAGATCCCCTCCTCTTCCTCCCCCAGCTGCCTCTTCTGAGCATGTAAAAGCCTCTTCTGAGCTTTTACATGCTCAGAAGGGGCATCTGGAGGAATAGCATTCAGTCATTGGCTCTGAAGCATTAAAGACAACAAAATAATGACTAAAATGTAACAAAGCACAGTGTGAAGACGAAGGAAACCAAAAAAAGAATGCATAAGATGTAGAAAAGCAGGTTTTTTTTGACATTGCTGCCAGCCTACCGCCTCCAGCTCCTGATTTCTAGTTCGAAAACGTTCCCTTTGACTCGATATAATGGAGAGCAGAGAATCCATCTGACCTTCGGGAAGTGCTGTGTTTGCAGTACTTGCAGTATAACCTAAAAGTAAAATACCAACCCAAAAAAAGAAAGTTATCCTTAGGCTTTATTTACCCTGCTGGCTAGAATTAAATACAAACATACACACACACACAGGAAAAATGGAGGGTAATTTTTCAATGTGTTTTTTCTTGTGCACTTGAATGTATAGAATCGAATCGCTTGTATCTGCATTTGAATACGTTCACCACTGTGTTTATTAATACACTGTACTGCACTGCACACATTCTAAATTAAGGATTAAAAATAAACACCAGATTGATCTCCTGGTCTATATTGGCATTTTGGTTACTATTGGAGTAGGTTCACATGGGGATTAGTAATACTTGTTTCTTTTTTCTAAAGGTTGGTTTACATGGGTCGATATTTTACATGGGTCTTATTTTTAATAGAGATGGCCGAACTATATAAAGTTCAGTCCGTTTTCGAACTTCAGAGAAAGTTTGAGAGTTCGAATTCGGACCCATTCAAGTCTATGGGGGAGCGATAGTTCGAAAAGTAATTTACAGCTAAACTAACAATGGAAACTTGCTGTAAATGGCTATGGCACCGGGGAAATGGTCTGGGGAACATGTCAATGTCACCAAAACTTCTTAAAACACTTCCTGAAGTCAGGCGGGCAATTGTCAGGTTTCTAGAACTTGAGCCCGAGTTCGAGACGAACTACATGAGTTTAAACGGACTCTAACTTCTCGAGCTATCCCGGACCCGGATTTCTCGGACTTTCAATGTTTCTGGACTTTCGATCGTAAATTCAATAATTATTGAATTTACGGGCCGTTCGCTAACCCTAGAATGTACTGGATACTGGCACCGCCTTTGACATGGGAGACCAGGGTTTGAATCCTGGCTAGGGGCAGCTATACAAATGTTTGGATTATTATAATACCCTCGTAATATAATAACCATATAATAACCTATATTATAACCATATAATAACCTAGTAATATAATAACCATATAATACCCTAGTAATATAATAACAATATAATGTAGTGGCTGGATAGTGTACTGGTTAAAGGCACTGCCTTTGACATGGGAGACCAGGGTTTTGAATCCTGGCTAGGGGCAGTTATACAAATGTTCGGATTATTATAATACCCTAGTAATATAATATTATATGGTTATTATATTACTAGGTTATCATATGGTAATTACATGGTAATTATATTACTAGGTTATTATATGGTTATTATATAACTAGGGTATTATATGGCTATTATATTACTAGGTTATTATATGGTTATTATAAAACTAGGTTATTATATGGTTATTATATTACTAGGGTATTATAATAACCCAAACATTTGTATAGCTGCCCCTAGCCAGGATTCAAACCCTGGTCTCCCATGTCAAAGGCAGTGCCAGTACACTATCCAGTACATTCTAGGGTTAGCGAACAGCCCGTAAATTCGATAATTATCGAATTTACGATCGAAAGTCCAGAAACATTAAAAGTTAGAGAAATCCAGGTCCGAGCAGTTAGAGTCCGTTCAAACTCATAAAGTTCGGCTCGAACGCGGGCTCAAGTTCTAGTCCATCCCTACTGATAAATCATCTGGTCTGCTAATTTGGTTGATCAGGCTAAAAAAAAGTTTCGAGTTTTCTGTAAATTTGAGCCGGATACATGGTTTTCAAAAATCTGCAGTCCTGTCAAAATATCTGTGGTACAGCTTTAATTCTTATCCAACAGACTGCTGATCGGTTTATCTAATGGTGGTCTCTCAGTCGGGAAAATTCCAACCGGAGTTTGATCTGGGTTTACAGCCCTAAATTTAATAATAATCCAGTATGTGTTTGCAGATTATATAACCATTGAAATAAAAGATGTCATACAAATGTAACTAGAGTATATCTTGTTTTAGAATTTATAAACTTGCTGGTTAACTCTGGGGCTTGAATGGTTTAGGGCTCCATACAATGGTTTAAAGTACCTCACAATGTTCTCTTCATGTTTAGACCCCCTGGACCAATCATATTGCAATTGACATTCAAATCAGCAAAACAATAGGCGAGTACCAGGGATATCGGAAAAGTAAACAGAAGGTGTTTTTTTTTACATATAAGATAGATTCTCAAATGATCTAATATAAAATAAAAAAGTATGGTCAGCTAACTGACTTTGGTTCACTATCACTACACATGAAATCGAGTCTCTCAACTTCCATAAAAAATGACAACCAGCTCTCACCTTTCTAAAAAATACTAAAGCTAAAATGTGATTCCTACTCTCTTCATGGCTGGCTTCCTAAAAAAAATGATTTAACAAAGGAGAAGGGATACATTCTCAACTTTAGTTCTTTAATCATTCTAATGTGCATTATGAAAACCAAGCTGTATATGAACAAGTATATAAATGATGACTAAAATCATCTGGGGACAGGAATTAATTGGTTGGCTAAGGGGTAGATAAAAGGAAAGAATATACAGGGAACTGTTGAGACATAGGGAATGATAGGTAGGATAGCTTTATTGTTCCTCTTTAGAATTAAATGCATAATGCTGCTTTGCAAACCTGGGCTCCCCTGTAGGTGGTGAGTTCAGCCCCATTTAAGTCTATAGGGTCAGCACTTAATGAGGATTTGGCCTTAGCTTTTGGGAGGCTTTGAATAAATAGGAGTAGCAGCCCTCATAATCAAGTCTGATTTTGTTACAGACAGGGAATTCCCTGAACTTTCAGTTATTAATCTTCAATTTACCATTAGTATGAATGAGGATTTCCTTACCATAAAATAAAGCAGTCGCTTCTTTGATGGGCTCTGGGATCTTCTCCAGACTGGCGATGTCAGCACCCTGCCCAAAACAATGACTGTGTTAACATGTTCATTTGTTTGTTAAGTTTCTAATTCATTCAGGTCATGGTATATCTGTGGTATTCAGTTCTAATAAACTGGACTTGAAGTTTAGTTTTTGAAAACGTTTTGATAGTCATCCAACTGGATCTCTAAATTGAGAAAGCCAGTCGGATGACTAGCGAAATATTTTCAAAAACTACACTTCATATATACCATATTAATTGTATAGTATTTATATACAGCTTGCTTGTTGTAAACATTTCTTTCTCTAATATATTATTACATTGTCTAAAGCTTCATACACATGAGCAATCGCTGGGACCAACCTGTGCCACACGATGTGTATGCACGGCCGTTTCGGGCGATAATAATGCCGTATTCTCTGTTTGCCGAAATGGCCGATCAGTTGGGGATCGTAGCCAGACAGGCCGGATCTTCAATGGCAGTTTCGGCCCATACACGGCATGATTATCGCCTGAGACAGCCGTGCATAAACATTGTGCGCCAATACATATACAATAGTTTATTGGTGGAACTAGAGAGATTATATAAAACAAACGTGTAATTACAGATATCTGAAACTAGTTTATTTATAGTTTATTAGGATTTCCTGGAAGCACTAGTATGAACTGTTAAAGTAAAATTGCTTCTTAGCAACTATGGTTTACAATTATCTAGTTGTGAGTAGGGATGGCCGGTTCGCGGATCCGAACACGGATCCGCCGCGGATTTATCCCGTTCGCGAACGGCGGATTTTTCCGGATTTTCTGCCTTCCGAACTGCGGATTTCTCGTATTTTTGAAAATTTTCGTATTTCTCGTATTTTCAAAAATCTTGTAATTTCGAAAATTTTCAAAAATACGAGGATTTTTCGTATTTTCGTAAATACGTATTTTCGAAAAATTTCGAAATTGTGAGGTTTTCTTGTATTTTCGGAAATTTTCGAAATTACGAGAAATCTCGTAATTTCGAGGATATTTTTCATTTTAATGGGTCCGCTCGCGGATTTTCGAATTTTTTCGAAAATTCGCAGATCCTCGAGCGGACCGGATTTTGCGAAGTTCGGACATCTCTAGTTGTGAGTAATTGGATGTTATAAAATGAAAAGACCATATTGTTTTTAATTATTCACAACTAGACTAATTACATTAGAAGTGACAATTTCAGCTCTAAACTTGACACTACTGGTGCTGAAAGTACATCTAAATGGTTTATCATTACTTGGTGCTAAAGTAATATAATGAAGTTATATTGAGAAATTGGGAATATTGACAAGAAGTAATGGGCTGGGCTGCAGAGAGATTACATAGCTGGAACTGAACACCATTTTTGATGCAATTATTTCAAGTCAATATATTCAATACACTAATAGTCCTTTATAAATGGTTTCATTCTGGGAAAATAAGCACTAAAGCATTTGATAGGTTGGCAAGCTTCTAAGATGTCACTATTTGTTTCAATGTGTAGGCTAAGCAAATATTGTGCCTTTCAATATTAAGATAGAGCTTTGGGTGGCACACCAACATTTTATCACTGCCGAGGCTGCTTAAATTGTGTTTAACTGCATTAGGGAAAGACCATTGAGATACCAAAAACACATGGAAAATCAAAAATGAAACAAACAAATTTTCTTAAATAACTATAAATTTTGATAAATAGGAGGCCACTTATTTTCAGCTAAATCCAATGCGTGCACAATATAATGTAAGTACAATGTACTGTATATACCAATCGTATGACTGCTTAAATGGAATTAAAGTCTTATTCTATGGGGGAAACTTTGGGCCTTTTGTTTACGACCCCCTTCTTGGCCAAACAGAATGAAAATTTCTGCCACAATGTGTTCGGCTATTTTAGGTAAGCTACCTATAGTGTTTTACTGTTTGTCATTAAATAAATGTTAATAGTTTTTCATTCAATAAATGTTAATAGTTTTTCATTCCAGTTCTCTTCTGGTTTCCCATTGTCCTTCATAGCCTAGAAAACCACACGTTAAGAAGGGGCCAAATAAGGCACAACTAGTTCCCACCCATGGAAGATGGAGTGAGAGCAAAGGTAGAGATCATGTCCCCAATTAACTTTGTCTTTACTCATTACCATTATAATAACAGTCATTGAAATTGAGAAACTGAGTAGGAAACCCATCTATGGAATATAAGAAAGCCCAGAGACCTACATATTTAACAGGACATACTGCAACTGCAGCTGTTAGAACCTCGTGGCTTAGCACAGAGTAGGTGGAGTTTCCCAGACTCCCAGGAGAATGTGTGTCATCATCATATTTCATATCATGGCTATATGTCTAGCATTGATGTTAATGTTCTTGAAATACCTCAGCATCAGGTCGTTGCACAGAAGACAGGGACTGAATGGTACTGAGATCATGTTCCAGTTTGCTGATGAGGTCTTTCTGTTCAGTCATAGTAACCACAGCTTCAGTGAATTGCATTTGTAATTCAGCACAGCGAGCTGAGGGGAAAGCAAAAAGAACATTTATAATTTCTGTTGAATATGGAGTGTATATATTAAACTAAAATAAAATTAAAGTAAGACAAGCTCTGCATAGGAAAAAATGGAAATACGTCTATAATGAGCAAAATGGAAAAACACGATTAATACCACATGGATTTGTAATTAAAGGGTATCTTTAATTATCAAAATTAGTACCTTTAATTTTCAAAATTAGTACCTTTAGATACAGCAAGATCCCACTCCTCCAAAACTTTTTTCAGATTTGAAATCTTAGCTGTAGATTCTAAGAAATAATCATATGAAATCACAGCATTTACAGGGAAAGACCTGTCACTCTAGAAGCAGAAATTGTAATATGTGACCCATGCCTGACCTCTCTGCCAGCACACTTTCTGCAACATTTAAGAGAATCAGCAGAGAAAAGAAGGCAGGAAGGAGGGAGGGGGAGATGTGTAAGCAGAGCTGGGTCTGTAGTGAGGCTCAGAATTTACAGGTGTCGCAGACACTACAAGAAGGCAGTGAGTAAGGGAGGGTGGGGGGAAAATTAGGAGTACTAAACATTAATAAAGGGTATGTCCACCCCCAAAACTATAATGCCCCCCACAACTGGCCCCATTGTGTAGTGTAGTTTAATCCTTACCTTACATCCCAGCTCCATCTGTTTCTTTTGCTATCCCCCCCTAGAGTCCAAAAAAAGGTCCACCAGGAGTACTGCAGAGCCAATATAGGACTCTGCCTCCTGTCTCCCTTCCGGGAGAAGTTTGGCATGCACACCGCAGCCCTTCTCCCCCTCCCTTCCCTCCCGATTAGGATTCCCTCCCCCAGCGTAAAATCCTTTAGATATTACTTACCTTCCCTCTTTCCTCTGCCGCACTGAACTCCCGGCAGCCGCGTCCGTGATTGGCTGCCGCTCAGCCAATAACAGACGCGACTGCCGGTCCCGCCCCTTTGCTTGCATTTTCTTGCAAGCAGAGGGCCTGGCAGTACGGCGGAGGAAAGAGGGAAGGTAAGTAATATTTGGGACACTTCCTGAACTTAAAATTATAGCGGTTGGGGCTGGGGGGACAGGGAGAATATTATATAAAATTTTTTTTAGAAGGGTGGACATGCCCTTTAATGACAAAGCAAGCACAGATAAATATGCGAGTACCACCATTTTTACTCTAAAAAATTTAATTTTCAAAATTAGTACCTTTAGATACAGCAAGATCCCACTCCTCCAAAACTTTTTTCAGATTTTAAATCTTAGCTGTAGATTCTAAGAAATAATCATTTGAAATCACAGCATTTACGGGGAAAGACCTGTCACTCTAGAAGCAGAAATTGTAATATGTGACCCATGCCTGACCTCTCTGTCTGTCTGCCAGCACACTTTCTGCAACATTTAAGACAATCAGTAGAAAAAAGAAGGCAGGAAGGAGAGAGGGGGAGATGTGTAAGCAGAGCTGGGTCTGTGGTGAGGCTCTGCAGTAATGTCGTAGACACTACAAGAAGGCAGTGAGTAAGGGAGGTTGGGGGTGAATTAGGAGTACTCATTAAACATTAATAATTTAATGACAAACCAAGCACAGATAAATATGCTAGTACCACCATTTTTCTTCTCTCAAATTGTAGTTTCAGAAAATGTAAAGTTGTTTCAGTGAGTATAGTGAACCTTTAAGTACCAATGTTTTACTAGTGAGGACTGGCATATACAATAAGGGAGCAAGAATGTAGTTGGAGCCTGTCACAGGAAGCAGAGGAGGAGCGAGACCGCGTATAACTTTATCGGTCTGCCGACTTCTGTTTGATTAAATGAAGACTAAGCTCCTTTACTCCCCATTCGCTAATTAAGGTAAAAAAAAGGGTTTCTTTAGTGGAGATACCCTTTAAGGAGGAAGTATGAACATCCCTTATAAATTTTTGTAACGGAGAACTAGCTAAGAAGAAATTTACACAGATTTATTTTTTCCCCTGCGCATATGCCAGAAAAATCTCAAAAGTACAAGGAAGTAGCAGGGACTGGATGACTCACAGACAGCTCCTACTCTTCACTTTTTGCAACTTTGAAAAGACACTGCAGGAGGAGAAATGTAAGGTAAGAATTTTTGAACACTACAGAGTGGGGCCAGCCTACTAGTGGGTTACATTTTAGTTTTGGGGATGAACATGTCCTTAAAACTCTAGCTGTAAGAATAAAAATATAATTTCAGACAATACTGTGCTTTATTTCATACAATAAACTATGATTATCGGATCTGAGGGGACATAACCCAGCATACTAATCCCGGCATATATTGGCTATCAAGGAGAAAGCACTGAAGCAATGACTTTTTATATCTACCTAAAAATGTGTTGCTATGGTCTTTGGTTTCTCATGGTTTACTTAAGGACCCCCTAATAGTGAAAAATAAATAAATACAATCACTAAGGCTCAGATCAAGGTCTTGATGTATTTGCAATGTGATGTATTTTTAGCAATGTACCATGTGAACTGATAGGGGGGAAACTCAATTGTAAAAGCCCCCCCAGGTATCCCTAGGTATACAATATACTACAGTAATGGCCCAAAATTTTGGTAGTGAGAAAAATGGCGTGTTTGTGAAATGTATGGCTTCAGTTTGTATTTTGTAACTGGCAGAAAATAATAATGAACATGAGGATAGAAAGAATACAGTGTTCCTATCGGCAGGTGCTCACCTGATGCATTTCGGGCATATACTGTGCACTTAGGTCTGACCGCCATGTTGGATTCACTTATGAGAGGCAGCAAAAAATGACGTCAACAGTGACACCAAGGCGATATAGGCACACCTCCTCAATCTCATTACGCATCACTGCTGTCTCCCCGGATTCCTTAATTACTTTGAGTGCACCAAACCTTTTTGATTTCAGCAACCCTCAAATGTAGCCTTCCGTACCTTTAGGAAGTTCGGCCATCTCTAGTAAACATGTTTGCTGGTTACTCAACAGGCTAGTAACAACAGATAAACCTTACATTTTTCCATACAATCCTAGGGATACTTTCACGCCAACACTGTATTTTATTAAATGGACCCATGTCAGATCTATATCTTATAACTCATTGCAAAATATAAACTCACAAATTATAAAGAATAAGGATATTCTGTATCGGTGTACAGTTTTTTTTTTTTAGTTCCTTGGAAGATGTTTCTGATGGTACAATCAGTTAAATTCTGAAGACTTAATTCATCTCTTTAGCAGGTGAAGTGAAGTAGCACTGCCATTATAGTAACAGAGTTAACTACAACTCAAAATATTGTTGTTCTGTTGGAGGGCTGTATGCCTTAATTTAAAGGATAGGTGCACTGTAAAATCAAGTTATGTTCATTTGGAAGCTGCAGCTTTAAAAATACCGTTGCCATATTTTTTTTTTACCTATGGCCCTCCAGAGCCTAGCTTTGTGCCTTGAAAGTTGCTGACATCTTGTTACTGGTTTGCTGAATGTTAAGCTCCGCCCCACTGAGACTTCCTCTGCTTTATCCTGCTTGAGCCTCTAACAGTAATGCCTGTGAGTTCCGGGCACTCTCCTGCTGGAGCCTCAAACAGTAATGCCTGTGAGTTCCATGCACAAGCATTACTGTTTGAGGCTCAAGCAGGAGAAAGCAGAGGAAATCTCAGAGGGCAGAGCTTAACGGAAAACTAAACCCAATTTTCTATACTCCAGAATCTGAAAACAACCCCCCTAAAAACACCAATAAGCTATAAAATACCACTTCAGTAAATTGTATTATAGTAAATGTAAGCCTGGTAAGAACTGGATGATGTATCTGTGTGTTTGTGCAGTGCCAGACCACACATTTTAGAATGCTGTGAAGTAAAGCACAAACCATATGCTATTTAGGTAAACTTCTCAGCACCTGTATCAAAATGAGAGGTAAGATACAGATTACTGGTTTTATATTAAGGTGTTCTGCCTTCTGATTTAGTGTTGTTCTGTGGCTTTAGTTGTCCTTTAACATTCAGCAAACCAGTAACAAGATGTCAGCAACTTCCAAGGCACAAAGCTAGGCTCTGGAGGGCCATAGGTAAAAAAAAAATATGGCAACGGTATTTTTAAAGCTGCAGCTTCCAAATGAACATAACTTGATTTTACAGTACACTTATCCTTTAATGATAAAAAGGAAAGCAGTGTTTAGATGTTTGCTACATTAAAAAAACAACTTTGCAAACTGTGGGGTCCCTTATTCGTTATATTTTCAAAAAAATTGTAGCAAATTGTATTTCAAAGACATATCTGCCAATCAAATCCAAGTCTGTTCATAAGGCCTCTGATCCCAAAAATGATGCTTAAAGACAAAAATCTCTTGATAGACTACAGAAAGATGACAGTTGGCACAGTAGTTGTTATTGCCATTCTCGACAACACTTCATAAAAGATAAAGAAACACTAATCTACTGCCTTACCTAGTGAAAAATTTCAAAGGGGTACAAAACGGAGTGAATATCAGCCACCATTAAAGGGTTTCTCCACCCCCAAATACAACATTTTCTGTAATGTAGGGGACCTCCCCACCAACCCTAAATGCCAGGGTTTTAACTTTAAAAAGTTCCCAGAAATAGACTTACCCACCTTTGTTCCCTCTGCCAAGACTTCCGGGAATGGAGCTGCAATATCGCCCGGACAGCCACGTCTGTGATTGGCTGGGAGTGGGGCAAATTTTAGTTGGGGGGATGGATATGCCCTTTAAGGTTTTAGCTAACCTTACTTCAATTTAGCAATGTTTATAAATAAGCTGGCAAATGTTCCAAACACTTTTTAGTAAGGAAATCTTTTGTATGATTGTGAAATGGCTTAAATTACAAAGTCCAGTGGAATGTAACTTAATACAGTAAGACACAGATAATTAAAAACCTCCTTACACATATCCCCATAAACACTAAACCACTGAGAAGTGCACATATTGTACTTAATATCCAGAACCAAGATCTTGTTTATAGCGAAAATGTTCCTGACAGCTATAATATTACTGATCCACTGAACGGCTCTCCCTGTTAGAGTTAAAGTTAATAGAGGAGCATGTCACGCATAAATAGCTTGGAAAAAGTCAAGGTGAGAAGTTTCCATTACGCCTCTTTTTGATTTAACAAATCAGAAGGACTGAAGGACATTTAACAATTGTTGTTGGAAGCCCTACAGATGGGAAGAATCCTATTTAACAAATTTACCAACGGATACATCCATAGGCCTAAGGTCTAGGCCACATTAATGCAATTTCTCACGCACTAACGATCGCTCTACGTGAGAATTGAAGCATATAGCATGTAAATTTTGGTGGCCACACTGTACTGCGATCCATTTTTGGAGCACACTTAATTTTCTGGAAATCATATGTGCTCCATTAACGGGCTATGAATCAGATCACAGCACATCAAGTAATGCACATGAAACGCATGTGCGCACTTTTCCCATGTGTTGCTGTCCGGCATAGCATGGCCTTACCCAAAGTCTATACATTTTAAAGCTTGATGCATCTTTCTTGATAAAAGGAGAACACTTTTTTTTACGGCTAATCAGTGAACATAATCAAGTGAGAACATTGTGCCTGTAGATGTTTCTGGGGAGGGAACAGGGGTAGTTTCCCAGGAGAAAATTTTAAAAAAATTAAGATCTTATCTAAAGAACCATTATATAAATCTTTTTCAATTTGGGTAAACGTGGACAAGTGGATTTCTTTTAATTTACTGCAATTAAATATAAACAGCCATCTTCTGTGATAACTTCTCTATTGAACTTCACTTCTGGTATAGGAAACTCCATAAACAATAGATAAGTGTCCTAAACACCTCTTACTGCTGGATCCTGCTGTGCACTGTCCCAAACACCTTAGCTAAGTCAAATTGGAAAAATGGTATGCAGGTGCTTCCAGACAGAGAAGACTCCAAAGGATATCTATTGGTAATTTATTGACACGAAATGTTTCGGACGTGAAGTCCTTTAATAATGTGTGATAAAGGACTTCACGTCAGAAACATGTTGCGTCAATAAAGCACCAAAATATATCCTTTGGAGTCTTCTTTGTCTGGAAGCACCTGCATACCATTTTTCCAATTTGACTTAGGAAACTCCAAAGGTGTGAAGCAACTTACGGCTTTCTAGTGTGAATGTTGCCGTGTTTCAAGTTTTAGAGGCAGTGAAGGAGACTCCAGCACAATAGTAGAGCCTGCTAAATTCACTGAAGGACTGTTGATGAAAGGTAGACTTTTTTCATAGGAAACTCATATGACTTCAGCAAAGCATTCCATGAATTAGTATTGGGAAGAAAATAGGGGCCATTTTTGAGAGGAGTAAAGTAAATATTCAATTTTAAGGGTTAACATATCGGGA
Organism: Hymenochirus boettgeri; assembly: GCA_019447015.1. Classification (NCBI taxonomy): domain Eukaryota; kingdom Metazoa; phylum Chordata; class Amphibia; order Anura; family Pipidae; genus Hymenochirus; species Hymenochirus boettgeri. Next base: position 92,191,095 of record CM033470.1, on the reverse strand, counting down.
TATAATTTAAAAAATCACCTTGTCCTACAACTATTAAATCCTAACCTCAGGTGTAAAACAACATACTGCAGACTACACTGTGTTTTTTATTGAAAACAGAGAAGTTATGTTTAAAAAAAAATCTATTTGTTTATAGAACCACATTTAGCAGCAAAAGCTTGAACTTATTTTCTATATGACGGTCTGAAGGAATTTTGTCCCACTCTTCTTTTCAATATTGCTTAAGTTCATTGGTCTACCGGCATTTTTTTATGCACTGCTCTCGTGTTCCCGTCACAGCATATTGAGGCCTCACCCTTGACTGGGCCATTGTGACACCTTAATATTCTTAAGATATATTTTCTTTGTCAGCTACTCTGTTGAAGATTTGTTGGTGTGTTTGGATAAGTGTCCTCTTGCATAACAAGTGGCCTTACATTTGACTCTAGTATACTTTGGTATAGAGGACATACTGTATTGCTATAAAAAAGCACAAATCCGCCCACCACCATTTTGACAGTAGAAATGAGGTGTTTTATTGTGTTTGCTTAAGCCAAACATGTGCATTATGGCTAAACTTGTCCTTTGGACAGACAAGAGTAAAGCGAAGATGTACAGTATTATGGTTTAGTCAGATGCAACTTTGTAAACCTAAGCTACTGTATGCTGCCATGTTCTTTTTATAAGAAAAAGTATGCTTTCTCCTGGCGACCATCCCAAATAAGTTAGCCTTTTTCACACTTTTCTAATTGTACCCTTTTTAATTGTACTGTCATAAACTTAAAACATTTACAGGGTTATTCATTTTAAAGTTCTTATCGTTTTAAAATGGTGCTAATTTTTCCCCAAACAATCAGTTGTTAGCTTTCAAATGTTAAATAAGATCTGATTGGTTGGGGCAAAATTAGCACCATTTTTAACAATAAGAAATTTTCTTTAATCTCCCTGTCAATATGCTAAGGCCATGTCCACTACTAGCAAGTTAGGCAACTGTACTGAATGCCTTTGTTGGATCTGAGCTCATGTCTTTCCTTCTTGGCATTGCATTAAGCAAGTGCATTTGATTAGCACCAGGCTGCTAGTTATAACCTCAAAATATGACATCACAGCCAATAACTGAAAGCCTTTTCCCTGGCTGCCTCCTCCGAGCGTATGCAAGCTTGCAAAAGAGCCCAGAGAGTTTATAGAGGTGAAAACCTTGTTAGAGGCAGAGGAAAGGAAGAGAACTGCAGGTTAGTCCTAATCAGTTAGCTTTCTAACTATTGTGGTTTTGGGGTAATTTACACACACACACACACGTATATATGAGTTTTGGGGTGATTAACCCATATACAATGTTTCATGTCAGTGGTGTCCCTTTAAAGATAACTTTACCTTTCACCTCTCTAATCAGCAGCATTTTGGATAATTTATCTATTTAATTCTGCAGGTTTCTAGGTTTTTCCAAGTTGTGCAGCCCTCCTAACAATGTGTTCTTGACACTTTTACACATGCTCAGCTAGTTCTCTAACCTCCCTCACTCCCTCCCTTTCCAACCCATTCTAAATTGTTAAGTATTGATTAGCTAAACTTTCTATGATCTTTATGTAACTAAGGCAAAAAAACAAGCATAACTCGCTCAGATGAAGGGCTGAAGAAATCAGCAAATGCCAAAAACTTGCAGAATTATGGATGATTTGCCTACTATCCCGCTAATTTTAACAGGAAGAGTTGCAGCTATTGGCTAGTTAGGAAATATAGAATTCATTTAGGCTTATTTATATTTTGTGTTTATTCTCTTCTAATTACCGTGGATTAATTTCTGCATTTTGGCTTAGATTATGTAAGAACCAGGTGATTTTTTTTATTTCTACCTGACATATAAAACCTTGGAACTGAAAGAGAGTGCACTTTATTTTTCTTATGACCGTGTAAGACGGCCATTTCGACCGATAAAGTGCCCATACATGGGATGATTATCGTCCGAAACAGCCGTTGGTACACATCGTGTGTCATTGGTTGGCACCTGCGATCGCACGTGTGTACGAACCTTTAGACTTCGTTGTAAAATTCTGAGACTCCGGGGTGCAACAATGCAGCTTTGTGATACTGCTACAGATATGCACAAATCATCATTATCCACAGACTGTTCGAGAATAAAAATAGCTTGAAACTAGAGATGGACTAGAACTCGAAACCGAGTTCAAGCCAAACTATTCGAATTCGAACGAATTTGGACTTCTCGAACTATCCCGGACCCAGATTTTCGATATTTTCGGACTTTCGATAAATATCGAATGTTCGACCGTTCGAATGTGCGAGTAAAATGCCTATTATACCTATACGCGAGCATCGAATCCGCGAGTAAAATGTCCATGGTATCTAGGCGCGAACGTGAGCATCGAATCCGCGTGTAAAGTGTCCATTAAAACCTATACGCGAGCATCGAATCCACGTGTAAAATGTACATGGTAATTAGGCCCGAACGAGCTCGAAAATAACGCGAGAGTAAAATTGATTTTTCGAATGTCCTGGATATTCGAACATGTTCCCCAGACCATTCCCAGGTCCTACTGCCATTTACATTAAGTTACCATTGATATTTTAATTGTATTTCATTAGAACTTTTCAAACTATTTGACTCCCATTGACTTTAATGGGTCCGTTTTCAAACTTTCCATATAGTTCGAAAACGGACCGAACTTTTGAAAGTTCGGCCATCTCTACTTGAAACAAGCAGACCAATTTTGGAGAAAAAATTCATACAGGTGAATCTCTCTCGGGATACTTTATTTGATCTTGTATCATCGTTTTCTCTTTTCGGTTATCACACTTTTCCTTGTGCTACTATAAAGACTTTTATTCCCTTTAAACCTATCAAGTTGTAATGGCTTCTACCAACATCCACAGAGATTGTTCTTCTGAAAAGTTTTCCTCTAGGCACCACCATTCAAAAAGCATCTTGTACTTTTTAGATCCTTTCATGTTTGAATAAGAACAATTTTAAATTGCCTCACTGTAAATTTATCTATTCATACTGCATTACAGTTTCCATAAAATAGTTTATACGGCTAAATTTGTGTCTTAAAAAACAGCTCTTGAAATTTAGAAGCAAGGATATCTATAATGATAAATCACACACTTTTCATTAAAATAAAAAAATAAAATCCTTATAATGTCAATTGATATAAAGAGGGAGAACTGAAAGATCATTTATTTAACTTTCCTTGCTAAGTTTTTCTGCCATTACTGGGCTTCAATGATGGGTTCAGCCTTTTTTTTATAAAAAGGGACAGAAGAAGAGAAAGACAATGCTAAATGTGTGTAGCATTGAGGAGGATGTTCTTGGTTGGATTGGGGTTCTAGACGAATACAAGAATTTATGAGACTATTATAGTGACTGTGTTCAACATATTGTGGGAAACCCAGAGACATGTTTTCTTACCATTTATTTATCCTATAACACCTGGAAGAAGAATTGTGTTTGTGAGTGGGTTAAAACTTCTCAGGTAATGTTTTTTTCATTACAATACATTGCAAATGCATTTCCATCACAGTATTGCAGTTTGAGACGTACATTAGACACCAGTTTTTAAAACCATTAAATGCTGAACAGAATGCTTGTGAAGGTTCTCATTCATCCAGGTCATGGTATATCTGTTGTATTAAATTAGAGCAACTGGACTTGAAGTTTAGTTCTTGAAGACGTTTCGCTAGTCATTCGACTGGCTTACTCAATTCAGAATGACTTGTACAAGAATCTGTGGCAATTATGTACCCTGGAAAATCCCAATTAGCATATCACCGCCAGGTGTTAAGGGCATGATTGGATAGTGGCTAAGAGGTGTTATAGGAACGCCCAGGGTAAGGTGTCAAAACAGCATTGTACTCTACCAGTCGGATGACTAGCGAAACGTCTTCAAGAACTAAACTTCAAGTCTGGTTGATCTAATTGAATACAACAGATATGCTGAACAGAATGCAAGAGACTTTTTTTTCTCAGAAACCCAAACTCAAATGTAAATGTTTGCTGCTTTGACTTGTCATTACAAAAAAATAAATAAGACAAACCACCAATCACTGTGTTTGTATAAAAGATATTTACTTCAATTATCACACCTAGGGTGCTAGTGAATAATAATAATACATTGTGTGAGATTCATACAGTGATATTGCTTCTCCATATCATATAGGGACTGTTGTACAGTGCTGAGAACAAACATTATCATGGCTACCCAAAGACAGAACAATGCCTTTTCGCTGACGGCACCTTAAATGCCACTGATATCAGCCATAAAAACTTGTACTATATGTTTGAACAGATAGCAAGAAAGAAAAAGCTACCAAAATAAAAGAGAAATCACAGCAACACAACATGGAGATTCTCAAAGATAAGTGTACAAAATTTACACTTTTTTTGGTCAGTTGGGTCTTTGTGAGGATTTTTAAATAAAATCTGTGACTGTGAATAACAAACTCTAGAACATCTAAGACTTAATGCAATACAGCAAAAATATAAAATACTGCTAAAAATGTCAGACACCACGATACATGGAGGAGGGGGGGGGGGATTGAGCTTATACAAATAGCTTTTGGGAAAGAAGAGAAAACAACGTAGAAGTATACATCACGAGTTCATCTTGTGCTGTTAGTAGTCAGGGCATTAAAAAGCTGCACCCATCATAATGGCAAGTAGTTATTGCACAAATATATTGGTAATTTTATACTAAAATAAGAAATGAAAGGACATGACAAAATGGTTTCTTCTCTATTAGAAAATAACCTTGTACTTGAACACATGGTGAAGTCACAAAGTCAAATGGTGTTTATTAATCATTTAGGACAGTTAGAGGTTGGTTTTTCTGGAAGCAGAATTACAGATTTATTATCAGAATGTTACTGGTCTCCTCGAGAACATAGTACAGTTTTATTTATGCTATTACTAACGATCTCTTCTTCTCTAAAGAATAAACTGTGAATAATATGACACCGCCATGCAAACATATTAAATAGGAACCTAATGCAAGGATTCTGAACATGGATACAAATCTTTTAAAATACAATTTACATTGGTGCTAGTTTTTCATAGAAACTATTGTGATTATGCAATAAGAAGTGCAAAAGTTTTACCTGCGTTGTAAATCTACAGCAACCAGAATATTCGCTTTTTACTGATCTACTACATTTAGATAACATCTGATAGTTTATTGCAGTTAAATAGCACAGGCAAACTTCTGCACACCTTACTACATAAGCCACCTTATTCTGAAAATTAGCATCTAGAAAAATAATTTGCCATCTATGCAACAAACTTTATAAGCTGTAATTCTACAATGAGGTAATCCAAACATCTATTTTTAGGTGGCACAATTCTGGGGTGGAAAGTTACAACAAGGAACAGAACTCACTTATATGTATGAAAATTTCCAAGGGCACTCTGTGTCTAAAACAGAAAGCAAGGGGCAGCCTGGCCAGTTCTTTCTCGACCAGCATAGTGGTTTGGATTTATCTGGTATGTAAGGAAAATATTCTATTCATCTCCACATTTTCATTTTTTGTTACATTTTCATCAAAATGTGGGGAATGTATTATCCCATATGTAGAACCTAAAAACTGCCTCTACTGGCATAGTAAAATAAAATACCACTTTGCAAAGTTAAGAATATAATGAGAAACAGCAGAATGCTTACTTGTTTTTATTGAACAATACTTTGAAGAAAGCAAAAAAGTTAAGAAAAAAAATAAACACACCTTGTGTTCAAAATTTTGAATTTTACTTCAGACTGTTCCTTTTTGAGTATTGGGGTTTGCGACTGATTCTTCAGTTTGAGGAAAACCTCTTAAGGCAATATGGCAACTTCTATTTATTATGTACATATATATATATAAAAGTAATATATATATATATATAAGGAAGTCTGTGTTCCCACATAAAGGTGGTTTCTGGTATATATAAGGAGAAACCAAAACATTAAGCCCTAATAAACAGGCTAAATAATGCCCCTTTTCATTAAACCATTGTATTTTATTGACACAATCATGTGATTCTGCTTCAAACATAAAAAACCACACAAATTTGAAAAAAATACTCTCTGCTGTGATGACATACTCAGTCCCAGTAGATATTTTAATGCTTAGAGTCCTATTAAGAAGTGGTTTCATGGGAAATGGCCAACAAAAATTAGAGCATTTCAAAAAGCAATGATATGCAACCTATACAATGTGACTCAAAATGGAATAAAAAGACAACTTCTGAAGAACAGAATTAGAATGATTTAACAGCATTTCAGCCAAAATCAAGTGCAATCCTTGACCTGTCAAGTATACATTAAAGGAGTTGATGAGCCCAGATAAACTATGGGGAAATAGCCCAAGAAAGAGAAGTGCTTCAGGGGTTAAACATTAACTGTTCGTGGCTAACATAGGTGTGGGTAATCCAAAATATTTTTATCGAACAAAAATAATCACAAAGTCTTGATGTATAGGTTACTTAAACACTTTATAAATAGGGCCCTTAATTAATACAAACAAAAGAAACAAGTATAATGAAACTACTTGAATAACATGTTAAATCTCATACATCTGGAGGTAAGGAAAACAAGTGCCTTTTCTAACTGATATTACAAATATATAGATTCTCTGTGTACAGATCAAAAGGTTCTTCTAACTTAAAGGATCCACATTTTATCATATTCCTGTTACCTGCATTAAAGCCAGCCCTGAATGTACAACTAAATATTCTAAAAATGAACACTGCAGAAACGTTAAATCACAACATAATATAAACAATTAAATGGAAAAAGGCTCCAGGAGGCATTAGGCAAGGAAAAGTAAATAATAAATTACTTTTTTCCAGAAACATAAAACACATATAATGTTACGATAACAAAAGTATGTGCAATATATACAAAATATTTCTCAAGTTACTAACTGTACAATCCAAAATAGATTAATATGTTCTCCTAATATAAAGCTAAATATGTTTGGCTGGGTATAGAGCAGGGATGACAAACCTACGTCCTTGCAGGTGTTTGCAAACTCTGGCTGCAGTATGTAGTAAGCAAACACCTGGAGGGACCCAGGTTTGACTTCCCTGGTATAGAAGAAGTGCAGATCACAGATGCGTGCTGACCGATCAAATTGACTGCCATTACCCTCAAATTGGGTTATGGATAATTGTAATTCAGATACAGGTACAAAACGTGAATGCTGCCTTTTTTAAGGAAATCATGCACCAAAACTGAACTTACCTAAATTCAGAAGACTAGCTAATTTTTTTAACATAAAAAAGGTAGACTTTGGGATGTTGGTGACTGTAACCAGCATCAGCTAATCGAGACAGTTGAAATAATAACCTGGGTGAAGTTCTCCAATAGATCAACCATAGAAGGAAGAACATACATGTATATGCTAATAAATGGTGTAAACCGTAGAGCCTTGTGGGTCCTTCTAAAGAGAATTGGAGTCTGACAGTGATCATAGTAGTGTAGGAGCTCCATGATGACGATCATGGAAGATTAATTATTACTTTAAAGGGCATGTCCACCCCCAAAACTATAATCCCTACCACTACTGGCCCCATCATGTAGTGTAGTTTAATCCTTACCTCACATCCCAGCTCCATATGGTTCTCCTGTAGCCCCCCCCCCCCCAAAGTCCCCAAAACTGCCCACCAGTAGGATAGCAGAGTCCATATAGGACTCTGCCTCCTACCTGGCCTCCGGGAGAAGTTTGGCATGCGTACTGCAGCCCTTCTCCCCCTCCCTCTCCCTCCCGATTTGGATTCCCTCCCCCTAGTGTAAAACCCTTTTTAGCAAACATTGCCCGTCGCCCCAGCCGCTATGTTTGTAATATCAGAAAATGCCCAGAACATTACTTACCTTCCCTCTTGCCTCCGCCGCACTGAACTCCCGGCAGCCGCGTCCGTGATTGGCTGCCGCTCAGCCAATCACAGACACGACTGCCAGTCCCAGAGTCAAGCAGAGGGTCGGCAGCGCGGTGGAGGCAAGAGGGAAGGTAAGTAAAGTTCTGGGCATTTTCTGATATTACAAACATAGCGGTTGGGGCCCAGACAGGGGCAATGTTTGCTAAAAAATTTTTCTGAAGGGTGGACAAACCCTTTAATACTTTAAGTGCTGAAAAATAAAATCTTGAAAAAATAATTGTAATTCTACTTCTATAAAACATGATAGGTATGAAGAACAATTGCTATATTGCCGTAAGTGTTAACAGTTAAAATATTTGCTTGCATTGTCTGATTTGTATTAGCCCAATCAGATCTGCTGACTGGTTTCTATGAATTACTGCACTTAACCTAGTCTGTGCCATTTAATTCCTTACATGAGCTTCAACTTAAGGCACATTCAGGAAGATCCAATAAAAGTTCTTAATAGTTTAAAATGGTGCTAAAATTGCCCTAGTCAATCAGATTTTATTTAGCATTTGAAAGCTAACATCTGATTGGTTGGGGCAAAATTAGCACAATTTTAAACGATAAGAACTTTTATTGAATAACCCTGATTATTTTTTTCATTCATTTAGATGAATTCCGTACAGCACTGATATTTCAGATTCTGAACATTTTTATTCATCTACAATACCCTGTAACAAAAGTATTTTTAAATATTTTCCATTAAGAGCTGAAATTAATGGTTTGCCTAGGGAAAAGAAACACATTTATCCTTCTTTATTCCAAATATATGTAGTCAGATTAAGAATGAATGTTGTGATTTAGAACCCTCCTTCTTTGCTCTAGTCTAAGAAATGATGAAGATTTTCAGGAACAGTGTTTCTGTCTTTTTTATGTACTAAGTAAACATATCTTAACCATCATATGGCTTCTGTAGTAGTAGTTATGTTACCTGGTGTTTTCAGAAGCCTAGTTTGCCTTGTGGCTAATCTTTTGCATGTAAGGAACAATGCTCAAATCTGGCATTATAAGCCAAGTGATTTTGGTGGGGGAGGGGTTTGTCACGATTTCTAAAGGAGTATTATACTCACTTCTGGGTTGGGTACACACGGGGCTATTTTTTGTCACGCCCGAGCACTCGGCTGGGACAAATGACTGTGCGTGTGACCAATCGTGCGGTCCCATAGGGCCTTGATTTACCAACGAACCTGAGCAACAGATATTTCTGCCTGACCAATCCACGGCACTATCGGTCGTGGGAAATATCAGCTGGTGTGTACCCCTACCCTTAACCCCTAAAGCACCCCCTATTCTAACAGTATCCAGAGCACATCTTTTAATGGGCTAGTCCAGGAGCAGTCCTGGACTGTGAGGGGGTCTTATGGGGCAACTTGGACAAACCCAGGGGTGAAGACATAATGGTTTAGGTCATCACACTGGGTAACATTACAGCAGGGAGGGTGGTTCAGGGCAGTATAATTCTAAAAATAATTCTTAAATAAATACCTATCCCTATTAAGGATGTGCACAAGTGAAGAGATGATCTTGTATTGACATAGATATATTTTATTTATTTTTTATTTATAATAGGAATATGTTCATCGTCTGTCTCAATGTCATCTATTGTAGCCAATCTGACAGACAGTGCACTCTGAAAACCACACTGCTCTTAATTAAAATTCTATAGTGATTTAAATCATAATGTGGAGGTTCATGCAGTACAGCACAAGTTTGTTTTATGAAAAGCCAAAAGGTAGGTGGCTCAAGTCCCATTTTTCCATACTCTCCGATCTCACAGTCACTTTACCTGCAGCTATCACACCCTTGGATGTCCTGTCCTGCTATACAAACACAAAATGGGTCAGAGATGATAAGTCTAAAGCGTTTCGGGCAAAGCCCTCATTCATAGAACGCGTTAGACTTATCATCTCTGACCCATTTCGTGTTTTTATAGCTCACTATGTCCAGGATTTTAAGATGATTAATAAAAGTTTTTTTTATACACCACATACACCCAATCTTTGGAGAATCTCTGGATAACTTAGCAGTGCAACTTATACAGTGTTGGTTTGCTATTTCGTTTGTTTTATAAAAAGAACAACTCAGAGATCAGCCTTCCCAAGAAACAGGTGGCTTTAATGAATGGGCAAACAAGATAAGTCTGGCCAGAACTTGCCTAACCTGGTCACATTATTTGTAATGAGTTTTCCAGCAAGAAAAGAGACCTGTACATTCACTGAAAGGACTTTTTCCTTTTAGTTGTTTCAGGTCTAAGACCAATATGAAGGTTTGGGTGCAGACAGATGTTGGGAAACCTGTATAAGACAAAATTCAGTGCACAGGGATGGCCACATTTACCATAAGGCAGAGTGAGACAGTTGTCTCAGGGGGCAAACCTGCACTGAAGAAAAAAAGGCGGCAGAGAAGCAGTTATGGAAGAATTTTTTTTTTCCTTGACCAGTCAAGAAAAGAAAAAAAAGAATTTCTCCTAGTAACAGATATGATTAGGTTAGCTTTAGTAAGTTAGGTTAGTAAGGACCCCGCTGAAATAGTCTACCTTAAAGTTGGTTGTGGTAGGCTTACAAATCTTTTGGCTTAAATCTTTTATACTACAGAAAGTATGGCATTTCTAATGTATTGCAACAGTTGTACCAACATGGATAGCACAGGCTATAAAATAGGTTATTTTTATTTGAGCAACAAAAACCTGAAAGGAGCAATATGGTAGTGGCAACAAAAGCTGCTTGAAAAAGGTATGTAATATCTGTTTCTAGTAATTTACATTATTGCTATTTGACTGTCTGAGGAACTGTTTAAATACCTATGTGATAAGTTAAAAAAATCATAAAACTTTAGCCACACCCATCAACAAAGCAACACCCATTTTAACATGGCAGTGGGCGTGAAAGGGTGGAAATAAAAAGTTTGGCTCAGGCAGCAAAAAACCTAGAAGTGCCCCTGTGCACAGGACTATAATAGGCCAAGTGGTGTTCATTGAATCTGCTGATATACATAGAAAATAAAAAAAGAAGAAAGGATACCAGTCACTCAATTAAAATAGAAATACAGTAATAAAACTGTCCTTTTATTGAAAGTAATAGACCAGGGACATACTTAGAACCTATACCCACTATTAAAAACAGCTAAAAATATTGGTAAATCAGCAGCCTCTTTCTACTCTATGGCCAGATTAATTCCCTGTGAAGCAGCATGCTACATGCAATGGTCATAGTCCTGTTAACCTATTACCATGAAAATGGATACATTACATAGAAATGTAAAATCGTCAATGTGACTATTGCAGTAATTAGCTACAAAGATGGAGTTGAAAGGCACACATGGTTATTATTAAAAATAATGTCCAAACAAATCATTGGAATATTTTACCAAACTGAATAAAGCCTTTGTATCTTTAAAATCTGTGTAACATAACATTTTTAATTTAAATTTAGACTGGTCCAGTAAAAGGTATTATCCGTCAGTACTATAGCATTTCAAAGAACATCTTCCAACTATGAAAATTTACCAACTTATAAAGCTATTTCAAATTGTAGTTACGCAAGAATTTAAGGGGGACTGCCAAGGAACATGCTGGTATTACTTAAAGTAAGTATAGTATTTAGCATAGAATGAGGAATTTATAGAAAGATGAAATGAAAGTTCTTATCGTTAAAAATGGTGCTAATTGTGCCCTAACCAATCTGATTTTAGTTACCATTTGAAACCTAACATCTGATTGGTTGGAGCAAAATTAGCACCATTTAAAACAATAAGATTTTTATCACATCTCCCAGTTAATGTTCTAATTAAATTAAGTTTGTTCTATTTGACCAAATGCACAGTGGAGAAACATGATACAACCACTATGCTGCAAGGGCCAAAAAAATTCTATGTGCAAATGTTTTTGTGTTTGGTTGTCCCTCTGTGACTAGCAGATAGATTAGTAGTTTAGCTTCAATAATTAGATACCAGTTAATGTTTTCTGAAGTAGGAACAAGTATAAATAAAAAAGCAATGTAAAATACTATTAAATATTACACATCTTAAGTCATTAAAAAAAATAAAAATTGATTACCGGTAATAGAAAGACAAAAAATGACATGAATTGCTTAAAATGTATTGGAGGTACCTAGGACCATTGTGCCCATTATCCTTCTGTGCCACCCTAGTGTGGTTTACTGAACAGTTTACTGTGGTTTATTGGATAGTTAAAAACTAGATATACTAATACTGTCTGGCTCCACTGGTACTGAAATTGACGTTCAGTATGTATCAAAGCTAACTACACAAGGATTCAAAGAGCTTTTTGTTTAGCTTTCTGAGCTTATGTAACAAGAGATGCAAAAGCTTAAAAAAGCAACTTATCTGGAGCAACCAGTGAGAGGATTATTTTTTACTGGCCCACGCTGTTCTTTAACCAAAGACAGGTCCTGGTTGTCTCTGACTAACTCATACAATTTTTATAGAGAAAAATGCATGTACATTGGCATAAGCACTTTCAAATGAGTATGTAAAAAAGCCAGTTAGAATGATATGTATTTGCAGCAATATTTAACAGTCAGTATAATTGAAGCTTGAGAGACTGCTTTTAAAGGGTATATATATTGAATAAAAATGCCTGCCACACAGATAATTAGGTGTGTGTGTGCTGCTGAATACCTTTTGCCCAGTACTGTTTTGCTCAGGATCAATATCCCCCACCCGACTCTTAACTTAGGCAGTACACGGGCAGATTTTTCACCCCAACCAACCGTTCACCACAACGGGACCAAACTCGTGGTTCATTGTAGAATGCATGATTGGCGGTGATTTTCTGACATGTTCGATCTAGTCAAACGGACGCCCGGCATCAGTTGCTGCCAGTGGCAAAATCTTTTCAGATTATCGCCCTGACTGACCAATACATGGAAATATTGGTTGATTGGACTGAAAAATCTGCTTGTGTGTACCCAGCCTAATGTTTCCTTCATTAAGCCAGATTAACTGTGAGGGCAGGCAGTAACCACTATGAGCCAGTACTGGCAGATAAAATTTCCCACTATGCAATTCAAACACCAACTGTAAACATTCCAGCTTCAGTAAAAATACACACAGAAGAGTTAAAGGACAACTCCACCCTCATAAGAACATCTTTTAGAAAGAATGGCCTCTTTAAAATATGCTGATATATCATACTTTGTCCTATGAATTCATTACAGTATGCCTGCTATGCTTCTGGATGCCTCATGGAAACTGAGCAATTTAGAAACCTGTACTGAGCATTTACTGAGCCTGGGCATGCTCAAAAGAGGCAGACAGCGGATTAGCATTCAGTCATTGGCTGTGATGTCAACTGTCAAATCCATAACTGACAGTTACTAACTGGAAGAACCAGGAAGCAGAAACTGGGGCAACAGGACATTGTGCAGGATTTCAGGTTAGACTTATGCATTTCAGATATCAAACTATTACCGTTTAGGGTTTTGGGGGGTGATTTACCTGTATGTAAGTTTTTGTTTTTGCCCTTTAATGCCCTTTAATGACAGACAACTAACTAACTAACATTTAAGATTTATCAGACTAAATAGGGAACACAGATCAGCACAAAAATGGTACAGAGCTAGTTGGGATGAATTATTGTTTTCAATAATAGGCAATTTTTCAAATTTTTTAAAAACTTCCCATTGTTAGATATCTTTAAAGTAATACTTTTTGTTTTTGTTAGAAGATTTCTTTATCTTAGGTAAGATTACCAGTAACAGTGCATGAATTCCATTAATAATGTTTTTGTCAGCCTCAGTTTTCAATATTGAATATTTTACCCACTTTATATTAGCTGATCATGTCATTAATTGATTTTGCTACATGATCAAGGCACCTGTCTCAAAAATAATGAAAATTACGTTTATAAACATGGAATGAAAAGTTTTGTGATCAATAATTAGAAACTTGTCATCGATATCTATACATAAATCCATAAAATAGCAAAACAATAAGCACTTCGTTTATAGAGTAAATTCAAATGAAGCTGTAACATTGTGTTAATTATTTTGAACCTCTTGCCTTTTGCCTCTTAGAGTCTTTTTTTTTTGTTCTTCAGAAACAGATAAAAGGAAAAAAAAACCTTGAAGAACGACTACATCATATCTGATGAAAATTTAGACAAAAAAGGAGATGTGGTTCTGCACCGTGCACTGTTCTACTAAAATATACAAGCTCACTGAGGTTTAGCAGAAGGGGCATGATATTCAAAATCCCAAGTCCCCATGAGAGAGAGAGGAAAACAGTCAAACAAAAATAATAGTAATATTATTAAAACTTAAGTAACGAATGCACCAAATAATGTCATCGAAAGATGCTGACCTAAGACAAAATGTTTCCATGATAAACAAATAAGGTTGAAAAAAAAATCTTCAAATCAATATACAGTATGACAACTACATCTTGTAAATTATACCCAATACTGCCGGCAGTCTATCCCTCTAAAGAATATTTTGCCCCGTTTTGTCCCTTCCTAACAATCAGATAATAAAATACAGCACCTATAAATAAGCAAAAAAAATATATATATACTGAAATCATCTATTGTTAGTTTTTAAGATATGGCAATTAAGGAGTCTAGTTCAGCAAACCTTGTAGAAGCCATAACAGATAAACCAGCTTATTGGGGTGAAGGGGGTTGGGTAAGGGGAAACGGTGGCAGTAATGCACTAATGTGCACAATAACCTAGGAAAATACACAGACTTATAAAATTGCATACACGATTATTCTCACACTTCTTACTCTCGCACAAACATATCAACAGCATGGAAGGGAAAGATACAAATTGGAATGGGTTTTGACCGATGTAAAAAATTTTTACTTAGAGCTACAAACACAATTGTTATTTTGGTTTTATATTTATCTATTTACAATTTATAAAGAGAAAGAGCATTTTTGTAAAAACAAACAAAAAAACTAAAATAGAGAAAACTCTGACTGGTTTGCATTTCAAGATGTCGCTTGTATATAGTATATGCAACCCCTTGGCAGCATATTTTGCTAATAAAATCTGTTTTGGGTAATCAGCTCTCAAGTTCTCCTTCAGCAATGCAGATCAGCAGATAAATTTACCCATTCCAACTTGTATCCCTTTCTCTCCCAATATGAGGTCTGATCAGCGTGCTCTGTGGTTAGAGGTTAAAAAGCAGATTATAAAATACCTAAATTCAGATCATTTGTCCTGATTTGGCCTAAAATGGAGTGTAATAAACAAGTTCTGGCCAGGAAAAGACCAGAAGCAGTTAAAGCTATGAAACAATGTGCACTAAATTCTATCCAACTAACAAGAAAACACTACATCAGCTACCACAAATTAAGATCATTGTTTTCCTGATGTGACTTTAGTTAAAAAATAAGTGGAGTAGACGTGTTTGTTTCATTTCAAAGTTTCAAGCACGAGTTTTTTCTCTCTCGAAAATAGGAATCCAAACTAGTGTGTTTAGAGTCAGTTGACTGTGCAATCTCTTAGTGGCAACTGAAACAGCTACAAAAAGGGAAACCAAAAGTCAAAACCAAAACATAACCTTTTTTTTTCCTGAAAAAAATCTCCTCCTTTTCCTGGTACAAGAAGATTATAGTGTATTATCGCTCTGCAGCCATTATATGGCAGATAAAAAGCCCCATCCCTTTTGTGGGTTCCATTTTTTTTTAATTACTTCTGTTGTATTTAATTATGTTTTTAATTATTTTTTAAGCCCACACTAAAAAGGAGGGCACAAGGCAAAGCTGTAAGAGTTATTCCAGAAAGTGTGAAAATCACTTAGGGAAATAGTAAAAACACTTCAGGGTACAAAAAGCTTAACTACACATACAGTTTTTGTCCTTGAAAAGACAAAATTGGGCTTAATGCTTCTTTTTTGTTTTCTATATGCACCTTGGCCTATGGCGTTTTTGCCCTGTGGCCTGCAGGGCAGTAAGTGCGGAACAGGATATAACCAGTGAAAGGTCCAGTTTTGTTTCCCCAGTTTGCTGCAACCAGGGTTAATTTAATCTCAAAACTCCCATTCGATGGGTTCCTCTCGGCTAGCTGCTTTTTCTAAACGGTGGATTATGCTGTTTAAGTTTGCAGCTTTCTTTTTCCTTAAAGAATTGTCCCGTGTGTTTTTGGAACTTGCCGTTTCCGAAAAGCTAAATATGCTTTTAATAGTATTTCCTTTCTGTGAGCTTGTACTTGGCACACTCAGTTTCTCTGTTTCGGATTTGTGGGAACTCTCCATTCCAAGGACTGTGTCTGAGGCAGCTGAGGTAGAGGAAAGCTTTTCAGTAGCAGATTTTGTTGTATTCAATCCTTCCCCAGAACAATTTGATCCTGAAAGGGAACTCTGACCCAGCGGCTTCCTTTGCCCTTCATCATCTGTGCTGCTCGGGCTTTCAACTCTTGGCTGGATAGGTCCCGATTTTTCAGTAGATCTGCCATCTTCGCTGTCTTCAAAAACTGAAGCAGTCTGTCCTCCCTGAGACTTTAAACAGTTGAATTCATCTGCTTCAAGGGTTCTATGCTTTCCATCATTTGTGCTTTCCATATCTACACCATCACAGCTGTCTCCCTCAGAGCTGTGAGTGGCCCTGCTGCTTGCGGCAGTTGGGGAGTCGCTTGAACCAATTGGCCCATGGCTGCCTGCTTGAATCTCTTCTATAAATAATTCTCTACGTATTCGCGATCTAAAAAGAACAACAACAAAAAATTCAGACTTGGAATATAACTAACCATAAACAATAAAAATGGTATAACACTTTAGCTTTTTCATACCTTTATTATAACCTATCAATACTATAATATAGATAGAGCACTGGGAGATAATGGGTTACTATGAACATTTTAAAGTAGCCCACCCTAAAATAAATTTTACTCTAATTTAAAGGTCAAACTGTTGACTAAAATGACAGTTTACTTGTCTTTTCATGTTACTCCTAATTCCTTGACCAATAAAACCTTCCACAACAGAAAGTTGGGGGCCGTGGGAGTGGTAGTTCTATCATTGTATTAAAAGTCAAGTGTTACATTGTTTTAAATAGTAGATTCTTGCCTCTAAAATCACAATTTTACGTGATAAAGGGCTGACTTCTCCGTTAAAGTGAAGACATCTTGGATATAAAATACCACCTTTTATTGGCTAACTAAAATGATTAAAAATGCAAGCTTTCAAAATACTTAGGCTTCTTTCTAAGGCACAATACTGAGGAAGAAGCTTTAGTGATTCGAAAACTTGCATTTCCAATCATTTTTGTTAAAAGGTATTATTTTATATACAAGATGTCTTCACGTTTATCAATGGCTAAAAGCGTTACAAATCCCTACTGCTTCTCCTTTAAAGGAAACTTTAAACTTGTTAATATTTGATATCCATATATGAAAACAACTCAGTTTGTAATTTGGATTTGTAATTTGGATGCAGATCCCTTTATGAAGAACCAGATTATCACGCAGTATTATTTATTCCTCTCTACATCACCCAATCTTTACCTTTGCACAGGCTTTACAAAATTAAAATGTTGACAGTATAAATTGGCACTTGACAAAGGCCTGTGTGCCGAAACGTTGTGTGTATTTTTGCGGTGTCTGCACCAATAAATGGGAGCACCCCAGATTGCATCCTAAAGGACTGGGCAGCCCTCATTTCTTTATCTACTGGAAGTATAAATTGATTCTGCATAACATATTTAACTGTCTACAAATGTAGGGGAAGACTTTTTGCATACAAAAATGTCACCATAAACACTTTTAATGGGAGGGGTGGTTGTGTACAATTTTTCTTTTAACATAGAAGCGTTATATTTGAATATAAAGTTTATCTCTTAGTTAGATTTCATAGAACATGCATAATTATTAGCCACATAACTCTGGTGCAAGAAAGTTTTACTGGGTCCACCCATTCATCGATGATAACTAAGCAATTATAACTGATTACATTGCTAAGCACTGTGATTGCAAGCTCTCTGAGGCAGGACGTGATGTGAGTGTTATAATAATAATAATGCACTGCAAAATGTGTAGCCCAACTTAAGAAATAAAACACATGCAAATAATATATGGGATATTCAGAAGTATTTTATTGACATTAACAAATCCAGTCATTAAAGGAATAGTTCACTGGAAAAGTGAACTATCCCTCTAATACATTGATTAAAGACCGGGAGGTTAAGGAGCTATGCACTACTTCACGTTCAAGATTTACCAATATTTGTGCGATCCACCACAGCTGCACTGTCAATTTCCGACCGTTTCCTAGTTCAGTTTAACTACAGAGTGCATTATCATGCATGCACGCTATAGTTGAACAGAAGCAGAAAGCGATTGGGACCTGTCAGTGCAGCCATGGTGGATCGTGCAAAAGGTAAATATACTCACCTTCTTTTCTGACTTCTGAGAAACTGATTAAAGAATGGAAGGTAAGGCATAGCTCCTTAATCTCCCGGTCTTCAATCAATGCAGTAAAGGAATAATTCACTTTTCCAGTGAACTATTCCTTTAATAGGATCTGTAACTATGCAACATTATGATGTTTTAGGCAGTTTACCTATTTCCCCCCCTTTAAAACAGCTTAATCTAAAAATGTAAACTTTGGGAAAGATAAATTTAGCAATTCAGCATCTTCGCCCTTAAAACAAAAAATGGCAATTTTTCAGTTAGACCAATATACTGAGAATATAACAAATTTAGGACTGCGCACACCGGAACCGGCCACCTTTTCAACAGATAACACACTGGATGCAGGACTTCATAAAAGCTTCTTTATTCACATCATATCGGAAGCAGCTTACACAGATCTGACCTGACGCGTTTCGGACTACCTCAGCCCTTAGTCATAGGTCCTTGAGGAAACGACTGAGTTTGTGACTCAATACCTTGTGCATGTATACTAGATGTTAATTTTTCAGTTACCTTTCTCCAACCCAAATGATATATTCAGCATTTTATTAGATGCATTACTTACCAGATATAATTATTGCCTTCATTCTGGCAGAGTAAGCTGGCTCCTCCCCCAATGTGGTTAATGGAGGCTGTGACTGCTGCCATCACAGCCAATGACCGACTACTGTTTCCCCTGCTGCCTCCTCTGTAAAAACTCAAGCTTATAAAAAAGCTCATTGAGCAGAGGGAGGAAGCAGATTCCTTTGCCAGCATTAACGAGAACTAATCATTAAATATCTGGGTACAGATTCATCAATCAACACATGGAAAATAAAAAACACTTTATTTGAAGTGTGCAAGAAGTTTACAGGAACATTTCAAAAGATTAACCACATACACAGTCACTCATTGATAGATGACTACTGTTCAATATCCCAAACATTCATTTGCCAGTGTTAGCCCTTTAAATATAATAGCATTATATACATAGATGCCACACTCTACTAATCCAGTCTACGCTATGGTCCACGTTTTACTTTAACTGTAAAATACAGCTAACAGGGCAGTTCTGACTAAAGCTAGGTACTCAAACTAGAGATAAAGCTCCGATACCGTTGGATCCGACTGTATTGGGGCTTTATCTGCAGTGTGTGTAGCGTATTTCCCGAATGAGCGTGCGGCCACCGAACATTGAGATCGGGTCGTTCGGGAAAGACCTAAAATTTCTCTCGTCTGTAGTAGTCACCTATGGGGGAGTCGGACGCGGTCATGGGAAATATGCTGTGCATAGTGAGAACGTTTGGGACTGTGTCTTCACTGATCTTTGAAAAATGACTCACAGGATCTTGCAGATTCTGTCTGTCATCTTTCAAACATTTTTACTGTGTGTGCCCACCTTAAAGGGCATGTCCCTCATAAAAAAATTTATGGCACCATGTAGGGGATACCCTCCCACCCCCAACCGCTCTATTCATAAGTGTAAAAGCGCCTCAAATCTTTACTTACACCTCCTCGATCTTGCGCTGTTCTGGTACGGCTTCCCTGCCCGACGGAACTTCCAGCAAGGGGCCGGACCGACAGCCAAGGCTGTGATTGGCAGAGAGGCAGCGGCTGCCTTCAGTGTAGAACAGTGCAAGAAAGAGGACTTGTAAGTAGAGACTGGAAGCTCTTTTACACTTATGAATAGAGCGGTTAAGGATGGGAGTGTATCCCCTGCATGGTGGCAAAAGCATTTATAGTTAGATAATTTCCAGCCACAGAGGGATAAGGAGAGTGGGAGGGAGGGAGAGGGGGGGAAAGGGCTCTGCTGAGCATGCCTCAGACCTTGCTGAGGTTAGCAAGGAAAGAGGCACCTACAGCTCCTACCCAGCAGTTTCCTCAACTTTGCAGAGGCAGAACAGTAGAACCACAAGGAGCAGGGATGTATGGTAAGGATTTGTTTTTTTATACTGTGGGGCCAGTAGCTAGTAAAATTTTAGTTTGGGGGTGGACATGCCCTTTAAAGGTGCACCGTAAAATAAAGTTATGTTCATTTGGAAGCTACAGCTTTTAAAAAATACTGTTGCCATATTTTTTTTTTACCTATACCCCAGAGCCTACCTTTGTGCCTTGAAAGTTCCTTACATATTGTTAGTGGTTTGCTGAATGTTAAGCCCCACCGCTCTGAGATTTCCTCTGCTTTCTCCTCCTTTCGCCTCAAATGGTAATGCCTGTGAGTTCCGTGCACTCTCCTGCTTGAGCCTCAAACAGTAATGCCTGTGTCTGTGCAAGTGAGCGTGCACGGAACTCACAGGCATTATCATTTGAGGCTCAAGTAGGAGAAAGAGGAAATCTCAAAGGGGTGGAGCTTAACATTCAGCAAACCAGTAACAAGATGTCAGCAACTTTCAAGGCACAAAGGAAAGCTCTGGAGGGGCATAGGTAAAAAAAAATATGGCAACAGTATTTTTTAAAGCTGCAGCTTCCAAATGATTTTAACCTGATTTTACAGTGCACTTATCCTTTAACTGACTAATAATTACTTCCAGCAAGTCTCACAGGAGTAATGGATTGAACGAGATTACAGTGGAGGAGGAAAAGCCAGCAATTAAAGTGGGAAAGGTAAGCTTTGCCAATGGCTTAGAACAATAAAAGTAATATAGTGTGTGATTTAAAAGGCACCGCTTTGCAATGGACTGATGTTTGACTTACCCTGTACATTCCCTTTTAGACTGGACATGCCCTTTAAAGAAATACATACCTCAGAGGTTGTTTGGGTGTTTTATCCCACCCCCAACCAATATATTAGATTTCTAAAATAACCGTACTTACAGACCCTTACTCCAGCGGTGCTCTGATCCAGCTCCCTGCTTGTCGGAACTAGCAAACAGGGTCCGGACTAGCATCCAATTGCAATAGAGAATGCCACAGGAGTGAAGAGCTGTAAGTAAGAGTTTAGATCCTTTTTTTTTTTTTTAGAAATCTAATATAAAGGTTAGGGGTGGGAATTTTCAGTCCTACGGCTGAGGATCATGCGAAAGGTAAATATACTTACCTTTGTCCCTCCTGAGATATTGATTGAAGAACGGGAGGTAAGGCATAGCTCCATAACCTCCCGGGCTTCAATTAATACATTAAAGAAATAGTTCACTTTTCAAGTCAAACCTATTTAAGTTTAGCTATGCTAATACCCAAAGGGTAGCTAGGGATGCAGACAATATATAAGAATGGCATAGGTTGTCTCTCTGTAAAGTAACAGATGAGTATGTGAAAATGTGAATGTACTGTTTGAACCCTGAAGCCACATATGCAGGTAAATTAAAAATTAAATCTGTACCTGAAGGCCCCTAGTAAAAAGTGCTTCATAGTTTTCTGTATTCAGCTGGAGTTTTTTCTTTTATGTTTAAAGAGGTGTACTCGTATTTATTTTTTTTTGTATGCAACACCTCAAACATGGCCTATAATAGCCATGATAGCAAATGTCTTTACATGAGTTGATTAAAAATGCTATGGTATAAGTAGAAACAGCTACTATGGGTCACTGAATAAAGACAACAGACTGTCTTAAACCAAGGGTAAAACGCAACATCTGTAAGTTTATCTGTTTATCATAAAAACAAATGAAGCATAGGATTTACCTGTAATTATGAAACCAGTTAATGACTGTGCTGGTCTTTAAGTTTAGCTGTGTAGCAAGTTCTTCAATGGTTTTAGGTGAAGGGTATGGCTTTTGCTGATATGCTCTTTTAAGGGCTTCTTTTTCTTCTGGTGCCAATACCACCCTCGGCTTCTTCAAGTGATGCTGTGGCTGTGGGCTAGCTCCTTGGCTATAGTCGATGCCAGACAAGGGAGGCTCACAAGGCTGAGTGTCACTTACTGAGCTGTGCCTTCGTTTCATATACGCTAAAATTCAAAATGTAAAATAATTAATTTTTTGTATTCCTGATGAACTTTAGTGCAGACAGTCATTCCAAGTTGCAAGAAAATTACATCCAATTTTATGCTGATCACATTACAGTATTTTAATATATTACTATTTCCCTTTTCAAAAAATGTTAAAAAATATTCTATGATGCAGTGCATTGCATTCGTCATCTGGACTGTAAACATTTTAAACCACATTGTTTTACTAAATGCCAATATGTAATAACAGATCCTGAACACAAGATGGTGATATAATCCTGTGCAATCAGGAATCAGACACACTAAAAAGCCCATACATGAAAAGGACAATTAGATGTTTGTACAAGTTTGAAAAGGAAATGTCAAAAGTATGCCTGCCACAGGATAGAAGACACAAGCATTTTTGAGTAATATTTTTTCTTATTGCTTACATGTCCTTAAAGGGCATGTCCACCCCGAAATTTAACTTTTGATATGTGGTAGGGCATGCTCCCCCAGCCCCAACCGCATTAATATAATTGTTAGAAAGTCCCCCGATTCTTACTTACTTGCCCTCTCTCCTCCGCTGCAGTGTTCAGGCCCTCTGCTTGCATGGAATTGAAAGCAGGGGGCGGGACCGGCAGCCGTGTCCGTGATTGGCTGAGAGGCAGGGAGGACTGCACTGAGCATGCCTCAACCTTGATGAGGTTGAGGAAGTCTCAGGCATAGCATGAGTCACACACTGCTCCTACACAGCAGTTTCCTGGACTTTGGAGGGGCACAGCAGGGGAACTATTTTGAGCAGGAATGTAAGGTAAAGATTGTTTTAAACTACTTGATGTGGCCAGTAAGGGGTTAAATTTTAGTTTTGGGGGTGGACATGCCCTTTAAACAGCATGATTGTCGCCCGAAAAGCAAGTTCATACACATTGTGCGTTGCGGGTCATCTCTCGCGATCACAAGTGTGTATGCACCTTAAATTTACAAGTCTATAACTTAAGTTCCAAAGAACTATAGACATCATAATCGTCTTGTTTGCAATGTATGACAGAGTTATTTTCAAGGGCACATGTATGGAGACCACAGTTACACACAAATTAGTGATGCGGAATGGCATTTTAAAGAACCATCTAATTTAAAAGCCTGAACCTACTGGAAAAACTATAAGAAGATTTACAAATGACAAATAGTTCAACTAGAAAAAAAAAAAAAAAGTTAAATTTTGTTCTTTTTAATGAAGTACACTGACAGTAAAAGAGAAAAAGCTGCAAGGGGAGTGTCTTGCATAAAACACTATATAATACAATGCCTTTTATTAAAATCAACCCCTTTCTTTATACCCCCTTCCCACTTTCCAGATAGATATACCTACTGGGAAACAATTTGTCTGACTGTGTTCTCAACACATTTTCCATGTACATCACTTTGAAATATATTTCCCTATTCTTCTCTACTTTATTAGCTCTCTATACACTATGTGTGGAGTTCTCTAAAGATTTACTGAAAGTTCTTGATTTTATGCAGTAAACATGTGAAGATCTAAAACTGAACCCACATATTTACCTTTCTTTTCCATCCGTTTCATGTCCATGAGTTTATCTACATTATTTGGATCATTGAGCCACAACTGCATGCGTACAAACGGTTCTCTTCCTTTTAAGCTCAGTTTGTGCCAGGGTTTTGGTCGGGCCAGTAAATCAGAAACTGACCCCTGAGTTAGCCCAAGAATGCTTTCCCCAAAAAGTCGCTGTCCTGAAAAAGAGAAATGCCAAAGCAAATTGCTAAAAAAGTTTAGAAACAAAAACATGACTGAGCCATTTATTTGCCTTTTACATTCACAAAAACCCACATTCCTGATCTGGGTGAAATTTTGTCCACAGTAACAATTTATACCAAGTTATTCTCCCCATTGTGTAATAAAGGAAAAACTGCTCTTGATTATTTCATGGATTCAAACTATGCATCAAAATCTCAAATTATTTTTTAGAATATTGCATTAAAAGTTCTTTAATACAAATACACTTTTTAGGATTAAAGAATATTTTATACAACATCTGACTAAATTGGCATTTTACTTTCTACTTTGTGTTTACAAGGATAATGAATAGTTAAAAGGTATGTCCACTTTTCAGAATGAACATTTATATAGTGGATAATGTACACCCTACACTACTGTAAATTATAAGATTAGAAGACATAGGCCTGTGGACTTGTGCTTTTATAAGGTCACTGATGCACATTTTCCATTAAAATCTACCCCACCACTCATACATCCATTTCTTACAGCTTCACCCATTTCTTACACAAGTCTCAATTACACCCCCCATTTCTTATAGAGGCCATCCTTCCCCAGTTCTGTTACGGAGCAGCTTACCAGTTCCCTATCTTTAGCCTTCACTTCCTTTCCCATTCCGGAGCAACCTCCCCCTGAGCTGCGTGTAGTGTGTAGCAGCTAAGGGGATGTTTCCTTATGCAGGAACGATGTGGACAAGACCTGGACCTCTTTAGAGCAAACCCATAACTTGACCCAACACCCTTTGCGTGCTGGCTGGTAAGTTCAAGGGCTATAATCAGTGCGCTATTATAAGATTATTTTTCATACTTGTGGGAGGGTGTGGATTAATAACCACACACTTTGCTTCTAGCATTACTACCACAACCCGATCCCTCACTGGCTAGAAGATACCTCCTCAACAGCAGAGGAGGAAGTATAAGAATATGCATTTTTATTATGAAGGTGGACTTGCCATTTAAATATAAAATATATTAAATATAAAATATTATTAACACAAAGTTGACCCATGTGTAAGAATGCATGCCTGAGATAAGGGGCACAGCAAAATAAGCCAGTCAGATCCTCAGCCTTACTGTTGATTTTAAAGGACAAGATCAAAGACATTTTAAGAAATATTTAGATAGCAATACAAGGTTCACATTTCTCTGTATTTCAAGACAGATGCTTCAACTTCCTTTCTGTTTTAATCCATATAACTACACATTTATATGTAGGGTCTTCAATCAAAATCTTTCCTTTTTTCTTTATATGTATCCCCCACCCCTTAAAAAGTAAAGAGCCATAAACATAAAAGGAGTATTACCTAAATTATTGTCCGTTAAAACCTCTTTTACTCGCTTAGTGATTCCATAGGTGTCTAGTTCAGGAGACATTGCCACTAGCTCCTGGATGCTCAGAGCTGAATGTCCAGGGAAGGGGAGCGGTGTTGGAGGCTGAGAATCACAAGTCGCTGTGTCACTAGCTTCCTGTATTTCACTTTCTTTGCTGGTTTCAATTGCAGGGCAAGGTTGCTGGACTAACTCTGTTAGACTCTTTACCGATTCACTGGAGCTCATTGGAGATTCTGGAGCAGGGCTGCAGCTAGTGGAGGTCTTTGGAGTACTCTCTGTATGATTTAAGTAATAAAATACATATTAAGATTTGCTAAAAACATCTGTACACAATATGCAAGACAAAGGTCTGTGAAAAATATATTTTGTAAAGTTGGTTATTGTTACTGTAGGAGGTAATTTGACCAATATTGGCAAAACAATTGAATGATTAGAACATATTTCCATAAAAAAAAAAGACAAACAAGAAAACAGTAAACAAATCACACTAAGGCTGCGTACACACATGCAATACTGATTGTTACTGTTCATTAAGGTGGCCATACACACGGGAGATAATTGCCAAATCACTTTTATCTGCAAACTGTGGGGGCCAAAACAGCCTTCATTGATGCAGATGAACTAACGTCTTGGAGATCATGGTTATACATTTCTGCCAAAACTTTTTTGGTTAGCCAATATTGGCTTCCTTTACTTAAAGTAGTATGAGCACAAGTCTGACCGCTCCCCATACCATGTATAAGTATAAGACGAGGTACCTATTTTTACCTGAAAAATTAGTAAAAACTGATTGACTCGAGTATAAGCCGAGAAATTATGACCACTACTGCCTTCTGATTCCGTATTGTTTTGTGGCTTAAGTTGCCCTTTAAATGGACAGCAGAATTCCCATACATTAATCCCATACAGTAATAGCCAAATCCAGTACCAGTAACCCCCAATTCCTTGGCACTTCAGATGTTTGGAAGCTACAACTCCCGGCATGCTTTGATTGCTGGGAATTGTAGTTTCTAAACATGTGGAGTGGCAAGGTTCAATAAACTTTTAATTAAGCTTACTATCATTTACAATTCTCCTGACCCCCATATAGTAAAGGGCACTCTGACCCCAATAGTTAAAAGTGTCACCTGAGAGTTGTAGTTTCATGTTGTAGTTACCCCAAACTGAGAAGACCCATCAGACAGCATCCAAATGAGCAGTGACAGTGCTGAGTGAGTCGAGCAACCGGACTACAGGAAGCAGGAAGGAGTGTAAAAGCAGATCAGATCCTGTAACTTTCTATGCAGGTGAAGGATTTTTAACACAGTGCCACCTACTGGTTGCTGTCCACAACTGTGGTATTTAGATCTAAATTAGGACTTGACCCCAGTATAAGCTGAGGTTAGGTTTTAAGGCTAATTTTAAAGCCTGAAAATCTCGACTTATATTCAAGTATATATGGTACATTGTAATGTATGTGTAGGACCACCTTTAAACACATATCCCAACAATCATTATCTATTCTCCTCTGTTCTTAAAGCTTGGTACACATGTTGCAATCTTTCCTCCTGACCGACTGTTCAAGGCTTCCGACCGATCAGCCAAGAGGAAGGGCTGCCAGTCACGACAAAAGCAGCTGTGTCCAACAGTTAGCCACGAAAACAGTTTGCGGTTGGTCGCAGCCACAAGAAGCCATACAATACTGAAAACAATGAAATGCCGGTCGGGCCAAATTATTGTATGGTGTGTATCCAGCTTAAGAGAGAAAAGTGGAAAGGAGACCCCAAAGTGGCTCCCTGACATTGTTAAGAGATCCAGCAGGATGTATAATTTAATGTTGTCAAGGGAAGAATCCAATACACATTAAGCTAGGTACAAACATTAAAGTAATTCGGCACAACCGACATTTCAGTGATTTGGTCGGTAGGCCAAATTATTGTAAGGCTTCTTCTTGTAGCTGCGACCGACCACAGTTTGTTCGTCCAAATCAGTCATGGCTAACTGATGGATATGGCTGCTTTTTCCCGCGACCGACAGCCCTTCCTCCTGGCCGACTGGTCGGAAGCTTAGAACGATTGATCAGGAGGAAAGATTGCAACATGTGTACCTAGATGATAGATCTTTTGTGTGTACAAGTAGGTATCTGCTCTACACATCAAATAACTAGAATTTTACAACAGAGAAAGGTATTTATGTTTTGTCTGATTAGTATCAATATTCCAGTTCCATATCCCACATACCCTGCCATATTTTTTTTTTTTAGGAATTTCTTAAAAACACACTTTGTGGTCTATATATCAGAAAAAATGTATACTCAGGGTAGAGACCTTCTTTAAATAGAGCAGAGCAAATAGGATGCCTTATATGGGCTGGTTTTACACTACCTTTTGTTTGTCGGAGCAAGGTTGATTCTATTATTAAATTCAGATTTGCAGATTATTTTTATTTACCTCTTAAAAAAAAAAAAAGAAATCAAACTGCATTTAGTTTACAAACTGCTTGGCCAATTTAGTTTAGAAAAGAACACTGCTTGATGACATTGAAACACCCTTTAAGACATGTATATTTAGAAGGGTCTCTAGTTGCACAAAAGGGGCGGTAAAAGGATACACACCTACCTACAAATATGTTGTGGTGATAAAAAGTGAGAAAAGCATTTTGCTGTCAATGCCAACAGTAGAAAATGAAAAATGAACACACACACACAAAAAATAAAAAAAAGATTATTCATAACACATTTCGAGTGTCTAAAAATAATAATAGCTAGCCATACACATGCAACTTCCTTTATGGGGAAGGTCAGTCAGGTAAACATACATATCTACAGTAAAGGTAGTGTGTCCAGACAGATCCTGTGTGATGCTAACTGTGGTAGTTTAGGCAGCATTGTTGAGGACTGTTTTAGCCCTTTACACCTTAACGATACAGGTCAAATTGCATCTGATTCAATAGGATTTATCCAATATTATTAATGTGTATGGCCAGCTTTTTATCAGACTTTCTTATTTGTAAAATTGCCACACAATACTGGCCTTGGGGGCAAAGCCTACCTCCCATTAAAATAATAGGAACCAAGCTTGTATTTGAATTTTTCTACCAGCAGAAGCACTGGAAATTCCAGTGGCGTGGCAACCCTATTTGTAGGTAACGTTCCAATGCGTAATTGAACCTGGTTGCGTGTGTGTCTGAAGTTGAGTATAAAGAATGAGAGATAAAAAATAATAAAAGCTTCAAATTAGAATCAAGGATCATATCCATTAAAATCAGTTTATAAATGATATATATATATATATATATATATATACAAAAGGTGTTTCCTTTTGTCATTTGGCAGTGTGTTACAAATATTCCCAGTGGAGAGGCAGTGGTTGGTTCACACCTTGTGTGTTCCTTAATTATTCCAGTCACAAACATGGGCTGGTGGTACACACTTAAATGGGTTCAAACGTTTATTGAAGCAAGCTGTCATATGTTTAGATGTGTCAAATTATCTGTCATATGTTTAGATGTGTCAAATTATATGCGTTTCACCAATAAGTATGGCTTCAAAAGGATGAGTGTACTTTGAGCAGCAGGTTTTGTATCAAACTCCGTCCTGGCTCAATCCAATTGCATCTGGGGTTCCACCACAGTCCCAACAGGTAATATGAAAACAATATGAAGAACGCCTCAGCTAGCTAAATGCTTAAAATGCTTTTTTATTTAGGAGTGATGCACAACATGTTTCGAACCTTTAAGGTTCTTCATCAGGTGCAAGTTGAGGAATGATTATATATCAATTTGATTATTATTATTATAATTATGCTAAAACAACAGAGAAAATGAGGGACCGGAAGTACAATGGTGAAGCACATTCGATCTCTGCCTGATTATAGTGAATAAGTGCAGAAACTTATATAGACTATATAAAAACATGTTTAAAAAGGGGGGGTCTAATAAACTAAAGGGAGATAAGAGTAATGAAGTCCTAAAAGCTTTTAGTATGATAATAAGACACATCTAAAAAGGGAATTGTCATTCTATTATGCACAAATAAGTGCACGTAAAGTGCTAAAGATACATAAGAGAAATATACACATGTAAAGTTATAAAAAATTAAGTTTAAAAAAATTATAAAAGATGATAAAAATGGGAATATCAAGTCTGCTCTCAAAGTTTGCTTTACAGGAATTGTACGGTACCAAAGTATTCAGTTCATAAATCGATTTGGTCTCTCTTCTAGGTTGCTTGTATATTGCCTCCTGTTTCGGGTACTTCAATAGCATCATATCCACAGAAATTCCAACCCTCATTAGATGGACAGTCATTTAAGTGTTTTGTGCTTTTGTGGATATGTGTGTTTTATATATATATAATTTATAAACTGATTTTAATGGATATGATCCTTGATTTTAATTAGAAGCTTTATTATTTTTTAATCTCACATTTTTAATACTCACCTTCGGCCCAAGTCGTGTGCAATCAGCTTGAATTACACATTTGTCCAAGTAAGAGTGGTCCCATTCTGGTTTGCTGCGACAGACAAGAGACTTTTTAATCCACAAGCACTGAGATTAAACATACTTATCTACATAACGTCCCTATGCATTAGCTATGTACCTCTTCACACATTCTTTTTTATATAAGGTTTTTGTCAATAACCCCTGGGTAAAAGACATTGAATAAACTTGAAGCCAAATGCAAAGATAGAAAATTAAAGCTGTGCTGCTCGTAGAAAACAAGACATGGAAAACTTTAGTCACATATGATCACCCATGAAGAGACCAAGAACGAGGTTCTCAACCCTCATGACCAGCACAGCATCATACAAGGTCTAATATAAAGAAACACAAGCTGTATAATTACTGTATAATTAAGTAAATGAAGTACAGATATATGTAGGTAAATATTTGACATATTTAATAAAAAATACAGTAACAACACCCCTCACCCACACAGATATGAATATACCTCGAACACATGAATAGAAAGCACAGTTACGCAGTGACACTGATTTCACATGCAGTGGAGGATGGACTTCGACAGTTCACCAAACCCAATAATAATAAACACACGGACACTATATTTAGGTGGTGAAATCAGGCTGCAGCATTTATTAACAAATTTTCAACAAATAACTTCTTAACCTTTATACTGTAACTCAATTAATAATTTCCAACTTTACCAAACTGATTTTTTAGGCCTGCCCCTTTTTGGTGATCTACCGGACTACCTCTTTTCCATTTCACCAAATGAAGGCCTTACCATGAACCCAGCCAAAGCCCCATTGAATGACTCTTTTCTTTCCTCCAAACCAAACATTGGGACTCTACCCAAGGCCCAGCACAAGCCCCCATTGAATATTTCAACGTAAACCTCCTTTTCTTACATTTTCTTATCTTTCTTATTTTTTTTAAAACACCAAATAAAGGCCTTGCCATTAACTTATCCAAAGCCCCATTGTATAAGGGCTAGGCCACACTAGCGCATTTTTTGCGCATTTGCGCACGCATTTCGTGCTCGCAATTGCGTCCGTGATTTTCATAAAAATGGAAATTGCGGGAACGCGAAAATTCCTGTGATTTCCGAAGCGCATGCGATTGCGCATCTGTTCACGTTTTGATAACACAAATGGCGAAAACGCATGCGCAAAACACACAAGAATCGCGCACACAATCGTGTCCGATAACGCTAGCGATTTGGTGCGCGATTCCTGTGCGTTGCAGTGTGGCCTCACCCTAATTCTTTACTTTTTTCCAAACCATACATAGGTTGCCACATGTGGGACTCTGCCATATGCCCAGCCCGAGTCCTTAATTTCCATTTTTTTTATCACCCAAATAAAGGCTTTGCCATTAACTAAGCCAAAGCCCCATTTTGTAACTCTTTCCTCTAAACCACACATAGCTTTTCGCATGAGGGATTCTGCCCTAGGTCCAGCATGAATATTTCAACGTAAACCTCCTTTCCTTACATTTTAAATTTACTTTTTTTTTTAAATGCTGCGACAGGATTTTTTTATTCATATACATTTTATTTATTCATTTTCATTTTTATTTATTTTGTTTAAATTTAGGGTGGGTCGGTGGTGGGAGCAGCTTCTGGGCATCCCAGGTAAACAATGACAGATCTCTATCCCTGAACTAATATTCATATCTGGTGTTTTCCCGCTCAGTGTCCTCGTTACCTAGGTAACCCCAATCACAGACAGCTTTCTAAAAAAAATGCTTAGTCACTGTTGTTGTTACCAAGGGTTACTGACCAATCAAACTATTAACTACACTGACCAATCAAAACTTTATGAATTCAATTCACTGTCAGGCCACCCCCCTGCCCATGGCTGTCAGCTCTTACAGAGCTTTACATTTCATTAGGTGTAAGTACTGCATATAAAGCTGGTCATACCCAGACATTTTACTGATTAGACATTTGATCTGAGATA
Organism: Hymenochirus boettgeri; assembly: GCA_019447015.1. Taxonomy (NCBI): domain Eukaryota; kingdom Metazoa; phylum Chordata; class Amphibia; order Anura; family Pipidae; genus Hymenochirus; species Hymenochirus boettgeri. The sequence goes on along the minus strand of CM033470.1, from coordinate 92,159,468 downwards.
AACTTTCAAACTTTCAAATTGGTTCTAATGTAGAGTGGAGCAGCAGTTTTTAACTGCCGAAATTTCCTGTCAGGATCATGTTTATGATTGGTGGTTAACAGAAAATCACTCCAATGTTGGGCAATAAGTTTGTAGAATTTGTCTAGCATAAATCTCAACAAATGACATGTCCTCCTGCTAGAACAGCATAGAAATCACTCACATGTACAGTCTGGAAATTGCAAACTTGGAGCCATGTGGCTGAAAAGTTCCCCCTAGAAAACCATGTGGCTAGAAACCATCAAAATACTGTATACAAGGAAGATAAGATCATTCTGGAGCCCAGCACTTGTTATCTTTGTTAATCATACATACAGACAAGTGTTAAGCTGGGTACACACCTTGCAATATTTTGGGGGGGTCGACTGATAGTTCAGTGTATCGGTCGATCAGGCCAAAATAATCGCATGGGTTTTCTGCCGTGACGGACCGTACATCCTAAACAGACGAATGGATGATCGGACACATTTGAAAACCACGATCCCGCGGTCCTCTATGGGCCACACACTAGGTCGCGTCAAACTGTTGGCCACGCAGACTATTGCCGCCACGACAGTCCTTCTTCCTGGCTGACCGGTTGGTCAGGAGGAAGAATCTCATGGTGTGTACATGCTTTAGCCTTAAGCTGGGTACACACAGTATCACTAAAAACCCAATCTGCGTGCGACAACTATCGATGCAAGCTGCGAAAACTCTCCCTCTCAACTTTCTATCTGCTTCTTTAGAACAGGGGTAAATATAGGGAGAATGTCGGAAATATGTTAAGGGGAATTTATAGATGACAACAGACCGCTTTCAATGGAATCTTAACCGTGTGTACCTTGCTTTACAATAAAAAATTGTTTTCCTATGTCTTAGTGCTTTCACTAATAATGCCCATGTATAATACCAGTGCTAAAAGAGCTATATAAGTACTGAGATATCTATAATCTATAATCTGTAGAGAATACTTTTTTGCCACAGCTACACTATTTGGAATATAAAAAATGGCTACTGCATAGGCTTACAGACACAGCAAAATTTATGACACTGACCAGACGTACTGAATCTTCATGGGTATGTCACCCATTCCCTTTGCTTATTACTTTTCGATTTGCTAAAAGTTGCTTGATATCTTTCTCAGATAAAATATGAAGAAATAACTAGAAAGGGAAAGTTTAAGTATAAACTTTGAATATGGCTTGAAAGACTGCATTTTGGAAGGAAATTTGTGTGTTTGTGCTGCAAATTTTAAAACCCAATAATGCCAATGAATGAAAAAACATACTTTTTTGATTATTGATCAAAATTTGCTTTTTTGACTTTAGTAACCCTTTAAACATGGCTGCCACAGTAATGGATAAGTAGATCAGTAGGTGTGTGTACCTGGGTCTGGTATGTCTTTTTTTGTATTTACAACCATAAAACTATCTTTTATTGAGGATTAATCTAAATTAGTTTTTTTTACTTTAGTTACCCTTTAAATATGGCTTCCATGGGAACGGAAAGGTAGGTCAGTGTACCTGTGTCTGTGTGGGGGGTTGGGGGTATCACTATATGTATTTATGAGCACTGTTTTGAAATATCCACACTTGAGGATTGAAACCATTATAGTCTATGGGAAAAATGTCTGGACATTTGCCGATAACGCTGTAACGCTTCCGCAGATTCCTTAGGTAGAAGATAGCACACTTTTCCTTTATGCCTCGCACGTCTGTACCGAATTTTATGTCTCTAGCTCAAAAACTGTGGGAGGAGATAGTACAAAAAGCAGAAGAATGCTTTTTTTGGACTGCTCATAAAAATCTTAAAAAAAAAAATCTTAAAAAAAAAAAGTTTAGGTTAAATAAAGAGAAAAACTGTTCTTACTCAATTTTAAAATAACCAAGTTCTGATTACTTCTCTTTTGTAAACCCTGAGGTCACAATAAAGAGAAAACATAACCTAGCAAATGTTATTTTTCTGTTGCAGGCAGCAGAGAAACTGTACAGTAAATATGCCCAGATTCAGCCAAGCAAGCAAGCAAATTGGCAGGTCATCTGTCTTGTTCACTGTACACTGTCAGGAATAGCATACATTTCCTGTATGATTAACAGATTTCTTCTCAGGTCTGTGTCCTTTAACCTGAAGCAAGGTCAACATCATGGCTACTCGCCTAATAAATTGCACAGAACTGGTTTTACGTGTATACTCATTCGGTCGCCTGCATCAGCCTAAATAACCCTTAATGAGCTGCAAAATTAATTACTGTGTATGTGAGAAATGTGCATGTTTTTCCCCTTACATTTTCTTATTAAACGAAAAATGACAGATGAAGCAGAAAATGTAAACATTTGGAAAATGATTAAAGTGATCTACCTTCATGGCAAGGAAAACAATCAAAGCTGAGACAGATTGGAAGCACATTTGCCTTCCAAATGATGTGCCTGCCTGTGATCTAAGCGGAGGAGGAAAAAACTGTATCTGTGGAATGCTGTATTTCCCTTCTGTCATACATAATAGAAGGAAGCAAACAAAAAGGACAGGCCAAAATCTGCATAACTTACTGTAAGTAACTTTGAGATTTATTAGGTCCCAATAAGGAATCATCTTGTATACTGGCAGTAAAGATAAACATTGTGGACAGCCAATATAAAGGTTCGTACACACATGTGATCGCGGGTCCCGACCCACGATGTGTATGAACGTCCATCTCAGACGATAATCGGGCCGTGTGTGGGCACTTTATCGGCCGAAACAGACGTTCATTCGGAGATCACCCATGTCCGTTTCGGCAGATAAAGGGCCCACACACAGGCCGATTAATGGCCGAAACATTCATTCGCACGGGTCAGGACCTGCTATCGCACGTGTATACGAACCTTTAGATGTGATATCTGTTCTTATTGTTATACAAAAACCACACTCTACTCCTAATTATCTAAGAGCATTCTCAAAGGGGAAATATGCATATTTTCACAATAATCTGAAAGGATTTTAATTTAACCTTATATTAAATACCCATTTTCAATGTTGCTTGTTAGTAATAAAACTGAATATATATGCACACCCTTATACATAAATTCTTCCATGTTTACAGGTTTCTGCAAATACCTTTGTCAGTCACTAATGTTCCTTTAACAATTGTCGGTGCTTCTACAGTTGTATCTAAATTCTACTGGAAGCAAACAGGTGTATATTTAAAGGAAAGCTATAATGTAAAAATAATTTTTTTAGAAATGAAAAGTACCAGGGAAAGGGAGGTAGGATTGATTATTCCTACCTCCCAATAGTGTTTTGTTGAGGAGGTACAGCATATACAGTTTGTATCTGCCAGGTTATGGCCCTGGGCCTTCCAGTATTAAAGATAGTACTGAAGCACTCAGGAAGCCTGGCAGAAGCAGTTTTCTTCCTACTACACGAATGTTGTGGTGGTCTCCTGCACTTCCACAAGACCACCCCAAACTCCCGCAACCCAAACTTACCTGCAATCTCCACCTCTGGAACGCCTATTTTTGGCCACCACACCCCTAACCATGCCTCTTCTGTGACGTAATTTACATCTCACACTGCGTCCCACCCCTAACTCCGCACCTTCAGTGAAGTCATTGATGTCACGTCATCCTGTCACGCCCCCTTCGCCCCACCCTGCCCATAAGCCACTTTCAGCAGGGTGGGATGTCAGGGTAGAATTAGAAAGTACCAATCCTACCTTCCTGCCCCAAGTAGGAAAACTTAAAAACAGTTTATAATGAAACTTTAGTTCTCCTTTAATGTCCTGTGGAGCTAACAAAGCTCTATGGAAGATAAAGTGAAAATAACCGTATCTTTTCATTAAGTTACTATTGCACTACAAGGTTTAGTGTGACAAGAATCTCAGCTGTCAAATGCCTATCTATTTTTACCAAGTTTGCAACCTTTTCTAAGCCTAATATCTAAAATGTTTCACATAATGGTTTACCATTTAAACTATGTAACTTGGTGATAAGAATAACAGACTGTTAAGAGAGAACTATAGTGCGTATAAAGTTTTCAAAAAACAGTTCAAATTAAAAGTACCTAGGGCATGGAGGTAGGATTGGTACTTTCTACCTAGCACTTGCCGCCTAGCACTGCTTGCTACATTTAAGTTTATTATCCACCAAAACTTCAAGATCCATTTCAAACAAAGATTCACTAAACACAGAGCCATTTATAGTATAAGCAGCATAAGGATTTTTAAGCCCAAAATGTATCACCTTACATCGAATCTCATCTGTCACTTGGCAGACGAATTTGACAATCTATCTAGATCCACCTGCAATAATTGCACATCATCTGTAGCTTTTAATGGTCTACAAGGTTTTGTGTTGTCCACAAACACAGAGACCTTGCTGACAATACCCACGTCCAAATCATTAATAAACAGATTAAAGGGGAACTGTGGTCCAAAAATGACTTTAGGTTAATTGAGGTAAATTGATAGGAATTGCTCCCCTGGGAATTTTTGCAATTTATTTACATTGTTTATTTTGCAGAGTTTTGAAGATATTTACATTTTTGTGTGTGATATGGCAGCAGCATCACCAGGTCCCCTGCACTTCCTGCTCTGAAACTGTCAGTCAATCTGTCCTGTGTCTCCTCCTCTCCATTGCAGCTCCCCTGGTCCCTCCCACTCATGGACCCCATGGTCCCTCCAGTTGTAGGCCCCCCATGGGCCATTATCTTACAGCCCCAGTTGGCCCTGCCCACTCGCGGGTGCCGTGGTCCCGCCCATTCGTGGGTGTCTAAGCCCCGCTCCCACTCGTGGGTGTCTAAACCACGCCCACTCGCGGGTGTCTAAGCCCCGCCCACTCGCGGGTGTCTAAGCCACGCCCACCCGTGGGTGCCGTGGGTTACTCAGACCACCCTTACCTTCTCTGTCAGGACTTCACACAGCAGAGAGGAGGGACTTCCTGTCTCCCTCACACACTGAGGGAGTCTGAGGCTGTGCTCGCCAGTGGCACTGTGCAGGAGAAACCTCAGGAATGTCACAAATCAGCTTCCCACCCATTAACTTTCTGGTCAGTCATTTCTGTATATCTTGGGCTGTGGAGCAGGTAGAGAGGTGGTTGATGGCTCGTTTTAAAGGTAGGAAACTTTCATTTAAACGTAACTTGTTTGGAGAACACAGTTCCCCTTTAGTTTTCCCAACACAGAACCCTGTGGCACACCATTTACAACTTTAGTCCATATTGATGAAGAACTATTAACAACTACTCTGCCTTCAATCCATCAACCAATTTTTTATCCATGTACAAATGTGCCCAGTGTCAGAATGTGCCAACCAAGCCCAACAGAGCTTAGCTTATACAGTGATACAGTCCACCATAAGGTGGACTATATAAAAGCCATATCAAAATCCAAGTGTACCACTGCTATGCCAGTGTCCAAATTCCTACACACTTCCTCATAAAAGCTAAGCAAGTTTTTTTGACAGGTTCCGGTACTTATAAATCCATGCCGATTACTAGTTATATGGTCAGTCCTTGAAACATACTCCTCACCACTAAGTTAAACTCAAAGGTCTGTAATTGCCAGGCTGTAACCTTTTTTGAATATTGGAATTGCATAGCTTTTTCCCAATCCAGAGGTATGTTTATACAAGAGGGAAGCTAGGAACAGTAGTTCCCAAACGACCGATGGATATATTTGATCCGGTCCAGGAGCTTTGTTGATAATAACCTTGTTTAGTTTTTTCTAAACCAAATCCAAACCAAAGTTTAATTATATTCTTTATACCATTATTGCTACTACACTATGCCTGTGGAGCCAGGAACAATGATTGGATTAACTTACCTTTTGCTCGATCCACCGCAGCAGCACTGAAATTCCCGACCGCTTCCTCGTTCTGTTTAACTATAGTGCGCACTATTGCACATGAGCGCTATAGTGGAACAGAACCAGGAAGAGGTCAGGACCTGTCAGTGCGGCTGTAGTGGATCGCGTGAAAGGTAAGTTTCTTCTATCTTCGTTTCTGGCTCCAGACACTGATTCAAGAACGGAAAGTAAGGAATAGCTCCTTAAAGGACAACTCCACCCTCATAAGTACATCTTTTAGAAAGAATGGCCTCTTTAAAATATGTTGATATATCATACTTTGTCCTATGAATCCATTAATGTATGCCTGCTATGCTTCTGGATGCCTCATGGAAACTGAGCAATTTAGAAACTTGTATTGAGCCTTTACTGAGCCTGGGCATGCTCAGAAGTAGCAGACAGGGGATTAACATTCAGTCGTTGGCTGTGATGTCAACTGTCAAATCCATAACTGACAGTTACTAACTGAACAAACCAGGAAGCAGAAACAGGACATTTCAGGTTAGACTTATATAGTTCAGCTTTCAAACTATTACCGTTTTGGGGGGGGGGGGGGTGATTTACCTGTATGTAAGTTTTCATTTTAGGGCTGGACTTTCCCTTTAACCTCCTGGTCTCCAATCAACGCATTAAAGAAATAGTGGACTATTCCTTTAAAGATATAAATGCTATTCTTTCTTTCCATTTCCCTCTTTACATCAGAATTAAGCAACATTTATTTTACAAGGGTATAAATTTAGATGTGAAATGGTTTAAAACCCCTTAAAAAAACAGTCCAGAGCAACTTTACCTAAGAAAATATCATCCCAGTTGAAGTTGCTGAAGAGCTATTTTTATCCAGGGAAAATTTGCTTTTGTGAAATAATCAGGGTTATTCAATAAAAGTTCTTATTTAAAATTTTGCCCCACCCAATCAAATGTTAGCTTTCAAATGTTAAATAAAATCTGATTGGTTGGGGCAAAATTTTAAACGATAAGAACGTTTATTGAATCACCCTGCAAGTCTTTTTCCTTTTGATAACATATTTTGAAAGACAATATTTCATAGTTACTATTCCCTAAGCTTCAAGTTACCATCATATCTATAATATGCTCTGTATTAGATATTACCAGATCCAACAGAGCACCTTTTCTAGTAGGAACTTCAACCACCTGTGAGAGAAAATGTAGCACATTTAGCAGTGTTCTCCCTAGGGTCTTTTAGCCGGGCGGCCCACCCGGCTACTTTTTCATGCCACCCGGCTGGAAAAAATTCCTTGAGAGAACACTTGTGATATAAAATAATTTAGATGTAGGTTTAATTGGTGTGCCAATAGGTCAGTAAAAACTCCCGCCAATACTGCCCAGTCCAGACCCGTTTTTTACACTTGTAAGATTATTTTAGCACGTTTACTAGCTTTTCCAAGATCCCCAAGGCCACAAAAGGGTGGCACATGTGCTTGTGCTGCCATGTTACATGGGTTACCTTCAAAAGGGAACTACAACTCCCTGCAGATGTTGACAAACTACAACTCCCTGCATTCTTTGGTTGTAGAATGCAGGGAGTCATAGTTTTCAAACATCTAGTGGGACGAAAGTTAGACATCCCTGTCCTATATAATGAGCATGATGCAGTGCACATTTTTCCCCACCACCAAATTTCCCCGTCCCACCCCACCCCACCCGGCTACTTTTTCATGCCACCCAGCTGGAAAAAAATTCTGGGGAGAACACTGATTTAGGAACCCATTACCCTTTACTGTGTTGGCAGTTCTAGTCAGGGTAACTAAACTAGAGAGTCAGCTTTAAGCACCCAGGCCACACAGGAGAAGCTGTCATCTCATGTAGCCAAAAAGGCAAGTACCAGTAGGTTAGGACCCAGTTAAAGAAAGCAACCTTGACGTGGTGACTGGGCTTAAAATAATTTGGCCAACTTATTGAACTAATTGCTTTTATTTATCCAGAGTTTAGCAGGCTGTAAGTAGCAGCAACCTTATGGAGGTAGCCAATATAATTGTTTGTGCACTAGAATTCTATTTTTTGTATGTATTATATTTTTGGTCTTTTGTTGCACTTTAATATGGATGTACAACAGACCAATTTTCTATATATTGTGTGTAACTAAAATAAGGAACAGCGACATCTGAGTAATTTCTGTTAGCGCTCAGAAAAACTTTCTATTAAAAGATATTTAGAGGGGGCGTGGCTTGACGCGGATCCCATCCGGTCGCATGTTGTGAGAGCTCCTGATCTCATCCCCGTTCCAGCAGAGCTAATTGCCCCTAAAACCTTCCAAAATCGAAATGGGTAGACCTAAACCCCCAAGGACACCAGCCTCACAAAGCGGAGCCACACATCCTAACCTAAGAAAGTTTTTAAGCAAACCTAAACCAGACTCCAAATCCAAGATGGCGGCCTACCTTAAGCGAACACGCAGTGAGAGCCCAGACCACGAGGAACGTCCTAGCTCCCCCTCCGATTCAGAAGAGGACGCAGAACACCTAGATGACCTCAGCTCGGTCCTACGATCACTACATACCAAAGGGGACTTCGCCAACCTACTAACAAAGATGGAGCAGACCTGTAAAGAGGAGATTGCATCACTGCGAGCCGATATAAAAAAATCAGCAACAAGGTAGGGGAGCTAGAAACACAAACTGAACAACACGAAACTGCCTTAGCACAAATAGGCACTGACATGACAGGCCAAAAGGCACTAACCCGCTCCCTCCTTAATCAGCTCAATGACCTCGAGAATAGGGGCTGCAGAAACAACATTAGGGTAAAGGGCCTTCCTGAAAACATAACAACGCCTGACCTACCCAAAGTTTTACAAAAAATCTTCAACACCTTACTTGACCTACCAGAAGATTCCCCCATAGAGCTAGACAGGGCACACCGAGCCTTACGCCCCAGGGACAGCAACGACTCCAGACCCCGGGATGTAATCTGCTGCGTCCATTATTACCCAATAAAAGAGTAAATAATGGCAAAAGCAAGAAACTGCACTGATATAAATTTCAATGAAGCCCGGCTGTCCCTGTTCTCGGATCTGTCACGCAGGACACTACAACAGAGGAGGGCCCTCAAACCCCTACTCTTCATATTACAAGAGCGCAACATTGCATATAAATGGGGTTTTCCATTCTCTCTCATAGCAAAAAAAGATGGTAAAACCGCTAATCTCCAAGACCCGGAAAATCTTCACGTGTTCCTGAACAAACTGGACTTACCGCAAGTCCCCCTCCCCGAATGGGATCAACCTACCCTTACTGTATACACACCAAGGAGAGAAGCTTGGAGAACCCAAAAACCTTCAAGGAAAAATATTCCGGCTAAACGATGACCCAGGAAGCCACTTCATACTCAAGGAAGAGTACGCAAATATCCCTCTACAAAGCATGTAACAGGCCCCCCACAACTCCCAAACTCAACTCTGGGGTAACAAATATCCATCACACAAGAAGACAATAAGGGGCACAGTGACCATCGATGAGACCTGCGACAACCTCTATCCCCAACAGGGATAAAAACCTCCCAAGAGACTCGGGAGGTCAACGTTATAAGTTTTTCACCAGGCACCAACCTGGTCATGTTATATATTTTTGTTTATACTGTTTACAATGTTGTTTAAAATGTACATGTTTTATATGCTTTTTATATGCTTTCTATATGCTTTTCTATATACACACAACACCAATACACATCAACCTTGTTTAACAGCCTTTCTTGCTTACATTTTTTTTAACTAAATGGTTAATTTTAACTCTCCTATTTGCTGTAACCAGGGTGAGTATCTAAACTGCAATGTTCTCACCCCTAAGAATACCCCAGATTTCAAGAAATCTTACTTATGACAGTTAGTTTTCTTAATATCTGCTTTATTCCCAAGGGTGAGGTCCCATTGGTTTGGGTCTCTGCCCTTGGTCCGGCAGATAAGATAACCTAGCATTTTAAATATTTTTCAGTATGGCAGCAGGCTAAAAAACAGTTAAAGACAATTATACTCACCCTTTTCATGTTTCATAGCTGCATATTACCCAGGATGATGACCAAAATCCTCACCAAAAGTCCTCACCCCTAGGTACTTTAAGATATTTAACTTCCCTCTGCGTTCAGCTCCTTTCTGCCACTCTACCACTTTTAGTGACACTGATGTAGCCAATGAGAAGACATGCTTCTTTGTAGAGTGTGTCTTCCTAATGGCTACACCACAGATTGCATAAACCACTAAGTCCTCACCCATGCTAGGCTAAGTCCTCACGCTGGGTACCATGCAACAATGGAAGAAGAGAAGTGAGGGGGAGGTGAGTATAATTGTCATTTAAAACGCTGATTAAAATTATGGATCACATGGTGTAATTCCTATCTGTCTAAAATAAAATCTTTTACTACAGGGAGCTAAAAAGTAGCTCATTAGACACCTCATTGTGCTCTCTGAGTAAAATGCAGAGTATGCCTGAGTCAGTGGCTGGAAAATGAGGTGTAAGTGACTGGAAGGGTTAAGGTATACCTTCGGTTAAGATCTATTTAGAAAGGTAATGTACATATCACTTTAATCAACATTAAGTTTCAAGTCGGAAAAAATTGTGTTTGAACATCTTATGACTATCCTCTTCTGGATTTCTTATTGCAAAATATTTGAATAAGCCTCTGTTATTAGATTAAAGAAATCATCTAGGTTAGGATGGCCAACTACCACCATAAAATATATGCATTGAAAACAGAAGCAGAGAGGTACAGAGTGCTACATATTTCTAGGTCTTCATTGTCAGTTCCTTAGAAAAAGGCTGATATCTAAAACCTCAATAAACCTAGTTCTTAAAAAAATACTACTGTATATACTCTAGTATAAACCATCATGAATATAAACCGAGGTACTTTGTTTTAACTGATAAACTAGGAAAACTGCTTGACTCGAGAATAAACCGAGGATTGACTTTCTCCCACAGACAGCTCCAGAGATAGGAGGAAGCGGAAGTTCCGAGAAACGCGTCAGGCCACACACCCCTCCCTTGCACGGTTCCCAATGATGATGGTCCGAAATGTATAGCAATGTGGATTATTGATAATTAAGGATTTTTATGGATTAACAGTGGATATTCGTTGGCTTGACTCCTCGCCCGTTGGCAACTTTTTCTACACTCGAGAGGCTGGACCAATTACATGGGCTAGAGGAGACGCCACTACCAGTTCGGATACTAGATACAAAGAAGGTGCATCTCCCCGCAGTAAGTGTGTCTTTATATTGTCTGCATAAGCTCCAGAGATAGTTCCAAAGACAGTCCCATAGAAAGTCACATACATAGCCCCATAGAAAGCCACATACACAGCCCAATAGAAAGTCCAATACACTGCCCCATGGAAAGCCCAATACACAGCCCCATAGAAAGTCCAATACACAGCCCCATAGAAAGCCCCATACACAGCCCCATAGAAAGTCCCATACACAGATGTGCCCTGCATACCCTTCTGTGCAGCATGAATACTTAAAGATCGTTTTTTTTCCATTTGCTTGCAGTCTGGGCTGATCTGAGTGAGCAGGACAACGATTGCCTAACCCACTGAAATCAAGAGGATTCTCTGTGTTAAAGGGTATAGCTTTTGTTTTCCCAAGGCTATGTTATTTTGTCCAGCAACATCCAGATCAGCACAGGCCCGAGTATAAACCGAGGGGAGACTTTCATGATGATTTTAAAGGTAAAAAAATTTGGTTTGAGTATATATGGTAATTATGCAATGCTATTAAGGAAAAACAAAAAGGTTTAAAAAACAACTTATTTAAGCTTCAATGCTTGAAGAAAAAGAAACAGTACACGTTTAATTTAAATATCTAGCAGGGTTATTCAATAAAAGTTCTTATCATTAAAAATGGTGCTAATTTTGCCCCAACCAATCAGATGTTAGCTTTCAAACATTAAATTGGTTATTGGTTGGGGCAAAATTAGCACCATTTTAAACAATAAGAACTCTTATTGAACCTCCCTGTAAATGTTTTTATAAGACAAAAAGATTCCAATTCAACAGACTGCCTCCAGTTCTAATAATATTCAAAGCAAACAAATGTCACACACTTAAAGGACTGCTTAGAATAAAAAGTGAATTGATCTGTCACTCACATAAGGCTGTTTGTCCTGTACTTTCCAGAAAAAGGCATTAAAAAGAGAAAACATACAAACATATCTAACATAAGACCCCAAACTACTAGTAGATAAAAAATGTTAACTAAGTTTATTTTTTTCACATCTCTTAGATTCAATACGTTAAATTGTAGCTCCAACAATAGTTAATTTATTTCATCTTCTGCTTTTTTGGACTGTATCTCCCACCACAGTTTTTGAGCTAGAGACATGAAATTCAGACGTGCGGGGTATATAGGAGAAGTGACATATTGAGACATTTTTTCCCCATAGACTAAAATGGTAACAATCCTCAAATGTGACTATTTCAAAACAGTTTGTTTCATGGTCATAAACACAAACGCTGATACCCCCAACCCCCCACACAGACACAGGTACACTCACCTACTGACCTACCTTTCCATTCCCATGGAAGTCATACTTAAAGAGTTACTATAGCAAAAAAAACTAATTTTGATCAATCATCAATAAAAGTTAGTTATATGGTCATACATGCAAAAACACTAACCTACCCTTCCATTCCTGTGGCAGCCATACTTAAAGGGTAAATAAAGTTTAAAAAAAAACAAATTTTGATATATCCTAAATAAAAGTTAGTTATATAGTCATACATGCAAAAACACATACCCCCAACCTCACAAGTGTACACACACCTACAGACCTACCATTCCATTTCCGTGGCAGTAATATTTAAAGGGCAAATACAGTAAAAAAATTATATATCCTCAATAAAAATTAGTTTTATGGTTATAAACACAAAAAAGACATACCCCCCTCAACCAGACCCAGTTACACACACCTATTGACCTACCCTTCCATTTCTGTGGCAGCCATACTTTTAAAAGGTAACTATAGTCAAAAAGCTAATTTTGATCATTAATCAAAAAAGTTTGTTTTTTAACGCCCAACTTGACACAGGTACACACGCCTTCTGACCTACCCCTCCATTACTGTTAAATACTTAAAGGATAACTCTAGTCAAAAAATCAATAATCAAAAAAGTTTTTTTTTAAAGCCCCAACCTGACCCAAGTACACACAACTACTAACCTACCTTTCCACTTCCATAGCAGCATACTTAAAGGGTAACTATAGTCAAAAAACAAATTTTGGCCAATAACAAAAAAGTTAGTTTTTTTAACCCACAACCTGACATGGGTAAGATCAACTACTGACCCCTCCATTACTGTGGCAGCCATACTAATTAAATTCAAATAACAAATTTGGATCAATAATCAATAGTTTGTTTTTTTAACTTCCAACCTGACACAGGTACACACACCAAATGAGCTACCCATTTCTTCATGTGGCAACCATATTTAAAGGGTAAATATAGTCAAAAAACTCTTTCAAAACAGTTAGTTTTTTTAGCCCCCAACCTGCCATTAGTACACACCAACTGACATAACCATTAATTCCTGTGCCACTTTAAATGGTAAGTAAAGAACAACAATGTCCTCATCATTAGAGTTTTAAAACCTGCAGCACAAACACACACATTCCCTTTCAAAATGCGGCCTTTCAAGCCAAATTCAAAGTTTATACTTAAACTTTCCCTTTCTAGTTATAATTAACATAAAGAAATGTAGAAAGATAAAAAAAAACAACACACAGCCAAGTGGTATAGGTAGAAACATATGCATAGGCTTCTTTGCCTATTACATTAACCCATAACAGTGGTTACTGGTCTCTAGCAATTAAAAAAAAGAAAAGCAAACTTCTGATTGGTTGTTGCAGATAAACAGCACAGGCTAACATTTGTCATAAGCACAATATGAAAACTCAAGCTACTTTGCAAGGCAATTTTACCCTTTACATGCATATGGAATGAAACACTTTCTCTATTGTAAGAGCTGGACCTTACAACGAAACTGAAGAGAAGTAAATGTTTGTTGTAATTTTCAAATCTCCTGTTTATTTGATAGTTACTGTTTACATTCTGAAACATAGCTCTCGATTTTTGATAATAACCTAAATTCCATTTAGTGTTTATTTGAGCAGTCAGGGTAAAGTCGTTTCTTATTATCTCCCTGCTGTGTAAAAAACAGCTTGAAGGTAGGAAGTCAGTAAGCATTTTCACCAAAATGTAATTATTGAAAGTGACATTTTTACTGCTGGCGTGCCATAAGGCGTACTGTGCATTCAGAAGGACAAGTTGCTGAAATGAAATGGCAGGGTGCTCTGTGACATTTTGACAACAACCCAAACATTATTTATCCAACGACTGGTCTGATATTCTTCTTTACACCCTAGACTATAGTTTGAGCAAAACAAAAATACTTTTTGTTTTCCTGACATCCATTACAATGCAACGTATTTGAATTTTATTTAAAGCCTTACAATAAACACTATGATACATTTTGGCATTTAAGGTAATATTAAATTTGTATAAAACCAAAGCTGCTTCCATACAAAATGGTGTTTTTTTTTTCACTAACTAAAAGGTTTGTACTACACAGTATTTAATGTAATTTTTCTTGGAAATCTGTTGAAATATCTTTTGGGAAATAGGATTTACAATTGATATGAACTCAGCTGTCGGACCCACGTCTCCAATCCCATGCTTACTAATACAGCGAGTAGAAAAGCTGCAGCCATGGTAAATCAGTGACCATAAAAACAAAAGGCTTAAATCTTTAATGCCAGTTTTTTTATGATGTGTCAGTTTACAGTGCTGTATATTACCAACAAATAATATCCTTTTAGGGAACACAGCAAAAAATATTAGCTCACAGTATTTATATATAAAATTGTTGTAAATAAAGAAAAAAATAAGAACACAAACTTATTTTTAAACTTAGTCAACACTGGGATGGTTTTTAAACATTTACATTAAATTATATGTGTTAATTATATTGCCAGCAGCAATGCAGGCAAAAAAATGCTGTGTTAAGTGTTTTGGTAATGAATGGAAACATGGGATTCATGGTCTACATTTCCTATGATTGATAGCTACTTAAATTCCAGAATGCATTATTTGTAACAAAGCAATCGTAACGAGTTATGAAGTTCTACATTAAATGAAGGTTAACAGGTCAAGAAAGGGTTTTCCCCAGGCACCTAATCAGACACACAATGCATTGTTAAGGAACACAAATGAAGGCGCATACATGAATAGTTACCCTCTGCCATCTGGGACATGCTCTCTGCTGCCCAAACCATTTTGTATTTTAGGAAATCCTGGTATTTGGTTTACTTAAAAAATAGAACATACAAGTGTTTTTTTTTTAAATTAAATGTTCCATTTAACAATATAGGTTTATATGACCATTCTACCATTCTTTTCGATTGTGTCCACAAGACATCATATGCAGCAACATGACTTCTGCAGGTGCATTCATGTACAAAAGTCTTACTCAGCCATCCATGTGGGTGGTTCAACATTTTTTGATCAATAGTCACTTGTTTTATTGAACAATTTGATTGAAGTATATAGCAATTGAACAAAACTGAATTAACGAAGGCCACGTTTAGAATGTTAGTAATAAAAAACTCTCACCCTTTAAATGGCATTTAAAGGGTGAGAGTCTGGAACAAAGGGTGTTGGGGTAAATCTGATCCAACAGGCTGCAGAAAAGAAAATTATTCAAAGCACATATTGCACATTTAGATGCAACATCCAAAATTACTGACCATTTGTATTGTGTGTAAAATGGAAAAGGGTGTGACCCTAGGCACATTAGAGTTATTAAATGGCATCTATCAAATAAAACCAGATTTGTAAAAATGAAAAGTGCACTTTCAGTCCTAACAGAAGGAATGCAATCTATGCGAGATTAGCTACAAAATATAGTGACATAAAAACACTGTCCCTCTGTACACCACCCATCTTTCATAATCCCAAGAGAGCAATTTTCAGGAGCTGGGAGGGGAGATGAAATCGAACATACCAGATAGAAACAGTAATCACATCAGTGGAGAGAAATGCAAATCAGAACCGCCCCACAGTCAGAATCAAATCAAATATTTCACCAGTTTAAGGCTTCAGTTCTCCATGTCAAATTTCACACCCATCTGGAAAGTTCTCTCACCCATTTTTTTTTTCTGGATGTCCCATTAACATAGCAGATTCCTTATGATTTTCCCAGCCAATAGTGTAGTTTTCTTTTTACGGCCTTTCTTTCAAAGTACACTGAAATTTTCTACAAAACCAAAGGCTTAGGGGCGAGATTTATCCGGTTGCAGTGTTTATTTCTATCTTTACTTAAATATACTTGGAAAGGCTATGTATATCAATCTATTATAAATTTAAAAATAATTTCTGCATAAACAGTGAAGTTCCACAAGATTTATTTTGTTCATAACATTTTGCTTGATTTAAAACTGGTAAAGTATGTGGCTGAATGCTAAGATAAATAAAGTAGCAACACACCTTTGAGTTTTTGCAATCAATCTGGAACTTCTTGGCCAGTTCACTTTTTCCAACATTGGTGTAAGATTGGTACCGTATATACTCGAGTATACACCCAGGTTTTCAGGCTTTAAAAAAAGCCTGAAAATCTTACCTCGGTATACTCGAGTCAGCCTATCTCCTACCTTGTCCGCGCCGCGCGATCCGCATCCTCGCCCACAGCCTCTGCGCATCCGGTATGTCACTACACAGGATGCCGCAAAGGGAGAGGCGCCGGGTAGTGACATCATCCGGATGCACAGAGGCTGTGAAGCGAGGATGCGGATCGCGCGGCCGGCGGACAAGGTAGGAGAAACTTTTACTTGCACAGGGAATTGGCAAATACTTACAAATAAGAGTAAAACCTTCTTTATTTGTGCATACTGTATGCACAAATAAAGGAGGATTTACCCCTATTTGCAAGTATTTGCCACTTAAGATGTTTGAAAACTACAACTCCCAGTATGGTTTATACTCGAGTCAAAGACTTACCTGCTCCGGCGTCCTCTGCTGACTGACGTCACTATTCGGCGCCCCTGCAGGCGCATCCCGGGGACTGGACTGTGTTACTACAAACCACGCCTTCTGTAAACTTTTGCGTGCATTCCATTGGTCTTACAAACCGCCAATTAACTAGAGACTCCTATCGACTGCCGTCAACAAGCACGGCGTTGGCAAGGCAACCGTACGTTAGCCGGCCAGCAGCAGTATATCGATCAGTGAATGGGTTTGTGACGCAGAAGGTTACAAAGCTAAAGGTGTGAACACGGTGCAGCTTATACTGGTACTGGTCATACTACATATAGCGCCGGACTGGCTGGAAGGTTCACACAGGAGGAGAACTGATCATCTAAATTGACATTCTCCAATTACTAATGGGATGGTGGAAAACTAGGTGAGTCTGTCTGGAGGGCCACAAGTTTAACATCACTGGCCAAGTGAATAAAGCTATATGTACTATAGTACACTAATTCCTGCAGTGACAATTCCAACTAAAGCATGCTGGGAGTTGTATTTTCCAAACATCTGGAGTGCCAAGGAACGAGGCTTTAGTTGCCTTTGAAATGGACAGAATAATTCCCATACAGTAATAACCAAATACAGTACGGCTATTACTGTATGGGACTTCTTGCCATTTAAAGGGCAAGTAAAGCCTCAAAACAATACAGAATTAGCCATTTTCTACCCTCGGTTTATACTCGAGTCAATTACTTTTACTCCTTTTTAAAGGTAAAAGTAGGTATGGTATACTAAAAAGATGAGTGCTGTAGGATAGGGCAATATTTATAGACAAGCTTTCAAAAGATACACTTCTCTCTGCTTCAGGTCAAGCAGTACTAAATAACAAACCTCTTGCGATGTGACCTGTGCATGCAATTTAGATTGCATGCACTCTGGAAATCGAATTGCAGTGCACCGGACACCAGTGCACCTAGTGTGGCCAAACCAATTGGCCAACACTAGTGTGCACTTTTAAACGCGTGATCGGATTGTGGGTTGAAACCTATTAGTGGGGCCTAGCCCTAAAGCAATAAAAACAAAGTAAACACTAGGGAACTATAAATTGGACATAATTAGTTAAAGGAGAACTAAATTTAAATTTGTTTAATCCTAATGTAAAAGCTTTTATCCCCAGAACAGCTATATTGTAAGATACTATAGCTAGTAAATGTAAGTAATAGATTCTGTAACTAAGAAGGCTTTCATTATGTTGACAGTACAACCCATATCGTTTTTAAAGCGCCAAGCCCCCTGATCCCAGTATTATTCAGCTTCTGTTTCTAGTGAAAGATACATTTTCTAAATGCTATATTTTTAGAAACACACAGCCCAAGAATTCACAGGTTTAAGTGCCCCGACTTACTTATAAAACAATACAAAATAGTCTACTGACAGAGATTATTTTTTTTTTGTTTGTTTGTTTCCATTATGTTTGTAGAAAAATATAAAGTTCCTACATAATTTTTCCTTAATAAAATGGTAGTTAGTAAACTGAATTTTTTGCCATGTGTCCAGCCTACCAAAATTACTCAAACAATCTCAGGTGAACATACAAACAACTTTGTCTCTGTAGGACTAAAGGATAGCTATACTTTAAAAAAAATATAAAATAAACCTTTAAAAATGGAAAGTACCTGGGGCAGGGAAGTAGGATTGTTTATTCCTACCTCACAATATCATTTTGTTGAGGAGCTACTGCATTTTGATTTGCAAGGTTAGTCCTGGACAAGTCCTGTATTAAAGATAGTGCTTAAGCCAGAAGGAGGACTATCAAAATCTGTTTTCTTTGGGCTGGTGCTCCTCAAAGAAACAATATTGGAAGGTAGAAATAACTAACACTTTAACTGTTTTATAGGAAAACCTTATACACACGATAGTTCTCCTTTAAAGGTTTATATTCTGTCAAGTAAATTCAGCTTCATGCAGGGAGAGAACAGCTCTAAGATCAGCAATCTTCTATCCCTCTATGCTAAGAGAGAAGTGGAAAAGTGAGAAAGCATTCGATATGTTTACTTTAGTGAAAGATTTTTGTGTTTATAAAGTTGTCTTTTTGTGAAGGTAAACAGGGCCACATTTCCATAAGGCAGAGTGAGACATTTGTCTCAGGCGGCACCCCTGCACTCAAGAAAGAAGGCGGTAGATAGGCAGTGGGGAATTTTTTCCCCCTAGACCAGCGCAATGTGTCCACAAGTGAGCGCCGCCCACATGACATCAACTCTGCTTCTGCTTTTTAAGAGTCAGGAGTCAAAGTCTGTGGCTTCTCTCGTGTGAGCAGATGATTAACAGTCTAGTAGCAGCAGCCAATTATTGTTAACTAATTGTCTGAGGAGCTTCAACGTGATGGCGCACTCCAGAAATAATCAAGGGCGGGATTCAAAAGTTTGGCTCAGGTAGCAAAAACATTAGCCTATTTATAATTTAATTTAACTAAGGTTAGAGCTCATCAAAGCACTGCATAGCTGAGACTCTTAAAGTGCAAATAAATATGCAAGGATTTGTTCTCTTTCCACTAACCATAATATGTCTTTCCAGCAATTTCTCTGTGCACAAATGAGCATTTCTAAATTACAGGGTTCCTGTATACAGGATCCCTAACAGTGTAGATATGCTGTTGAACATGACTCATTCCCTTGGGTTATTCAGATGCTAAGTTGAGAACTGAGCATGTCTGACCCATCCACCCAAAAGCAAATAGGGTAAAAATTACTATTAGGATTATTCCAAGGAAACATTCCGGAAAGCATCCCGTAAAGGAAGAAGACCATTGCAGGACCTGAAATGACAGCTCACTACTGTCCACAGCAAGGCAAAGACAAATGTATGAAAGAGAATATGTAAAATTTGTGTAATATAAATAATAATTATTTTGCCTGTGTGAACTACAGCTTAATTGGGTTTGACAGAAACACAATGGGACACATTTATGGCACAGTGTAAAATTTCTATGCAACACAATTAGGTAAAAATAAATTACTAGTTTACTTATTGTCTATGGCTGAACTATACTGAAGATCCTATCTAAATGAAATGTAAAAAAAATTAAAGGGCATGTCCACCCCAAAACTAAAATTTAACTCACTACTGGCCTACTGTGTAGTGTATAAAAAGTCCTTACCTTACATCCCAGCTCCAAATGGTTCTCCTGTAATGTCCCCCAAAAGGACCAGGAGCCTGGCGACCAGGGAAATTGTTTCCGCCTCTGAGCAGTCCTCTCAGAGGTATTTGGCTTCCTCAGAGCAGCCCTTCCCCCCCCCCCCCCCCCCCTCCCTCTCCCTTCCGTTTTGTTCTCCCTCCCCCTAGTGTAAAACCCCTTTCCCACATATTAGGGCTAGTTCCCCCAGCCCCAACCGCTATAAAATATTTGTAAGAAAGTCCCCCGATCTTTACTTACCTTCCCTCTCTCCTCCGGCGTTCTGAACTGCCGGCAGCCGCGTCTGTGATTGGCTGCAAGCAGAAGGCCGGCATTGCGGCGGAGGAGAGAGGGAAGGTAAGTAACAATTGGGGGACTTTCTTGACAATATAATATAGCGGTTGGGGCTGGGGGAACTAGCCCTACAACATATGGAAAATTATGAAAAGTGGTGGACATGCCCTTTAACTTTAGTAAAGGTTATTTGCAAATTATTATTTTGTGAAAAGTTGGTGACATTTTGTTGATAAATTTTAAAAAATTAATAACCAGTGGATGAATAGTAAATAGTCACCAAAATGTAATTTTAAAACAAGGTCCATTGACCAGCATTTTTTATATTTGAGGGTCGCAAGTATTGATTTTTTTTGGAATTTATGAAATATATCCTTCCAGTGGAACTATGATCTATGAATTATCCCCCCAGGGGCCATTGAACAGCATTTTTTATATTTGAGGGTCGCAGGTATTGATTCTTTTTGGAATTTATGAAATTTATCCTTCCAATGGAAATATGATCTATGCATTTCCCCCCAGTGATTAATAGAAATTTTTTTTTTAATGAACTCCTGCTTTTCTTTTTTTTTTTTTTTTTGTGCTAATGTGGGAATGTTGTAAATTTTGGTGCAATAATTATTGATGCATTCTTTTATATGTCTAGATATGGAAATTAAATAAATGTGATTATTTTTATATTTACTGTGGATGAATACATATTTTTTGATGGACACAGATTCACGGGTTTAACAATATTGTAGCTATATTTGTGGTTCCTATTTCTAAGAAAATCCTGGTGATTACTATCACATATTCAATTATGAATAATAAGGTAAACAAACCGAGCCATTTTTAGGCATAGGCCACAAAGAGCTAGGGCGCCTATTCTTCTCCCTAGCATCTCCCTTGCTGTGTTAGAACTGCTCTATTGTTCTATAATTTGCAACATTGTAGTGAGTAGAGAGCCTGAACTCCACACACTCTACTTAGTAACAAATGTTGCAAAGGTGAAGGAAGGAGGGGGGAGGATGAGCTCACCTAATAGTACTGAGGAGAACAGTTCTAAAAGGGCAACTAAAAGCTGCTGCAGATTTTATAACAGTGGCCCCTGAGACTAGCAGCCATGAGATCCCTATCCCTGCCTCTTTCTTCCTTTAGCCATCTCTCCAATTAGAACTTAGAATAGGTGAGGAGTGAACAATTCAATGGAGGAGACATGGAAAGCAGGTACTGTATATACTGTATATCATGTCAATTCTGGCAGCTGAAAGGGTTAAAGGGAATACTCTGCTGGCACTGAAAGTGTTACAATAGCAATGCTATATGGGTAACTGCTGACACTGAAAGTATTCATAGAATAGTATTCATAGAATAGTCTGTTGGCATTGAAGGGTTAATGGTAATATTCTGCTGACACTGAAAGTGTTAATGGTAATACTCTGGGGAAGTCTGCTGGCACTGAAGGGTTAATAGAAATACTCAGGGGAAAGTGCTGGCACTGAAAGTGTTAATGCTAATACTCATGGAAAGTCTGCTGGCACTGAAAGAGTTAAACATCTCAGATACCACCAAATTTCCCTGTTCTGCCCTACCCTGGCTACTTTTTTATGCCACCTGGCTGTAAACAATTTCTGGGGAGAACACTGGTGCCACATAGTGCATCCACTGAAACCTATCCTGTTCTTCCAATCAGTATTTAATTGGTGACCAGTGACGCTGCATATGCACACGTATGCATACAGTATACACGCCCGCCCCACCTGGTACAGCATGCGCCTCTGACAAACTACTATAATGGTCCTAGTATAAAGAAACATCTACAGCAGCAGTGACATTGTCAGAAGGAATTGAGTGGGGAAACCCAGCTGCAGTTTGGCTCCATGTTTGGGGGGGGCGTGCGTGGGTGGTAGGTCGTCTAGGGCACTAAGATGGCTAGAAATGGCCCTGGAAACACATACTCTGCTGATTGCAGTAAGAAGTGCAAAAGTTTGCCTGTGTTATTGATTTGCAGTAACAAATTAAATGTTAGCTGCAGTTAGATAACATCTGATTGGTTGCTGCAGCACAAGCAAACTTAGATACCTTTCATTGCATCAGCCTCCAGTGTTTTTGATCCTTATTATGAGTATTTCTACTGTGAGGGTTGAAATGGTATAATCTCCTTTTATTATTGCCATGTACTGAAATATCTGGGGGGGTGAAAAGACTTCTATTTCATGCTCCGTAACTGGGTTGATAGGGAAGACTTTGTGGAAATAAGTGGGGATTAAAGTTACCTATTATTTTATTCAAAGCTTTTAATGAATAAATCTAGTATTAATGATGTTCATATAGTAAATAAATTCCCATGATAAACATGGGAATTCTACCTCAGGCTCAGGCCCCAATACAACGCACCAAACCATGCATGCAATTGCGAGAAACGCATGCGTTTGCTCAAAAAGATGGTTATCGCAAAATGGAATCACATGCGCATCGGAAATCATGTGAACTTTTGCATTCCCGCAATTTACATTCTAACCAAAATTACATGCGCAATCGCAAACGAAAACGCATGTGCATGAACAACTCGTGAGTATTTTATTCTTTGTTAAAGAACATTTTGTTGACTGGCTGTCAGCTTATGTAAAATTATTTTCTGTTTAAATTGCATGCCTGAAGCATTTTTGCTTCTGGTGTACTGGGCAAAAAAAGGGTAAATTGCTTACTGAATTTTTTAAGGGGAATTAGTAGTTGCAGGGGGATTGAAAAAGGTTTCTATGGGGATACATTTCTTATGCACCTTTAGGAAACAATTAGCCCCATGTTTTAAGAAACCATGGTTTTCTGTACTGATTTGTGGTCTCTATTATGAGCAGTGCATTATTGTCATGAAGATTGTATGTTCCTCCTTTGTTAGCAGGGTTCCCCTACAGGCTAATTGATAGATTAATAGGCTTCTGAAATTAATTAATGGGATTGTGACATAACCCAATATATGATTTTGTAGAAACAAATGCTAAATTCAAGTCACAGTGCTCAACTGTAATACCTGCTTTGTAAAACTAAAGCTGTTACTGGCAAGGCTTGTAAATGCCGTTATCAACTAAGAGAGAATTCTATTCCATAAACCAGAAAATATTGTATTGTGACTATCTAAAAGGTTGTTTAATTTGTATAACATAAGTATGATATTAATGATTTTTAAATAACTAACAGTTGTGAGTATCTAACGTGCCAAGCATGTAGTACGAGAACAATTCCTACAAGATGAAAGAAAGAAAGGGTCCAATAAGATAAGAAATTCTGCATCCAAGACTTTTTCTTATACTATAAATGAATATGATGAGTAGTCATTCTGTTTGCATTGCTTATTCTGATCATACACCTAAATCTGATTATATAATCTTCACTAATGGCAAACACCCTCTATTTTAGCCATATGGTACGAATAGTAATGGCCCCTATTTTAAAATACGGATATTTCTTATCTGCAGAAAGTATTTGGCACTTTGACTGTGTGTTAATATGAGGAATATAAGAGCCTAATTTTTATATAACCCGATACCAACCTCATTCACTAAAAACAAATAGTCCCAGAAATGAGTGTAAGCCTTAGAATTAAATGCCACTTATACAATATTCAGAAATGTTAAAGTATCTATTAAAAGTACATTATATTGTACAATGCTAAAATAAAATATCTAGAGCTTTATTTAATTTCAAATAAAACTGCTAAGAAATGGTGCTTAATGTAGGACAGTCGGTAAAAGTAATTTATCATCTACTCGCTTCGTTGCTCACGTTATCAGCGAACTCATTTTCTGCATTCATCATGCAATCAGCCTATTATTTGCATATTAATCAGGCAGTGGACCATGAAAGGTCTGTATCCCAGCCAAATGCTGCACTATCTCAGGAGGAACACTCACTAATTATCATACATCAGTGTTGTGATGTGGTAATTGATTAGAACATCTTTTTGTTGCCCCTAGGGAGTCCTGCTGAATGCAGCTTCAGGCTTTTGCCATAGATTTCATTTTATTTATGAGATTCGGAAATCATCCATTCCTTTTTACAGTTTTAAAGCAAAATCATTACTACAGGCATCAGAATTCTGCACAGGTGTGGCAAGGGATCTACATATGCAGCAAAAAAGGCCTAATGTTGTTTGCAGAAGACTAAATCAGCCTAGTGATACAGAAGGTTAAAGCCCTGAAAACGAGATCACCCGGATTGCAGCACATGGTCTGATAGAAGAGCGAGTCTGCAGGCAGGGTCTAACACAGACAGAAAGATGGACCTATCCAGACTGTGTCTGAACTGTACTGCTGCTAAGAGAACGGATTGAATTTCTTAAGGGCAGGTCATTCCTCTGCTTTTTTAGTTATGGAAACCTTTACTTGTGCTATTTGTTCAGAAGACAAGCTGTTAGTTTAGACTTTTTTGTTTAATGAACATCGTCTGTTTGACTTTGGGGTATTAAATCTCAAGTGTGTATGAAAGAAAAAAAAGACTATTTTCTGACTTATACATAAATCGGTGTGTAGATGTATATTAGTACAACTGGTACAGAAGTAAAACAAATGCCCTTTATAGTAATGAAACAAACACTGATTTGCCCTTTATCTTCTATGTGTTATCGGGAATCAACCTTCTAAAAAATCCTCTAGTTTCTTTCTTAAAACTTTAGGGTATATGAACTGTGGTTTTTCAATGGGCAATATAAAGTATGCTATTATGTCACTTTTGGAAATACAGTAGGCACACTAAAACCACTTGCAAGAAAATGAAAATACTTAAATGATAAAAGAAAGTACCAAATTGGTAATTCATTGAACCTGTTTCCTCTGTGATCTACAATATGCCTATAGATCAAGATTTCAGCTTAATATTAAGGTCAAACATTTGAATTGCATCATAACTCTATCAGTAATGAGCAAAACCAGTGATTTCCCAGTAAGCCACTGTACAGGGCACAATACTTAATTCCATTCAAATGCTTTATATTCATTAGATGCTTTCACTTTCATCTTTGTTCTGTGCACATTTTGTGGATGGCGGGAGGGCCTTAATAATGTCACTTCCTATACCAATATATGTGTGGTGTTTGCACTTGATCTGTGACACTTTGTAGTCAGAAACACGTTGTATGTGTTTTGCTCTGTTCTGATCTAAATATTCTCACTTTTTACCAGGAGTAATCCAATACCTGTTTTAGTATGAAGGGAGTTTTAGGTGTCATCATATTTTTATACATCTATTATATAAAGCAGAAATCTCACCTCACAGCCTCATCCCTGAATGACTCCACATAATTGCGACGCCCATGAAGTCTAAGTTCTACAACAAAAAGCCTGCACGTCACTTGCAGAGTGTGATTCCCCAATTCAGTAACTCAGATAAAGGGTCTGGGCTCTGTGCGCTGCCCGACTTCGACAACACAGTGAAAATGTCCACAGTGTTACAACAACAGTGTAATGTACGGCTACACAACTCAGAGAGCTGCACACACAGAACAACAGCTTCTGTAACAGAAGGAACCAAACATTTCTCTTAAGGTCTGTAACACATTACAATTTGTTCCTGGAAGGTTTCAAATATAAACCCTTGAAAGACTGTGTTACTATTGGTGATATGAATGACATTTATATACAAATATAAACCCTGGAAAGACTGTGTTACTATTGGTGATAGGAATGACATTTATATACAAATATAAACCCTGGAAAGACTATGTTAATATTGGTGATAGGAATGACATTTATATACAAATATAAACCCTGGAATGACTATGTTACTATTGGTGATAAGAATCACATTTGCGGTTATTGTCATGCTAAGAAATTTAAAGCAGAGCCTCCTGGAATGTGACCACTCCCCCAAACATCATGGTCACGCTCATACCCCAACCATCAAGGCCACGCCCCCACAGATAACTGTCATGCATTGCAACCATGACCCTAAATGTAGTGCCCACACTACCAGATATTGTGGTCACCCCCAAAAAACCCCAAAAACATTATGGCCCGTCCCCATACATCATGGCTACACCCCCAAACATCCCAGGTCTGTTCCCGAATCACACCTACATACACAAACATCCTGTCATGCCCCCAAACATCACAGGCACACCCCCAAACACCACTACCCCTCCCCTAAATGGCACGCCCACGCTTTGAAATAGCATGGCCATGCCCCCAAATATCACGACCACCAAATGTCACGTCCATGCCACCACCCAGACTGTCCATACCCTAGAATGCAGGGGAGGACTGGGACCTTTTGGCCTGGGAGGGGGGGCAAATAAAGCCAAGTGGTCCTTAACGGTTGCAACACCCACTTTGCTTAGGTCAGACACTTTTTTAAGACCACTATTCCCATTTTACATTGTTGCCTGCTACTTTTTTTAAGTGCATGATATGGTTAAAGGACAATTATAGTCCTAAAATCTTCCCCCTCCCCCTTACAAGTACCCAGGGTTATGACCTGAATTGCTAAGTTCTCACTTCAGGGTAGATTTTCTAGGTCAAGTTATACTTAACTGGAGGGCTGACTAACACTGGCTAATGAACTGAAGTGCTGACTAACACCAGCTAATGAACTGGAGGGCTGGCAAACACTGAATAATAAGCTGGGGGGCTGACTATCACTGGCTAATGAGCTGGAGGGCTGATACCAATGCTAATGAGCTAGGGGGGTAACTTACACTGGCTAACGATCTGAAGGGCTGACAACACTGGCTAATGAACTGGAGGGCTGACAATACTGGCTAACGAACTGGAGGGCTGACAACATTGACTAAAGCACTGGATGGTTGACTTACACTGGCTAGCGATCTGAAGGACTGAAAAAGCTGTCTAATGAACTGGAGGGCTGACAATACTGGCAAATAAACTAGAGGGCTGACAATACTGGCTAATAAACTGGAGGGCTGACTTACACTGGCTAATGAACTGGATGGCTGACTTACACTGGCTAACAATCTGAAGGACTGACAACACTGTCTAATGTTCTCAAAGGCTGACAACACTGGCTAATGAACCGGTGTACCAAGAGGAGGGGTTTCCTGTTCCTTGCCCATGTTAGAGCTAGATGAGTTTGCTGTGCCTTTCAGGAAGGTAACTAAGTAATAGCATCTGTGGCAGCCCAAATCTTTAATTAGAGCCCAGCCTGGGGGGCATTTGCCCCTCAGCCTACTGGGCCAGTCCTCCCCTGCTAGAATGCCGTGCCCCCACCCACCGCAACATTGCAGACATGCCCCACCTATTCAAACCGGGAAGGTTGGGGGTATGGACTATATGGGAATTACTTGCATTACCTAGACTTAAGCACCAGACACACAGTGCCTACATGTCACACACTTCACAGATAGTTACAACTAAAAGAACAAAGATATCTTGGCACTTCCAATTTGGACCAGAAAGTAACTTTATTGATTGGGATCTAATAGTCAATATAAAGCAAGGATAAAGTGTTAAAGTGCAAACAAGGTGACATACTGCTAACAAACGTGCAAAAAATTGAGCATGCTTAATAAAAACACACAACGCTCAAACAGCGCAAAAGAATGAAGCCCAGCTTTAACAACACAGACAAAGAGCCGCACGACACATGCTTCAGAGACACTGACGCCTGTCAGTCACTCAAGTGCTGAGATATTCAGTTGCAATCAACATGTTTTCCCAACGGCAAATTCCATGTAGCATGTTCACAAGTGGGTTCACCACAATATTTGTATATTTACGCTCCAAGTGGAAAAATGATAACGTTGCATATTAAGTTTTGCAATAAACATATGTGCTATACGTCCCTCAAGAAACGTCACCTCCTAAACTAATAACTATTAAATACACAACGTACATTACCAACTGTGCAGTTCTTTTTCCGCCTGTCTCTTCCATCCAAGCCAAACACACACCTGCACGTAAAAAATACTTCACCCACAAGTGTACACGGGCAACGCCGGGTACAACTGCTAGTACCACTATAAAGCAACTCTACAGTTTCATATTCAATTCATATTTTGTTGACTAAGGGGCATATTTCTAAAGGTTACTTAAAATTTTCCCCTTCGTTATTGCTGCCATTTTGACAAATTTGGACTTTTTCGCAATTTATAAAGCACTGATAACCAGTGGCGAAAAGTTATTACCACTACTTTTCACTATTTTGCTTTTCGCCATACATTGCTGCGGTAACCGCAGCGATGTATGGCGAAAAGCAATATATTCACAAAGTCTGAGGTGGTAAAAACACACAAGTGGCCATTTATTAAGCCTGCCAATGGGTCTATGGAAGGTGTCAGTACAGTGTGGAGCGTTTCTTCATACTAATATGTACCCAGGGGGGTGTTAGACTATTTTCCAGCATTTACTGTAAAAGATCTGTGATCACAAAATGAACACCACTATTTTAAATATAATTTCAACATTTTGGTGAATATGTACTCTCTCTATTATATCTACCTAAAGCCATGAATTGTAACTCTCTGCACACCGTATGCAGAGAAAAGAGGCTGCATTCCTCATTGTTAAGATCCTATTAACTGAGGTCACTATTTAATGAAACATCCATCCTTTTCTTGTCTTGAATGCATTTCTAATATTAACCAGTGCACGTTAACAACCTTTACTAGGTGAGAAGCTCTGCAGATTGCCTTTCTCGTACCAGCTGATCTTGAGAGATCAAGAAGATTAATCACTTTGTGATACTGTTAAAAGAAAAAGAAATGAAATCCTTGTTTGTGGTGTAGATTATTCAAACAAGGATATATTCAAACTTACTGTAAACATTTAAGTCCCTAAATGTGGCAAACATTATGCAAGATATGATCTGGGTATAAAAAAAATCCTTAATTAGTCTTTTCCTTTTGTTGTTGCACCACTTTCTTTCTATTCCTATGGGTTTGTCTTTTGCTAAGCAGCATGAGGTTAGACTTGATGGATGATCGCTCAAAATACAGACGAACAATGAGGAGAGCGGGAATCCCTGGGGACTGCACACAGCTGTAACTTCAAATACAGTACTCCATCTCCAGTTTAATAATGAGAAAGTACTAACAGAAAGAATTTCCCATTAAAAGTAATATTTAGTTAATATAGGTCTCCAATAAACACTATTCAGCCAAGAGCGCACAGCTGATGAAACCCTTAAGTATAAGGGTCCTGATCAGTCTAGGAAGAGCTGTTTCACAGGATCTAATTCACATGCATGTCTATTTAATTAAAGTCTCTACCCTATTATGTGTAGCTATGTCAAGCACATTTAATGAATCGCAAACAGGAATGTTTGTGATGGAAATGTTTTAAGAATCATGCTGTTAACTCATCTTCTTGTCTACAATGATAGTGAGAGCTACAATATTCCCCAATCTGTCCTGCAAACTTACATTGGATTTTTGAAAAACGATTATAAATGTTTTCAAATTAATAAGACTGGTGCTATTTGACTACTATAAACAGAGGATTTCCCCACACACTTTGTTCTGAAGTTATACAAGGTGCTGTTACCTACAGACATAGCACACAATCCCGATTTTCAAATGACTATTAGTCATATGAGGTCCTGAGGGGAACTTAAGTCCCCATACAACATTGTCCAAATAGACAAAGCACAATCCTAATATTACAGCAAGGTGTCTCTTACCTATTCTTTTGTTGTAGCTGTTGGTTGATTTGTTAGGCACAAATCTAGTTACAGTACAGATATTCTGCCCGACTCAGTCACTAAGACAATGTTATACTTTTTAAAAAGCCTTTTCTGTGTATCTCACTTCCCCACCATAACATTCCTTTGCTTTTTATAGAAAATATTTGCAGTTTATTTCCTATCCAGAAAGAATGTCTAAAATAAAACTAAAATGTATGTCTGGGGATTTAAAGGGTATGTCCACCATCCTCACAAACTTTTAATAGTCTGTAGAGCTTCGTCCCCCAACCCCTATATTTTTATTTTCAGAAACTTGCCCAAACATTACTTACCTTCCCTCTTTCCTCCGCTGCACTGCCCGGCCCTCTGCTTGCGCAAAACTGCAAGCAGAGGGGCGGGGCCGTGCGGCAGCCAATCATGGACGCGGCTGTCAGTAGATCTGAACGGCGGAGGATAGAGGGAAGGTAAGTAATGTTTGGGGAAATAAATAAAGTTTCTGGAAATAAAAGTATAGCGGTTGGGGCTGGGGGACGAAGCTCTACAGAATATTATAGGGATTTTGAGCTAGGGGGAGGGAGTCCAAAACGGGAGGGGGAGAATGGCTGCAGTGCGCATGCCAAACTTGGTGGAGACAGGAGGCAGAGTCCTATATGGACTCTGCCATCCTCCTGGTGGGCAGTTTTTGGACTTTGGGAGGTGATTACAGGAGAACCATATGGAGCTGGGATATGAGGTAAGTATTTTTATTTACTACAGAGTGGGGCCAGTAGTGGGGGGAATTATAGTTTTGGGGGTGGACATGCCCTTTAAAACTGTCCTCATGGATTCTAGCTGTTTATATAGCATTAATCCACTAACCCACCAGAGATAATCAAACAAAAACAGGTACATTAAAAAACTTCATCTTTGGCTAGGAACTTAATGGAAGAAAACAAGAGCAGTAAAATCAGATGATTATTTAGAATTATTCCTGGTAGACTGTCTGAAAATGGCTGTTACTGCAGTTTATTTTGCAAAGTCTTATCAGGGACAGTTAACACTGGGATCAGGAGGTACGGCCAACATGTGTACACGACCACAAGGCTGTTTGATCTTAAAATAATCAATAATGTAATAAATAATTGATATACACACAACAGATCTAGACAATGCCCTTAACTATACTATAACAACAACCAGCTCAAATATGAGCAACAAATTTGCATGCTTCCTGCATGGTGGGTAAGGGGTTATTACTGATCTTTTAAAGTACTTAAGGTCATACACACAATACAAATCGTATTATATCAATATATCAATTACATAAGACATACATCAGATAACAAACATGTAAGCCATCTTCACACACAAATAATTGTTAATTACCTGAACTTGGAAATCCTTCTTGCAAAGGGTCCTGTTGAGGTGTTGCAGACTGCAGAGCTTAAAAAGAAAATGAAAAATAAATCAACATAGGGAGTAGCAACGAGAATAAGACAGGGCTCAACACTATAAGATATACAGTGTAGACAATACACAGCATAACTATTATCCACAAAAACAACAAGAGAATTATTACAAAGTAACTTTCCTAAGAATTTAAGATGATGAAAACTTTAATATGTAAAGCTATGGCCATCAATCGCACATGTATGAAGCTCAGTCTTGTTTTGTTGGAGATCTGTCCCGTTAGACCATCAAACGATGCCTGATCAACAGCGATATATGGACTATCAGCCGAGACCGTCATCTCTGTATTATTAATAAATTACAATAATGTAACTACCTTGTCCTTGCTGTTGTCCTTGTGAATGCAGAACACTCTGGCCAAGTTCCCCATTCAACCAAAGCTGCATTCTAATAAATGGTTCTCTGCCTTTCTGTGTCAGTTTGCTCCATGGTTTTGGTCTAGATAGCATGTCACTGACGCTTCCCTGTGATAGACCTAATACCTACAAAGGCAGAATAAAAACAATCAAATAAATAATTGGGGACCAACATAATAAATAAAAAACATTTAACTTAAACTTTAAAATTCTTTCTATTATGCTAGGAATAAAAGGTTACATTTAGAAAAAAATGAGGGGCCTTCAGGCATTGCAAGAAAGATAGGTTCCTAAAATATAAATAATTGAACATCCTATTTTTTTGCACAGTCGATGCCGAGTTACAGCTACAATCACTTTGACAAACATAGACAGACATACAATAGTATTTTCTCTATATCATTTCATGTGGGAGAATTACCCCAACCGTAGTACAGATTCAGGGAATTGGTCTGAAAAGCATACATATGCTTTTGAGGGGAAAAAAAATACATTTTTCTTTTCCAATGTGCTAAATCTGCCTATCCAGCATTTTGTCTATGCATAAATAAATGCTTCCTCCTGTTTGTATGATCACTAATATTGTCCATAATGGTCTTGCCCTTGACTCCTGGGTTCATTCAGATGCTCAGTAGGGATCTGAGCATGTTTTAGCCATTAAACTGCCAATCATAGAATTTATTCTCAGGAACATTCCAAGGAATTGTGCATGCTGGGAAGTAGAAGGACCATTACAGAACCTGAAATGGCAGGTTCTCAGCAAAGCATAGCAAAGTGTATGAAATCAACCGATTTTTCAAAATAGAAAGGAATATTAAGAATAACTAGGTGTGCATAATATAAACTAAGAATTCAAAAAAATATTATATTTTTCAATGAACTTCACCTTTAAGGTAAAACCAATCTAAAAATAGAAAAGAAGTAACTAGCGCATGGTGCATAATGCACCAGCTCAGTCGCTGCAGTGCAATGACAGTAAAGATATATGTTTTTAAAGTTGTCCAAAGGGGCTGCCATCTTTTTACTATATTCATTGGGTATTGCACATGTCCAATAGCCCTAACTTTCTCTAGGTGGTTGTGAAGTTAGGAAATGAGGCAAAAATCAGCCCATGGTAAGACAAATCGTCTATAAATGGAGAAAGTTTACAATAGACAGTGTGCGCTAAGAAGAAAATAATAATTTTTATGACTGTTAACACTGGACAAACTGCAGTCAAAGGCATTATCATAGCCTCATTTAAAAGGTAGAGAAGAGGTCTATTAAAAGGGTACTAAAATGAAAAGAATAAAAAAAGCAAATTTTTAAAGGAATAGTTTTCCTAAAAGCTGTCATGGAAAAATGGAAATTACCCAGAAGTCTATGTTCCTTATTTGCATATGCTTGAAGGGGAGCAGCAAAGCCTTATTCTCTCCCTATCTTATTTAATATATTAGTGACGTTTGTCTATAGACACTTCACACTGCAAAACCAGTGGCCTACACCACTAATGATGGCTCAAAACTGGTCTGAAGTTGGCACTCTGGTTTTGCATTCAGCTTGTGGAAAACTGTAAAAAACCTTTTTAGAGGAATAGTTTTCCTGAAAGCTGCCATGGAAACATGGAAATTACGCAGAAGTCTCAGTTACTTATTTGCATATGCCTGAATGGGAGCTGCCGTATCTCCCTATTTTATTTAATTTATTAGTGACATCTATCCAGGCCTATTCATTTTGATATTGAAACCTGTATAAAAATGTCTGTAACATGCCCTCGGCTTATACTTGAGTCAATCAATTTTCCCTAATTTTTCAAGTAAAAGCAGGTACTTTGTCTTATACTCAGGTCAGCTTATACTCGATTATATATGGTAATTCTATTAAGGGGCATGTCCACCCCTAAAACTAAAATTTAACCCACTACACACTGAATAATTCTTACCTTACTCCTCTGCCCCTTATTGTTCTCCTGCAGTGCTTGTTCAAAGTCCAAGAAACTGAAGAGAAGGAGATGTCTTCCTGCAAAAAGGTTTCTGCCTCCTCCTTCTCTTTCGGAAAGTACAGTGACATGCGCAGGGGAACACTTTCCCCCCTACCTCCGGATTCCTCCATGGCTGCCTCACCCCCTAGGTTTAAATGTATTTTCTGCAGTGTAGGGCAGCCCTGCCCATTCCCAACCGCCATGTTAGATTAGTTAAAAAAAAGCATTAGAAACGAAACATACTTACATTGCTTCATTCCCCTAGCGATCCGCATTGCTGGCAGCCGGTCTGTGATCATCTGCCTCTCAGCCAATCACAGACATGGCTGCAGGTCCAATCCCTGTTTGCAAGTTCGGGCAAACAGAGGGCTGGATAAGACTCAGGAGCCAAGGGAGTGTACGTAGATTTCTGATGCTCTTATTTTTTTACTAATCTAACATGGTATTTGGGGTGGGCAGGGGTACCCTACAATATAAAAAAATTTTTTTACAGGGCGGAGATACCCTTTAATTTTACAATTAAAGGGAAATTGTTCCACGGCTTCCAAAAAACTAAGAACCAAGGAAAATTCAAAGCTATGTCTATAGCTGAAAAATTGAGATAGCCTAATGTGCAACTTCAAATACCTTAAAAGGGAATGTCCACCCTTAAAACACAAAACTGGTCAATTGTCAGTTACCTGCCCCAACCGATATATTTTGCACTTTATTACCTGCATTACTAAACAGATATTTAAGAATAATAACTGGCAGAGTAAGCTGGCCCCTCCCTCCATGCAGTAAATCAAGGCTGTGACGACTGACATCACAACCAATGATTGACTGCTATTTCACCTGCTGCCTCCTTTTCACATGCTCAAGCTTATCAAAAAGAAGGTCTTTGAGCAGAGGCAGGAGGCAGATATATTTACCAGAAAAAAAACAAAACACATCATTAAATGTTTGGTTACAAATGCATATTATAACAGTGTTCTCCCCAGAATTTGTTTACAGCCGGGTGGGGTGAAACGGGGAAATTTGGTGGAGGGAAAACATGCTCATTATATAGGTCAGGCTCATTATATAGGTCAGGGATGTCTGACTTTTGTCCCACTAGATGATTGAAAACTATGACTCCCAGCATTCTGTGGTTGTAAAATGCAGGGAGTTGTAGTTCTGCAACATCTGCAGGGAGTTGTAGTTAGACAAAATCTGAAGGTAACCCAGATGTAACATGGCAGCACAAGCACATGTGCCACCCTTTTGCGACCTTGGAGATCTTGGAAAAGCTAGATAACATGCTAAAATAATCTTGCAAGTGTAAAAAAGGGCTCTGGGCTGGGCAGTTTTGGCGGGAGTTTTTACTGACCTATTGGCACACCTATTAAACCTAGATCTAAATTCTTTTAAATCACAAGTGTTCTCTCAAGAATTTTTTTCCAGCCGGGTGGCATGAAAAAATGGCCGGGTGGGCCGCCCAGCTAAAAGACCCTGAGGAGAACACTGTTATAAACTTGTAAAAATAGCAGTTTGGGTTGTGGGCAGATAAGTCACCAGATTATTTTTTGTAAGGGTGGACACAATAAATTGTTTAATTTTACTTAAGCTCTCCTTTAAGGTCAGTTTATAGTTTGCAGATTCCTTAACTAAAAATAAGTAATTTTGTTCTTGGAAAGAGGCTTCAGTTTTAAAAATGATGTCTGTCAAGATGAACTATATTAGCCACAAAACATGCTGGCAGGTCCATTACAGGCCAATGGCATTACTGCTATGCTACCTATGCTGGAAACTGCAAGTTTTTTAATACCCAGTTTCTCACTTGTCTCTTGAAAGCACAGTGTAATATTTGTGATGTTAATGTCTGACACACCTTCACTAAATCTAAGACACAGTCGTTTAGCCTTCTGCACGCTTATAAAGTATTACTTTTCAAAGCAATTACCTTTGGCAATGTTTTACAGACATGATATTAAACGTGCCAACACAAACAAATGTACACGTTCTGACAACCTCATAACCAAATCTATGTTAAACCAGACTGGGAGGGGTGCAGTTGCAAAAGCATAAATTATTAGTATCTGTATCTTAATCCCAACTAATCAAAGAATGACTGTCTACATTTATACACTGCTTAGCTTTTTATTTGATAAATGTTTCATGTTAAAATATATATAAATGGGCATTATTACCTTTTCCCCAAATATCCTTTGGCAAATTCCATTTTTTGCTAGCTTCTCCTTTACTTGGCGTGTTAGTTCTATAGTGTCCACCTCCTGATACATGTACAACTCGTATTGCTCAGGAGTTAGAGGAGGGACAGAAGGTTTGGTTGGCTTAGACATAGACACAACTGGAGAAGAAGGTAGGGGACTATTTTGTGGTGTTTCGCTCCGGCTAGCTCCGGTCATGCTTATTTCTGAGCTTTGAGAGTATGGAGACTCCGCATTTGGCCAATCTTTCCAGTACTCGGAAGAAGAGGAAGGCCCCTGATGTTGATTTCTTTCTGATCTGTTCTGCATAGTCAGTTTGTCTTTCCCACAATTATTCTCCTCTGTTTTTGAATCCTCAGATAATAAAGTATTTCTTCTATCATGTTGAACATTGCTCCACCAATGGTCTTTCCAAACACTACTTCGACCCAATTCACTTTTAACATGCCTAAGCATGCCATGTGTTGAATCCGCTATGTTATGAAGTTCTAATACTGGGTTCTCCTGGGACTCTTTTTTTATGCCAGGAAGGGATTGCAATGTCGAAATTCCAGAGTCTAAGACAGATGTATGTTTTTTTAGGGGCAGGGCAATGGGAGAGTAACTTGAAGCTGAAGAGAGTGAAGATGAGGAGATAAGCTTGGGAGAAATGATTGTTAGATCCGCTTGGGATAATGATGCAGATTTTAAGGCAGGTTCAAACGCAGCCTGCTGTGCTTCCATTTCACGTCGAGCTTGTTGCAGTATGGACCGGATAGTATCATCAGAATTACCACCTAATGATGCTGAAGGGGGCTGAGCCGGCTCAGCTGCAGAATAAAAACAAAGGGAAGAAAAATCTCAAAATGCATTTTAAAACAAATACATATACATAAGTGCCGCTTAACAATAATTCTAATGCAGATTTTCTTTCAAGAAATAGTTTCATTTTGCATTGAAAGATTATTACAAAAGCTGTTTGGGGTAAAATGAACCAACAAAAAGTATTCTAATATTCAAAGCTTGGTAAAGCCCATTGAGTCAGTTTTCACCTGTGACTAATAATGGATCAATTAGGTGTCAGGTGTGTATAAAAAGAACCCCAGTACACTAGACCTTCACATCAACTGTAAGTAGACCTCTGCAAACATGCCTAAGATTCACCCTGAGACTAAAGTGTTGATTATCAAAAGGGTGAAGACCAAATCCACTGCTGATGTGGCGCACACCTTCAATGTCTCTCAGTGTCAAGTTCAGAGGATAAAGAAAAGATCTGAAGAGACTGGAGAAGTTCTTGACAAGCCCAGGTCAGGCAGACCCCGCAAGACAACTGCTCGAGAGGACCATTGTTGGCTCGATAATCCAAGGCAAGCTAATTTTCAACTGCAGCAGAGCTCCAGGAGACCTGGTCACCTGAAATCCCTGTGTCAACCAGAACAGTTTGTTGGATTCTGTCTTAAAATGGCCTCCATGGTCGAATCAGTGCCCATAAGCCAGCACTAAACAAAAGACAATTGAAAAATCATGCAGCATTTGCCAAGTCCCACAGCCTGCTAAAAGGATGGACACTGGAAAAGTGGCAAAAGGTGTATTTTTCAGATGAATCTTCTGTTGAATTACACCACAGTCACCGCAAATATTGCAGGAGATCTACTGGAACCCGCACGGAGCCGAGATTTACCTAAAAACTGTGAAGTTTGGTGGAGGCAAAAACATGGTCTGGGGTTACATCCAGTATGGGGGTGTGTGAGGGATCTGCAGGGTGGAAGGCAACATTGATTGTGTAAAATACCAAGAAATCTTAGCTAACTCATATATTCCCAACCATAAAAAATGCCAAATTCTGCAGCAGGATGGTGCTCCATCGCATACTTCCATCTCCACATCAAAGTTGTTGAAGAAGATCAAGATGCTCCAGAACTGGCCAGCCCAGTCACCTGACATGAACATCATTGAGCATATGTGGGGTAGGATGCATGGAAGACGAAACCAAAGAATACTGATGAACTCTGGGAGGCATGCAAGACTGTTTTCTTGGCTATTCCTGATGATTTCATCAATAAATTGTATGAATCCTTGCCAAACCGCATGGATGCAGTCCTTGAAGCTCATGGAAGTCATACAAGATATTAAATTTAGATATCACAGCACCACTACTTAAATTGCCGACATATTTTTGGATTGGCTGTAGATAAGTAGATAATTTTCTGTATAGGCGACTATACTTTTGTCTTGCAACATTTTGACCTTTCTGTCTTAATTAAATGATAAATCTTTTTTCAGTGAAACTATTTTTTACCAGTACATTAAATATTATTTTGGAGGGCTTTAGCTTTTCATATGAGCTATTTCTAACACCAATTGATCAATTAAAAATCAGGTTAATAGCAGGAGTTACTGCAAAATACACAGGCGACAAGACTTTTGTCAGAAACTGTATTACAAATACCCATAGAACAGAAACTCACAGAGAAATTTTCTCAATAAAGCTAAGATAAGACACCATAGCAGAGCCAATGAAAGGAAACTAGTGGGTCTACATGTGTAGTACACCAATAACTCCAGCAATAAAGCAAATCTCATTAAATTAAATTAAGAACCAGGAAAATCGGTATAAAAAAATCCAGAGACATAGCTTACAGAGACAAAAGAATAACAGACACCTACAAACAACTAAACAGCCTTAATGGAAAAAATCCAGACACAGAGACGCAAGCACAGGGCCTGAAGCAAATGACTTCACATGCCTGTTTTTACCTGCCCTCCCAATCAATTAACAATTAAGACAGAAGTCATGTCTGTCTTTCTATTACCCTAAAACTGCAAATAAATGTAAAAACACTTAAAGGGCATGTCCACCCCCAAAACTATAATCCCCCCCCAGTAATAGCCCCATCATGTAGTGTAATAAAATCCTTACCTCACATCCCAGCTACATATGGTTCTCCTGTAGTCCCCCCCCAAAGTCCCAAAACTGCCCACCAGGAGGATAGCAGAGTCCATATAGGACTCTGCCTCCTATCTGGCCTCCGGGAGAAGTTTGGCATGCGTACTGCAGCCCTTCTCCCCCTCTCTCCACCTCCCTCCCGATTAGGATTCCCTCCCCCTACCATAAAAACATTTACATATAATATTCCCCCTGTCCCCACAGCCCCAACCGCTATATTTTTATTATTAGAAAGTGCCCCAAACATTACTTACCTTCCCTCTTTCCTCCGCCGCACTGAACTCCCGGCATCCGCGTCCGTGATTGGCTGCCGCTCAGCCAGTCACAGACGAGACTGACGGTCCCGCCCCTCTGCTTGCATTTTCTCGCAAGCAGAGGGCCTGGCAATGCGGCGGAGAAAAGAGGGAAGGTAAGTAAAGTTTGGGGCACTTTCTTATAATAAATATATAGCGGTTGGGGCTGGGGGGACAGGGGGAATATTATATCAAAAAATTTTTGGAAGGGTGGACATGCCCTTTAAGGGTTGATGCAATAAGTTGTGCAAAAGTATTCCTGTCCTATTAATTTGCATCCAATCATATGTTTGCTTTAAACTTATTGCTGTTAGATGTTGATAA
This sequence comes from Hymenochirus boettgeri, assembly GCA_019447015.1. Taxonomy (NCBI): domain Eukaryota; kingdom Metazoa; phylum Chordata; class Amphibia; order Anura; family Pipidae; genus Hymenochirus; species Hymenochirus boettgeri. Next base: position 92,120,091 of record CM033470.1, on the reverse strand, counting down.
ACCTTACATAAAGTTTAAGGGATAACTATACTCTAAAATGTAACTTTTTAAAAATGGAAAGTACCTGGGGCAGGAAGGTAGGATTGATTATTCCTACCTCACAATATTATTTTGTTTAGGAGATGATCAAATTTAGATAAGTCAGGTCAGAAAATGTATGTTCTATTGCGCTAAAAAGCATGCAAATTTGATGAAATATCAGTTATAGATCACATTAGTAAAGAATCGCATTAATAAAGGAATCTTATTTTAAAAGCAATCGCATTTAAATGGAATCGCATTAAAGGGTAACTGTGGTCTCAAATTCTAGTAATAATTATACAAATAGCCTTCCATCACACCTTCAAAATAAAACCTAAATCACATCTCTACATAAAATTTGTGAGAAGTTATTGCTGGAAAGGTTCAGCAATGTAACTTCCTGGTTGAAGTCTTCCTGTTTTCAGGACCATGTGACCAGCCTTTGCCTGCATTAATAGGCTTCCCTTCTCAACTGTCAATGTTTACTCCAGGTACTTCCTGATTTCCCCAGCATTAAGTCTTAACTGAGCATGCTTCTTCTCCGGGGTGGAGGTGTGTGGCAGAAGTCAGGTGATGTCACTCAACCTACTGGAAGCAGGAAGTTTGAACATTCACCCCACTGAAATTTCTCACAGGCTCCAGACAGAGATTTGATTGTTGGCTAATTTTAAAGGAAATACTGCAGGCTTTCATTTAGCCTTACTTGTTTTGAGACCACAGTTGCCCTTTAATAAAGAAATCATAGTAAAGAATAATTTATAAAGGAATCACATTTATAAAGGAATCACATTTAAAAAGTAATCACATTTAATAAGGAATCTCTTTAATAAACAATCGAAAATTGTGTGGTTCTGAGTTCAATTAAATTTCAACAGTCAATCATTTTATCTAACAAGTTGAAATGAAAAAAGATCTCGGAAAAATTGACCCATGTATTGAAACCTTAACAGTTTTCATTTGCCAGGTTAGGCCTGGACTAATCCTTTATTAAAGATAGAGCTGAAGCCAAGAGGAAGACTGGCACAATCAGAATTCCTTGGGCTGATGCTTGTCACAGAAACAATATTGGGAGGTAGGAATTACCAGTCCTACATTCCTATCCTAAGTACTTTTCATTTTAACTGTATTTTATAAAAACTTTATACACACAATAGCTATCCTTTAAGTATTTGCAGATGGAGACGGCACAGGTTATACACCTTTATGCTGGGTACACACCATTTAACATTTATGGCCGAATGACTGATAGTTCCATGTATCGGGTGTAAATCACAACTGATTGTGCAGTCCCCTATAGGACCGCACAATCGTGGCTATTTTTGCCAATGGAAAATGGAGTCAAATGCTGATGTGTGGCCTTGGCCACATGTTCATTGTGGTGCTTATCTTGGTAGTGATCAGTTATCAATAAAGCATTCACCTAATTACTAGGCTAAATTAAAATGTAGTGTGGGGGATGAAACAAGCATTTGTCACTAGTAAACGCCACGTGCAGGTTATGCTAACAGTTTCACTTACCAGTTTTCTGCACCTGCAATTCTCTTTTGGCTTGTTCTAGAATAGACTTAATAGCTTCATCGGAGCCAGCCTCAGAGCTGCGGATCCTGGTGGTGATATTTCCTAAATGTGATAATTGCATGGCAAAAAATATATTTAGAGAAGCAGATTTTATTAAATTCATAGTAAAGGAACATACAGGGGATTCAATAAAAAATTGTATTGTTTGAAATGGTGCTAATTTTGCCCCAACCAATTAGAGTAATTTACCATTTGAAAGCTAATATCTGATTGGTTGGGGCAAAATTAGCACAATTTTTAACGATAAGAACTTTTATAGAATAACCCTGATAGTATCTAATTTTATGAACATTTTTGTCTTTTTTTGCAACACTAGTATATTGCTCCCTTTACAGCCCTAATTTATTAAAGCAGTTTAATTGATTTCATAAATATATAAAATGCAAAAAAAATCTGAAAAAATTGCATTGACAACCCCCACCAAAGAACACAGAAATAAATACACACAAGCATGCAGTTGTCAGTAAAGCAAATTTGATTACAGTGCTCAGTGCCTTTTTTTTACCTCTTTCTTGAAACTGATTTCTTTCTTTTTTTCTTTTTTTTTTTTTTTTTTGGGAAACAGGATATTAAATGAATCAACAAATGCAGGATATTTGGCCAGACGGGAAAAGATGGTTGCCAAGTTTCGATCAAGTAAAACTATTTTTAGAAATGGCTGGTTTGAACTCGGCTTTCTGTTGGAAGCACTAATGAGTTGTAATAGTATATCATCTTGGCAACATGAATAATGTACAACCCTGAATGAGTGATACGTTTACATATTTACTATAAGCTGAATTCATTAATAGGAATTTAACTTAGTTTGAGTAAGTACCATTTTGTAGATTTGAGCCCAGAGTGGAAATCACCAAACACACGTCCATGTCCCAAGTACTGCTAGTTTTACATAGCTGGGCTCACAGTAGAGGGGGAAATGATATAACAGCTCTATAGCTATTACCCAGAGTGTAGGCTTTTCATTGTTTAATGCACAGATTAAAACTGCGTGTGATGTGCTGCCAAAGCTGTATTTTATAAATCTTACTCTCTAGAGATCCATTAACAAAATGCTTTAACTGAAACAACAGTAACTCTCATACGATAGAGTGTTCTGTAATGTTCTTAGCGATTTGTTGAAGATATGACCTTGCTATAGAAATTTAAATTACTGTAACAGGTTAAGGGGCTGGAGAAGGCCATTTAGCTAAGCTTCCAGTACAAGCAGCACTTGAAACAGAAATAATAAAAAAAGAAAGAAGAAATAACCTCAGTGCTACAAAATACTTTAACCATATTTATAGGGTAACTGTGGTCTCCAATTCTTCAAAACTAGTAAGGATTATAAAAACAGGTTTCCATTGTTCCATCAAATTAAAACCTAAATCATATCTCTAGATAAAATTTGTAAAAAGTTATTGATAGAAAGTTTCAGCAATATTGCTTCCTGCCTAAACACTTCCTATTTTCAGTTATTTGACTAGCTTGTAGTCATGTGACCAGCCTCTGCCTGCATTTCTAAGACGCCTCTTCTCAACTGTCAATGTTTTGCCCAGCATTTGATAGAATGGCCTCTTTAAAATATGTTGATATATCCTACTTTGTCCTATGAATTAATTACTGTATGCCTGCTATGCTTCTGGATGCCTCATAGAAACTGAGCAATTTAGTGACCTGGTACTGAGCCTGAGCAAGCACAGAAGAAGCAGATAGGCGATTAGCATTCAGTCACTGGCTGTGATGTCAACTGTCAAATCCACAACTGACAGTTACTAACTGGAAGAACCAGGAAGCAGAAACAGGGGCAACAAGATATTGTGTAGGATTTCTGGTTATATTTACATATTTCAGATTTCAAACTATTCCAGTTTAGGGTTTTGTGGGGTGACTTCAGGGGCAGAGGGGCAAGGCGGTCAGTTGATATCACTCAACCACCTGGAAGCAGGAAATGTGAACATTCATCCCAAAATAATTTCTCAAAGGCTGTAGCCAGAGATGTGATTTTTAACTTATTTTAAAGGTAATACTGCAGGCTTTCATTAATCCCTAATTTGTTTGGAGACCACAGTTGCCCGTTTACATTTAACAATAATTGTTTATCCATTATAAACACTTTTTATAATCATTTAGGCATTCTTTTAGTGGGGAACTATAGCATGTATAACATATATATATATATATATATTTTTTTTTTTTTTTTTATTTAAAAAAAACAGTTAAAATGAAAAGTAGCTGGGACGGGGAGGTAAGATTGATAATTCCCACCTCCAAAAATAATTTCTGTGAGGAGCACTAGCATGAAGAAAACTTTTGCCAGACAGCCTCAGTGCATCAGCTCTATCTTTAATACAGGAAGGGCCAGGGCACTAACCTGGCAGATGAAAACGGTACGGGCTCTAGCCTGGGAGATAGGACTAATCAATCTTACCTCCCCGCCCCAGTCAATTTTTACAGTTTAGTTGTCCTTTAAAGAAAAATGAATAAAGGTTTGAAACCTTCTGTCTCACTGATTATATAAATGCTTCTGTCTTTACAATGCTATTGATACTTATTTTAAGTTTCTTTTTATAATTTAAAATATTATTAAAAATGACATATCAGCATCAGGAGTATATTTATACATTATTTATACATCTAACTTTCGCAAAAACAATATACTTTACAATTTTACAAAAACATTACAATTTTAACCTCATCATAATTTTATATTACTAATACTTTACCAACTGAAAATCTCCTTGATCCTATGTAATACACATTGTGTCTGAAAGGTACAATAAGATCTGCAACTAGATGATTAAACTTAGCAAATATTAACCAAAACTAAAAAGTTCTCCATAGAAGAACCAATAAACCAAAAAAGGAGAAGCCGCTTGCTTGGTGGCATCCTTTTTTTGAACTAAGAAGCTATAACTGTAAGCTCATGGTTTGTTTTATACTTACTATATCTGTTTTTCCATCAGATTCCAGGCCAGAATTAAATGCAGCTTGCTTAGTAATTACATTGGGTGCATTATGATTCCAACAGACAGCAGCAAAAATAAAAAGACCTGCTTATAACATACCTTCTGACCCATTTCTTCTTTTCGGTACTTCCTGAAATAGCCTGTTCAGGTTCTGGCCTGGATTTTCTGTTGAAAAACAAGTTTGGTAAGAACAAAACAATAGGGGATATGTTAAATTTGATGTCATGAGCAAAAGTACATGCGAATATTCTCTGGAACATCACATACCAATGAATTTAATGTCTAAGAATGAACAGATTTCAACAGACACCAAGACGTTTTGCTTTTAGAACAACAGTGAAGCAGAAAAATGGCATGAACATTTTTAAATTACTAAATTCCTTTTTTTCAGACTGGCTCAGTTATAACTAGGCCAGTTGAACACAATCTGGGGACATATTGGGGAGAGAAATTATGCTTTCCTCTGCTGTTCTGAGGGTAAGCAGAAGTTCTGTTTTAATCAATCCTTAACCCTATATTGTTATTAGATATAGCACATTAGGAAAAGGAATTTAAGAGGATCCCCCTACTAAAGAGCTGACTTTTGCACACGGCACATCACACTTCCACATTACCTGTGGGAAATCTTTGATCCAGACTTTTATGTGGATGTTTTTATGCTGATTTTTATGCTGATGGAAGAATAAAGCTATTTTTACTGCACTTTGGAAGCACATAAGTCTTTTACACGTTTAATTTTATATGGTTGTTTATTAGCTTATTTTACTGATAAATGAAGTATCACTACTTATCTGATTTTGCCTTTTGGGTGAGAGGAGGACAGCGCAGCTACCAACTCTAGACAAATTTTTCTGTAAATCAGTGGATTGGTGTAGCATAGCAGCAGACCTACGATCGCTAATTATTCCCCAACACACCATAAACACACTTAAACGACGACTATGTATATATATTGGCGTGGGAGCGGCACTCACGTAACGATTATCAACCACCTGGGTGCATCCTATGGATAACGTGTAGCAGTGTATCTGATAACATGTTTGTGCGGCCAGTATTACATTGGGAAGACCACTACGATCCTCTATTCAGTTAGCCCTCAATAATAAGGGAGTGGTGAACCCCGAAAAAAAGATTAGGTATGGGGAGCAGTTGGTGGCTAAGCACTTTAAAAAAAAGGGGACACTCCTTGGCCACCTTTAAGTGGATGGCCATAGACCAAGTTGTAGGAGTTCCAAATGACCTCTGAGAGAGGGAGGTTACTACTCAAGCGAGAAGCCTTCTGGATCAGAAAGTTGGATACCCTCACAACCAGAGGGTTAAATGAGCGTCTTTCCCCATCATGTTTCCTCTAGAATATCTAGATATGGTTGTCCTTTTTAAAAAACTCAGACGTATAGACTCCGGTAGCATTCTATAATTGTTTTAATAGTAGCCTCGTCTACAAACATAGCGTATTAGCCATATAAGGGGGAGCTTAGTGATTTTGTATCATTCCCTCTTCATAGTTAACCTAATTGGCTACACAGGGTGTAGAGGAAAAGGATGTATTGGATTCGTAACAAAATAATAATTTTTTACTATCTTTTGTTAAAGATTATACATTTGAGATGTTTAAAGGTATTGATGCTCTCCAGTTACTATGTTAGTTTTAATCTATGTTTTAATTGAATTTTTCTAAATAATGTTTAGGCACCTAGTATTTTTAACACTGTTCTACTTATATTATTATCCCCTCAGCTTCTTAACACATTATGTGATTATTAAGGTATTGTTATGCGTCTTTGTATCAATTGCTGCTACATTGTAATAACTATGGGCATGTATGTAGCACTTAATATGTACCTAGCACCTTTATGATAATATTCTGTATGCACTGGCACTTTAAGTAGCGAGGACATACCATAAGGGGTTAATGTTGACACGGGGGTGGGGTTGTGTGAATGGGGCGTGGAACAAGCATTTTACATTTTGCACTGCTTTTTGTGTGTGTGGTAACATCCTGAGGACAGCGTAAAAAGATTTACGCCGAAACGCGTAGGTGTACTGATGAATTTGCATATATATATATATATATATATATATATATATATATATATATACACATATACATATACACACACACACACACACACACACACACGGAATGTGTTTTGCTATAGCATATTCTAAAGCTGGGATAGGCAACCAGTAGATCTCCAGATGTCTGAAAACTACAACTCCGAGCATGCCCTAACTCCAGAATTGTTATAGAGGAATGCTGGGGGTTGTAGTTCTAAAACATCTGGAGATCTACTGGTTGCCTATCCCTCCTCTAAAGCTATAGAAATACACATTGAAACTGTCAACTGAAAGAGCACAAACTACAGTACTGGCTTTAAATTAATGCCTCTCTTCTAAAATTCAATTCTGGTCTTAAGTAAGCACATAACATAAACAATGGTACCAGTTTCAATTCTACCATACTTTGTCATGCCAAGAAGGCCAAATCTCAGTCCAGCCACTTTAGGATACAAGAATTGGACAATCTAATTGAAAAGTTAAACCAAAATTCTGCTTGTTTACAACTGTTGTCTTAAAACTAATGATTGATCACAGACCTGAAAGTATCCATTCATAGAGACAACCATCCCTTGCGACAGATTCATGGACAGAGGAGCTGTAGGCAAGCAATGCTTGTCAGAACCTTATAAGTGTAAAAAGACTTCCTGTAACTTGTAAAATCCTAACACAATGCTCAATCGCTGAAATGACTGATTTGTTTCTAAATAAGAATCTCTGAGGTAGATTTATCTATACCATATATTATGATTTAGGCAACAATATGATAAATCTACAGTGATTATAATTTGCCCTGAAACATGCTGGCAACCCAATTCAAGTAAAGAACAATTTACCAAGGGATAAGTGCAAAAGTTTTAAAAGAGATTTGTGGCAGTTACAAATGCTGTGTCACTGCCGTTGCACACATAAATCTCCCTAGTATACTTGATCGGGTTTTAGGTCAATTAAGATATTGAAGGTGCAGGTCTAAAAAATTAGACCCATGCATGTCTCTAAGGTGAAATCATTACCCGAGAAAAAAGATAAATGACAGTAAAAATAATATAAACTTTATGATAATTCCTTATCTTGTTCTCTTTAGGTAATCATATCACATTACATACATAGTGCATATAACTGATATTTATCTATTGACCAAAAAACAATTATAATGTAAATTGCACCATGGAAATCAGTTGATTGAGTATGTCTGGTGCTATATTAGTGAGATGCCATTTACAAATGCTAATTTCCTGCAAAAAAGACCTGTGCCGTAGCTGCAATGTAGGATTAGTGGCCTTTCTGCCAGATGGATAAGCCGGAGGAATGATTGTGCTCTGCCAATTATTTATACTTTATGAATTGCCTGTTTTAGGTGACAATATGTGTTGGGGCCATAGGAAAACAACTAAAACCTTTATGTACTGTATATGTCTGCCATTTTTAAGTCAGGAATCCATCAGTTTAAGAAAGAGATTGTGTGTAATGAATTTGCATTGTCAATAAGTTGTTAAAGGACAACTATACTCACCTCACCCTCGCTCCTCTTACTCCATAGCTGCATAGTACCCAGGGTGAGGACCTAAAATCGCTAAGTCCTCACCCTGGGTACTTTCCCTAACTCCTGCACTACTTACCGCAAATCTGCTTCGCCGATCCACACTGTTCCACCTCTCTTCTACTGTCAGTGACAGTCGCGAGGCAGCCAATTGGAAGACACGCCTCCTTGCAGAGCGTATCTTCCTATTGGCTGCCTCGCGATCTGTCACTGAAGCAGGAAGAGCAGAGGAATGGAGCGATCGGCGAAGCAGATTTGCGGTAAGTAGTGCAGGAGTTAGGGAAAGTACCCAGGGTGAGGACTTAGCGATTTTAAGTCCTCACCCTGGGTACTATGCTGCAGTGGATCGGGGAAAAGGTGAGTATAATTGTCCTTTAAAGGTGATTTATACTAAATGGAGCACATTTCTGTAATATAAAGTAAAGGCAAGGGAATTACTTAGATCTGTTTTTGAAAACCAAATCCCCCCCCCCAACTTTAGACATTCTGATGTGGCACATTTGGTCACCAAGTTGGGTAAGAAGTGAACACCAGAGAAGTGGCAGAGCCAGCGACATCTGAAGGATGATGTTTTCCCACAAGAAAGGTTGAAACTTATCAAAGGAGGTAACAGGAGTAAGAAGTAACAATCTTAAACTTTTGTCTATAAGATAATTTTTTTTTCAATTTGGAGGTTTAGAGTATAGATCTCCTTTACCTTCACAGAAAATCAGCAGTCTTTGGCATAAATACATATACATATATATACACATACTGTTTCAGAGCCAGGCAGTGATAGCAATTCAACTGTCCTGTAAGGTAAATGTCTATAGGAATGCAGTACAGAAAGATTAATAGCTGCAGCCATGTCCACATTCTACAGACAACTTTTATAAAAGCAACTTGCGTTTTAACCTGTCAAACCTTAAGCACTATAATAAATCGATGTAGAATACTGGGTAGGACAAATCATGCTTATGTCCTGAAACTTAGTTTAAATATCAAAATATACATTTTCTCATTCTGAATTCTCAATAAAGACCAAGCAACATTTTAACTCCTATAATGCACACTCCGGGCAATGTAAATTCTTCTTAACTTCCCGAGATCCTGTGATGCAGTAAATTGACTACATAGCAGGATCTTGGTCAGGTAAGATGCGCTGCTTTGTGTCTTTATTTTAGAGCCGTTAAGTTTTGCATGGTAATGCAAAACTTAACTTTGCCTATAACATAGGTCATGCTGTGCTATTTTGCAGCAACTGCAAAATTTGTGCAAAACCCATGCCCATCGGATGGCATAGGATTTACACTAATTTGGCTGGTTAGCAGACGATAGTGCATCTCCTCCAGTGTTAGCAATTTATAACTTTGTAATGAAAATGTAGCTTTATCTTATTACATGTTTTATTGGTGAATGAAATGTATGAAATAAACAGTATAATAATCATTAAAATGTCTCACCTCTTTGCCTGCCTTGTATGCTGCGCAGCGCAAGAATATTCTGCTCATCCGATAGAAACTGTTTCATCTTATGGAAGGGCTCCTTTCCTCTTACAGTTAGTTTATTCCATGGCTTAGGCCTAGCCAGTATCTCACTCACAGAACCCTGTGAAAGTCCCAAAACATAATGTCCAAAAATGCGCTGTCCAATATTGTGCTTGATCAACTGTTCTTTTACTTGACGTGCAATTTCCGCAGTGTCTATCTCTTCTCCTTCTGAGACACTGCCAGCACTTTCAGATTGGCTGGGAGATGGGGCCATGCCATTTATATCCGGGCTTGGTTGTTGCAATGGACTTTGGGAAGATATGGAGTTTGTGCTGAAGTGTCCCGAAGAAAAAAGCATGCTTGTGCTTCCTGTTTCCTGCATTGCCTTGGAGTAGAAGGTCTGCATGAGCTGTCGCTGGAGAAGTGAATTTAGTGCAAATTTTCCTGTGGAGGCCATGGTTAAAGAAGGGCTTGCAATAGATGAACTGAAAAAGTCTTGGCTTAAACCCGTTGGTGAAAACTGGTGTGTACCATTGGTATTGGAAGCCTGCTCCCCTGTGTTGCGGAGCAACTGAGGGGGAGGGGAGGCCGGCAAGGTTGCAGGACGCTGAATTTCATGCTGGTCTTTCCCTTTTCTCCTGGCTGACCCTACAAGAAAGGTCAAACATAATGCATTATGGGGGATTAAAAGGGAAAAACCAAAATAAAAACGCAGAGTTTGCCCCACAATCTAAAAAGTGCATTTTTTACAAGGGCCAATTAGGTTTTTAAATTGAATTTTCAGAAAGCCAAACTAGGCCCCCAAAACAAACAACATGCATTTCATGTTTGTACCTTTCTTGTACAGTTTGTTACAGCCTGGAGAACATCTATGTTAATTGCACTTAATCTTTTCTACAAATAATAATCTAAACATATACCGTAACAGCTTATGCTTAGCAATTGAGATCACTAATAGCACATCATCAAATCAATCAGCAATAGGTGCCCTACAGCAAACATTTACATTTAAGTACAACCAGGTTCAAAGAACTGAAACATATTGATCTGGCAGTATAACACCAAAGGCATTAAATTCATTAAAATAATTTACTATAGCCATCTATTATTCTTTATGCTAACTGCATTAGTGGTCAAACAAGAACATAGATGAAAACCTGTCAGGTAAACGTTATAAACACCCTATACAAGTGGTAAAATTAACTCAAAACCCCACAAGCCTGAAAATATATGAACTAAGAAAAAGAAACCAGAAACTGGCCAAAACACAGCAAAATAAAACAGATAGGGGCCATTCACTAAGATGCAACAACACCGCCAATATGCAGTTAACATAAAAAAAACTCCTGGAAGTAATTAAGCAGATAACAGCTATAAAAATGCATTCATGCGGAAATATTTCCTCCTGCATCTCATGAACAATGTACTATAGCATGAAGGAGGGAGAAGAAACAAGCTCATAACATTGTACCATAATAGCCTACAAATCTGCCATTTTCTCAGGTAATTACTCTTTTTTTAAGCAGTGTCACTAAGGTCCTGAAGATGCATTCTATTATCCAGCTTGCACTCTTTTCAAGTCAAACATTATTCACAGATTCTGTTGTTCATTAATCTTGCTGTCATGTCTTTAGCCCAGGCTCTCACTGTGTGCTCATCTTGTTTCCTATCATTTTTCTTTATCTACTAACACAAACAAAGCAAACTTACCACTCAGGTCGCTGTTTGTGATGCGCAATGTGGCATTTTCTGACTGCAGGGATCGGTTCTTCTCCAGTAGCAGCACATCCAATGGCTTTGATGAATCCTAAACAACACACAGCTTGGACTTAACACTGATATATATGGGCTGGCCTAAGCGGATTCATTTATATAATAATTTCCTAAAGGTTTAATATAAATAACGCAAGCATAGTTTCTCTGGATTCTTATTCATTGGAAGTTGAGGTATCCAGCACAAGCTAACAATATTCATGCCAAGTATAGGGTAGAAGACAAAAAAGAGCAAATTATTCCTTTCATTCAAAAAATCTATGCACAACAGAAAACAAACTTGAAATACTTTATGCATTTATTAACAGCCCCCCAGTTGGAGGAATAACAGCCCGCCCAGTAATGGAATAAGCAAATTTCAGACCATGCTAAATTTAACAGAGAAATATTTAAATAAAACCCACTGCAACTTGTCTGTGTGTGTATATATATTTAATAAAGGGTGGCTACTACACCTAGCCCTAGCATGTCATTGTTAACCTGTTACAGAAGTCCAACAATACACTTCGACAAGCCCTTTTAATAAGAAGCGGATTATTACTACTCTAAACTAACTGCAAGTCCAAGCCCTTGGATGTCAAGTGTCACTGATGTGTAAGTATGACTAAATAATTACTTTAACCATATCAACACCAAGGACATCTATAAAGCACAGATTAAGTAAAATGTTGATTTTCTACATCACTGTCTAACCTGCAGTAATCTAGCTGTACTTGACCAGTAGTTTGCATATGAAGCATATCCCGTACCTGTACACCAGATCCTTCAGTTGGGGCAAACTCCATGGACTTCAGAATACTGTAAAGCATAAGGAAGAATTGTCTGTCTACTGCATATTTTCAATCTCTTCATTCAGATATTTTACACTTAATTTTGCCCATACTATATACCCATAACTAAACACGATCGCATAATGCACATTTCTGTCTCTAACACTCCTTTAATGAAAATCATTTCCTAATGAAACAGAATATGATTTGGTCCTTGGACAGAACAACTCATTCTTATGGGTCATTTAAAATTACATTTTATCCCCACCAGGGTATATCACAGCATAATATTAAATGTTAATAAGGATATAACATTTGAATCTGTCAGAAACTGTATACATTTTATAGCAAAGCTGGAAGCAACATAAATTAGCATTACAGTCATATAAAAACAGCAATAACTTGACGATAGACCCCAAAAACCAAGTGACAAAATATTTATATTAGTGTAAGTTACTATGAAGCTATAATTCATTTGAGTGAAAAAAACTCACATATTGGACATTAGAAAAAACACCAGATATTAACAAGTGGAGGAGGCAAGAATGCAATGAAGACTCTCCCACTAAACATACATGCATTTCTGTGTGACTGTCTTTGGAGAAGCAAACATGATGGAAGTAAAGGATTGGTCCAGCCAGGCTACTCGCTGTATAGAATCCTTAAGCTAGTTTCATACGAGCGGCATGGTTTTGCTCGCGGAGTAGTATCCTAGCAGATACCACAAGGTGACTAAGTGGTTACCGTTGATGTAGCACTACATGTAGAGGTTTTCCATTTGCTTTAAAGTATGCTACATTCTAAATCATTAAAACTGAAGGAACTTAATGGAGAAATAAGGATATACGATTAGAAACCGCACATAGTGTACATAAAGTTTAAAGACACTAAAAACAGCCAAACAGAACACCCCTTATGTGTTTCAGGTCTCCAAAGAACTTAAACCATGTAAACTTTATTAAACTACACTGTGGTAAACTAAACTGTGTTTCTTATTTCTCCATTTAGCTGATGTATCTGCCTTTTCCAATGGGCTTGGGGTACCTGGTTCCAGACCAATGCCTATTTGGGAAACTACTGAGCACTGTATATTTTACTCCATCAGATGGTTTATCACTTACTTGCTTGTAACCAGAAGTAAATTTATAGAAGAGATTTGCCTGGCTTTCTAACACACGGGTCACTAATACCACTTTGTTTTGGGTATGGTGTTTGCTGACCAAATCATACAGAGTAAGAAAAAAACAGACATGCTGAAAAATGTTTTTCGTAGCAAATATTATTGGACTGATTGCCAAGTGTATGGACTCCTTACAATAAAAAAGAACAATATTTACATTTAGCATTATCAGACAAAAATACACAACACATCTGCTCACAGCGACAACCACAACCCATACAAATTAATAACTTTGGAAGAAAATTAGGGAAAAAAAGGCAAAGATAGGTGAAGCTTATTTTATTAATATGACTGCATCTTTAATCAGACATTTGGTGTTTGATCCAACACAGTTTTGATCTCTGTGCTACAGAAACTTAGGATGATCAATGTACATTCCTGGGCCCCGGTACAGTAAATGTTTATAACACAGACATAGTGGTTTAGTTACATGCCTTGTTTTAACTATATAAATCTAACCACTGTTTGGAAGGTTCTAACTAGCTAGCCCTTACCGTAGCTTTGAATTCAAGGGCAATGTTAAGCAGGGTGTAGATCTAGATATAACGTTTTCTTTTGTGTACATATATAGCTATGAAACATGAAAACAGGAAACAAGCAAACAAAATAATAATATAATATATATATATATATATATATATTCCATTTCACTTACTTAAGCTCTTTTTTTATTTCTTCATAGTCAGCCTGAACTTTAAGTTTTTCTTCAAGTTGCTACACAACAAAAAGTATTTAAATTACTGAAATGGCACAAATGGATGTAACATTCCAAGATCAATGCAATGGTAAAAGAACAGTTTTCATACATATCAATAAGATGCCTGTGAAGGTTCTCATTCATCCAGGTCATGGTATATCTGTTGTATTCAATTAGATCAACTGGACTTGAAATGTAGTTCTTGAAGACGTTTCGCTAGTCATCCGACTGGCTTTCTCAATTCAGAATGACTTGTACAAGATTGTGGCCAACCTTTACATGGAGGAGGTAGAAACACAGGCGCTTAATACCTTTAAGGGCATAGCACCCAGCCACTGGTTCAGATATGTTGATGACACCTGGGTTAAAATCCACCAGAAGGAAGTACAAGCTTTCACAGAACACATTAATGCGGTAGACCAAAACATTAAATTCACAAGGGAAGAGGTACAAAACAACAAACTGGCTTTCTTGGACTGCTTGGTAGAAGTTAAGGAAAATGGTTAACTGGAAGTAGAGGTTTACAGAAAACCAACACACACAGATCAGTATTTGATGTTTGACTCCCACCACCCTTTAGATCACAAGCTGGGTGTCATCAGAACCCTGCAACACAGAGCCGAGAACATCCCCACTAGCACAGAGGCGAAGGCTAAAGAAATGAAACATCTCAGAGGAGCCCTTAAAACTTGTGGATATCCAGACTGGGCCTTTGTCAAAAGAAGTAGAAGGAAAGAAAAGAACACCTATATTAAACCGGGGCACCCAGTGTTCTCCCTGTCAGCTTTTCCTTTCAATTTCAGATCTGCTCTCCTTGTTCTGTTGTAATTTGCAACATTGTATCTAGTACATAGCCTGAACTCCACACACTCTATTTAGCAACAAATGTTACAAATGAACTGAAGGTGAAGGAAGGAGGGGGGAGGATGGGATCAGCTAATAGTACTGAGGAGGGCAGTTCTATAATGCTAAAAAGGTAAAAGCTGCTGTAGACTTTATAACAGTGGCCCCTGTGACTAGCAGCCATGAGATCCCTATCCCTGCCTTTTTCTTCCTCCCATCCAACTCTCCAATTAGAACTTAGGGGGCGATGCAATATTTTTTTCCGACGCAGCTTACCTGCCCGAGTTCCCGCGATGCAAAAATCCCTGTGCGAGATTTTGTACATCGCGGGATCTCTGCCAGGTAAGTGCGCCGGCTAACGCCTCCTATTCAGTGGCGTAAAGTTTCGCGCTACATGGTAGCGCAAAACTTTACTAAGGGCGGTTTTGCATCGCCTGCGCCACGCTATTTCCGAGCATTCTCGGAAATGGCGCAGGCAATGCAAACTCAGTGTAAAACCCATGGTAACCTGATGATACATCGGATTGCGTGGGTTTTACACTGACTTGGGCATTTTGCGCCCAATATTGCATCGCCCCCATAGAGTAGGTGAGGAGTGAACAATTCAATGGAGACATGGAAAGCAGGTACATACTGTATATCATGTGAATGCTGGCAGCTGAAAGGGTTAAAGGGAATACTCTGCTGGTAATTAAAATATTAATAGCAATAATCTAGTAAAGTGCTAGCACTAAGGGTTTAATGGCAATACTCTGGGTCAATGCTAGCACTGAAATTACTAGTAGGAAAGTGTGCTGGCACTAAAGGGTTAAATGTAATACTCTGCTGGCACTGAAGGGTTAATAGCAATACTCTGGGGAAATGCTGGCACTAAAAATGGTAATGGCAATACTCTTGGAGGGATAGGCCACACTACTGCAATTTTAAGTGCAACCGGATTGCGTTCTGATGACGCTACAGCACCAAAATGGCTAGAAACGGCCCTGCGGACCACCAAGGAAGTCGGGTGAGTCCCGGTTGGGAAAACAAAGTGATTGTTGTGCGACAGATCTGGAGTATGAACACCCAGATCTCTTCATATCTAGTGGAACCTGATACTATTTGCATAGAATCAAGGGAAATACCATTGAGAACACATGTTAATTGGATACAAGAGTTTGCACATTTAAGATCTCTGATAATAACTGCGAGTCTGGGTTGTTAATCATATGAATCATACAGAGAATATAGAATCTGCATAAGAAGAGAGTGGTCCACAGTATCAAAGGCAGCCGAGGGGGTCGAGGAGAATGAGGACCAAGAACTGTCCTTTGGCTTTGGCAGCTTGTAGGTCATTTGAGACTTTGCAGAGGGCTGTTTCAGTTGAAAGACCCGGTCGGAACCCTGACTGCAATGGGTCCAATAAGTTATTAGTGTGGAGGTATTTAGAAATGCATGTAGAGACAAGATGTTCTAAGAGTTTTGATGCAAACAGTTAAAGGGAGACAAGGCATTAGTTTGAGAGACAGGTAGGGTCCAGAGAGGGTTTTTTAAGAAGAGGTTTGACGCATGCATGTTTAAAGGCAGAAGGAAAAATCCCAGAGGTCAGGGAGGAATTAAAAATGTGAGCTAGAGCTGGGGAAAAGATTTTAGCGCAGTGTCTGAGTAATATTTCCCTTTCAGAGTAAGGAGGGCATGGAATCAAGGGTACACATTGTAATTGGCGAGGACAACAGGAGGTCAAAGACTTGAGAATGGGTAACGGGAAAGATTCCAGAATTGCAGGTGGTGGGGAAGGCAAAAGAAGGCAAGAGTTTTCCTGGGGTGAGGGGATTAGAGTGCGGATGTCATCTATTTTGTTTCAAAAGTAGTCTGCAAAATCCTGAGGAGCATTAATGGAATAAAGAGTGTCAGTAGACGAGGGCTGCAGAGAGTGTTAAATAGACGACGTAGGTTATTTTTGTTATTTTTTATAAGTGTGTTATGTAGGAGTGTTGCTGCTGAAAGAGCCGAATTAAAGGGGAACTGTGGTCTCCAAACAAGTTGAGTTTAAATGAAAGGCCAGTTTCCTGCCTTTAAAATGAGCCATCAACCACCTCTTTACGTGCTCCACAACCCAAGATATAAAGAAATTATTGACCAGAAAGTTAATGGGTGGGAGGCTGACATGTGACATTCCTAAGGCTGCTCCTCCACCTCGCTGCCGGCAAGCACAGCCTCAGGCTTTAGTGACAGGACAGGAGACAGGAAGTCCCTCCCCCTCCCCACTGTGTGAAGATCCCCACAGAGAAGGTAAGGGAATCTACCTACAGCCCTACTCTCCCACTATGTGAAAGCAGCCTTTTCAAGCTTTCACACTATTTTCTGTAGGGGGTCTGAGTGGCCCACGGCACCCACAAGTGGGCGGGGCCACATGGGGCTGTATGGGAAGGGGCCATGGGGTCCATGAGTGGGAGGGACCAGGGGGCTGCAAGGAGCGGAGGGGACACAGGGCAGATTGACTGTCATCCACTGACCTGGTTTCAGAGCAGGAAGTGCTGGGGACCAGCACTGCCATATCACACACAAAAATACAAATATCTTCAAAACTATGCAAAATAAACAATGTAAGTCATTTTTGCACCACAGTTCCCCAACTTCCCCTTTAAGACACAACAACATGAGCTTGTAGTGGTTAAAGTCTGCCTGACTGCATGACTTTTTCCACAGCCGCTCATCTGCACGAGTACAGTAGCGTAAGAACTTGGTATCTGAGTTGAGCCAAGGACGGGGGTTACCGGGGCAACGTTTGTGAGTTTGTAGGGGGGCAAAGGGGTCAATAGTAGTAGATAAGATAGGTAAGAAGTAGATAAGAAGAGTTATACAAATGTATTAGCGAATCAGGATAAAACCCTGGTACCGTCGGATGGGTACTGTGTGTACCTTCGTTTTCCTAACGAGCGCACGACCGCCGAACGATCGGGTCGGCTGAACGCTCGTTCGCGAAAGAGCGAAAATTTCCTTCGGCCGCGCTAGACTTCCTATAGAGGAGCCTGCTGCGGATCCTGTCTGTCATCTTTCACTGATCTGCACTGTGTATACCCAGCTTTAGAATCAGACAAAAGGGAAGCAAGGCTAGAACTGAGAGAAGAGGATAGAGACGGAAGGTCCTATCACTTTAATCAGGGCTGAAGGTAGCTCATGGAGCCTACCCAGCCAGGTGTATACTAATCTAACAGCTATCTTTTGTAGCCCTTATGCCTAACTACAACTTATCAGAACAGAAGCTAATCCAACACTAGGCTGCAATTCAGATCTCTTGC
This sequence comes from Hymenochirus boettgeri, assembly GCA_019447015.1. Lineage (NCBI taxonomy): Eukaryota > Metazoa > Chordata > Amphibia > Anura > Pipidae > Hymenochirus > Hymenochirus boettgeri. The sequence goes on along the minus strand of CM033470.1, from coordinate 92,101,936 downwards.
ATTTTATAGTGTCTCCCATACACACCTTTAAAATCTGATTGGTCTAATTTAAATCTTGAATCTGATTGGATTGAGGGTATTGGACCAATCAGATTTAGGGGTGGGGTATAGGATTGTCCAATACCCAAGATCCAATCAGATTCAAGATTTAAATCAGACCAATCAAATTTTAAAGGTGTGTTTGGGAGACACTATAAAATGCAAGAGATCTAAATTGTAGCTTAGTTTGGCTTAGCAGCTATGCTGATATGTTGTAGTCTTGTATTTAGGCATAAAGGCTACAACAGTTGGCTGTGGGTCTAGTATATATCTGGCTGGGTAGGCTCAATGAGCTCCCTTCAGCTCTGGTGAGCCTTAGATCCTCATTATTTAGTAATAAATATTAAAACAGCACTACTGCTGGATAATTCTCTATTTATGTTATTTTAGAGCAGGCCCTATCAAAAAATCTTTATATCTTACATTTTTTAAATTAATGAACTAGAAAACTGATTTTCTTTTTTTTCTGGTCAAATTCCTTTATATATATATTTATAAAATCAATCAAATATATTGCATACCACTGCCTATATATATATATATATTTGGTATTCATGTGTAAACATATAGCTTTTATTCATTCTGGGCTTTGAAAAATAAGATTTATAAGGAGTCAAGAGACTTAGGGAGAGTTTTCCCCACAACTCCCTTGCTCATTATGCAAATAAGGGAAAAGAGACTTCTAGGGAATTATAATTTGATTTTGCATTTCTGGTATGTTAATTAGAATTTCCCAGCAGAAAAGACAGCAGTGAGCATGCTCCAACCCTAAACCAAGGCAGCGGTCAGATGATCAGGTGATCAATGGCTGCCTCCATAAGGCACATACAAAATGGAAGACCACAGTTCCCCTTTAATATAGGGAGATTATTCGGGGGCTGAGTATAGCTTACAGATTCTGTATCACCTGTAAAAGATCAATGCTGTGTCCAGCTTTGCGGCCACACTACAGTGCAAAGGAAACGAGAATAAAATGCGAAAATGCAATGTTGCGATGCAATTCTGCCAATATTCCCTTATCGCAGCACATGCAATTCGCAAAAAAATGGTGATCGCATGTCTTCTGAATACGGATCACAGCACAACACATGCAATATGCCACATTGTGTTAAGTTGGCATGCATTTCTCACGTGCTAACAGATCACAAAAGGCAGTCCTAAGCATGTGAGAAACGTGATCTTATGCACATGAGAAACGAGATAGCGTGGCCTAGCCATTAAGCAATGCTGGCTTGTGATCTATGCAGAAAAACAAGAAATTTAGAAATTTAGAAACAACTGCTAAAAAAATTATTTTGATTGTATTTTTGTTTCTACTGCCATTAGGTTTTGCCATTATGTTTGTGGCTATTATTGCAAATGCACTGATTAGATGTTATAAGTGTGCAGGCTTCAGGTGTGCTAGGACACGCTGAGGCCTTGGCCTCAATGTACGGAAAAAACACCTGGCCTCATCATTTCACCTGTAACTTAATAAACATAATCTGCCTGGGAAACGTCAGTCGGAAAACTGCCGCTCTGGTCAATGGGCTGTATTTATAAAGGTTTGTTATTTAAAAAGTCAGATAAACCTTTGTAGCACATGTTTTTATGATTGCGATAGTGTTCTCCGGAAATTCATTGCTGCCCAGCCAGAAAGCATTGTAAAAATGGTCGCTACTGGCGGTAATTTTTAATGTTTCCTACTAAGGTTCATTAATGGACTTTCTCACATTCCCAGGGATACAAAGTAGCTTATTAGATGCAGCCCACTGGGCATACCTGAACCAGTTGCATGGGAAGGAGGAGAAGTAACAAGTGACCAAAGAGGCTCATATATATTACAATACCTCTTATGGCACAATCGATATTGGACCAATACATTTTTTAGCACGTCTGAATAAATGGGCCAGGACCAGGAATGTCGAGGGTAAAACCACATGTTTTTGTAGATATTAGATTTGACGGTTGAATCTGCCTAATGCCTTAAGCTAGGTATGCACTGTAACAAACTGAAACTAAAGATATGGTTACACACAGTCCAATTTATAGGGTGATCATTCAGGACTGTCACACTCCCTACAACAAATGGCCATCTCCCTTTACTACAGTACAAGGGGCTGACCCCAACTGTGGGAAATTTTCAGGCAGTTCCTATCATTACCAAGGCAAACAGTGAACCTATGTTGGCCTCAGGAACGCTAGTTTTTACGGTACACACTTAACCAATAAAAGGGGTGATTATTAATATTATTATTGTGGATTTATATAGTGCCCAACATCTTCCATAGCGCTTTACAATTACATGTATACATTCACATCAGGCCCTGCCCCAAAGAGCTTACAATCTAAGCACATCTATTTGACACATACAACCAATCAGTATGTTTTTATGATGGGGGAAACTGGAGTGCCCGGAGGAAACTCACGCAAGCATGGGGAGAACATACAAACTCCTTGCAGATATGTCCAAGGGTGGATTCGAACTCCTGACTTCAGTGCTGCAAAGCAACAGTGCTAACCACTGAGCCACCGTACTGCAATTCCATCAGATCCAAAAGAATTGTCCCTTTATTGTTTATGTGTGTACCTAGCTTTACAAGTAAATTACCTATGACTATTGTTTTCGATGTAACTACCAAATACATTGGCCCTACATTTTCCTTTTATCAGCATTTATCAAAGTACTTATGTGTAGATAGAACTGATAACAAGAAGATAAGAAATCCCTTAAGAAAACCCATCACCTGTTAAACAGGAACATGGCTAGTCATTTCTAATAATTTACGATTGTGATTCCATACCCATTTAGCAAGCATTTGCTTCAGGAAATTTGCGTTGCCATAATTCTATGGTGCACTTACAATGCTGTCAATTTGATTTGTGACATTGGAATGCCTGCAGTAAAACTTATAGGTTTTGCATGATAATATTTTTAAGGGAATACTCCTGTCATATTTGTTACCTTATCACATTTGTAACTAACCTCACCCTGCTAGAGAGACACATTGAGAAGTGGTGTTTACCATGTAAAGCACCCAAACAACTCAATAGGTTGGCCTGGGATATATTATACATAGGAACTGATAACCAGGCAGGTGTATCGCGATTGCTGGTTAAAATGTGCAGTGAGTAGTGGCCTGAAAACCCACAGGCTACAAGCTACATTTGTTTGCTTAGTCCTGGTACACTTCCAATACTTCAACTTATTCAATCACTGGCCTGATATTATAGTTAGAGAGGCCAGATGATCATCTGTGATTTAAAGGGTAACTAAACACAAAAAATAAAAGGTAGAGAGGTTGGACTGAGTATCTGTACCTACCTATTTGCTTTCAATTAAATCTGCTCTTCTATTCTGTAAATAGTGGTTAGGGTGTTAGAAAGCCTGGCAGATAAAAACAAGAAGGAAGCAGTCATTGCATTGGCACTCCCCAAGAAAAGCAAATTGAGTAGTAGTAAAATCAGTCCTACCTCCCTTCCCAAAGTACTTTATAGTTTCCCTTTAAGACAGTTAATCATTCCTGATAGTCCAGACAGATATGTTGATAAATGAAAACTTATTCTACATGTTTATATACATGTTGCATGTTTTTTAACTGCTGATTTATGATTGGTTATCAATTGGTAGATCTATTGCTCAGAATATCAAACAAGAAATATGCCTGAGTGCATTAAAGGACAACTCCACCCTCATAAGAACATCTTTTAGAAAGAATGGCCTCTTTAAAATATGTTGATATATCATAGTTTGTCCTATGAATTCATTACTGTATGCCTGCTATGCTTCTGGATGCCTCATGGAAACTGAGCAATTTAGAAACCTGTACTGAGCCTGGGCATGCTCAGAAGAGGCAGACAGGGGATTAACATTCATTCATTGGCTGTGATGTCAACTGTCAAATCCATAACTGACAGTTGTTAACTGGAATAAACAGGAAGCAGAAACATGGGCAGCAGGATATTGAGCAGGATTTCAGGTTAGACTCATATATTTCACATTTTAAACTATTACCGTTTAGGGTTTTGGGGGGTGATTTACCTGTATGTAAGTTTTCATTTCAGGGCTGAACTTGCCCTTTAAGCCTTAGGTTAGGTACACGCGAATACTGACTGTTATATTCATATATTTCCAGTCTCCTATGGACCACACGATTATTTATGGCAAAGTGTTGGCTGTAGCAACGTGTGTGCCAGCTCTAAAATCTTTGAAGAGACATGTTATTGGCAATAATAAGTGAGTACTCCCCAGCAAACTTATTACATACAGGTATCAGTGACTGGGAACACATTGGTGACCTTTACTTAGCATTTCAAGGCCCAGTGGGTCGCTTGGTTTGAAATAAAGCACATTTATTTTTTTATTCTTGCATCTTTTTACAAAATATGTTGTGTGGCTTTGGAGGGCTTGTGTAACATGGTCATGTTTGTGTGCTGGAATTCTGCAGCAGTAATGTAGCTTTCTATTGGGACTATCCACACCATTATTATTATTATTATTTCTCAACCAACCAAACCAACTTTAAAAGGAAAATGAATAAAAAATTATTCGTAATTCCATTTTGTTGTCAATTTTACTCATGTGGACAGGTCTCAGGATACAACTGAATATTTTGGCCATTGTGCTCAAAATGTAATATTTGTCCTACTGGTAATCCTAACTTTACTGGCCTTTTCACCCTTTTCTTCCCTAGCAATGCCTAGCATACATGAGCAGATACAATTATGAAGTGAGTGATTATTACACAAAAATATATTTAATTTATATTTACTGACATGTCTGATCTTTGGAACCAACAGATTTGGGGAATGATCAGACATTTCTCCACATTTGGTCTCCCAGCTGATCTGACAAAACAATTAATTGGCTTGTGTGTACCAGGCCCAACCAAGTCTGTGATGATGTACTTTGACAGGTGACATGCGCCCTTTGCCTTATCCTATTAAAGTACATTTTGGTGTTACGGAAAAGAGGCAATTGCTTGGTAAAGCCAAAGTATTTAATACGCAGCCCTTGTTACCGTTACAAATTCTATTTATGTTCTGTAAAAAAAAAAAAACTGTTAATGTGTATGTACAAACACACACTATTAATGAAAAAGATGCTTCACGGAATATGTTTTAGTACCTGCTCATGAAAGGTGTACATTGTTAACAAGGCAGCAGAGCTAACACCCTGCCAAGACATGACCTACTGTTGGGTGTTACTGAAAGCACAGGCAAGTACAGTTTTACCAGCCATTATTAATAACTATTAATAACTAATAAAAACATGCTGGTGTGATTGTGCAGGGTTATGGTATATTAGTTGTTTTGCCCAGCCATAAATATACATCTTTACTTAAAGCAAACAGACCATCAGCAGGGTTGAGGCATCAACCGGGTCTGTACCTTAGGACTGGTACCCACGACTGACCCCAACTCCAAGCAAACTATTTCTTCCAAACAGGTTAGACATGCAATGCAATCAGGAACATAAGTTGAAAATGCCCCCCCAAAAAAACCCCAACTATAATGTGTCTCGATTTAGTTGACGGGCACCATAAACAGATGAATAAGCACCCGATAATATTGCTATGTCTTTGGCCACCAGTAGGTACTACCGGTTGGCTGTTGCTTTTCTTTCTCCATCCCTACCATCCCTTTAGCAACTAAAAGCTATTTATTTGTTTAACCTTTATAGTTTCGTTTTAAAAAGAGTTTACATTATTTGGTGTCTGATGCTATTTTTCGCAGTGATTACCTTCTGTATAATAAAAACTTTTAATGTTTAATATGGAAGCCCAGGAACGCACGGTAATGCGCTGCATTGCGATCATGCTTTCCACGCGTTACCGTGTGGACAGTGTGACTGCTGCCAAGTCAATCTATCCTCACTTCTGCACTTTACAATTACATGTAATCACAATAAATGTGATAGTATAAAGCCATGACTGACACTGACAATGACAGTTGTAATATAGTTTAATTCAAGCTTTAGGTAACCAACATGTCAGGAAATTAAGAAGGGAAATGAACAGATCAATGCCATTCAAGCACAAGGGCCTTTTCTGAGATGAAGCCACATGCAGAGATCAAACAGAGAGTAGCTGCCATCTGTCAACCAGGCTGCAGAGGGAGTCTGGGAGCCAACGGAGCCACATTCTCCACGGGGGGGGGGGGAGGGGGAGAAGGAGAGGGGGGGGGGGGTTCCACCAGCAGCTGCTCCACCCTCACTTTGTGTCAGCAGGTAGAGCACTGCAGCAAGTCCCAGGGGAAGGACGAGGCTTTCCACCCTGAGAACTTTCTACTGGAGAGACTGCCTGGTTACTGGGGGATGTTACAGGCAGGGACCGAGCCGCCCTGGGGTTAGTGCCCAGAACTGGAAACGAATGAATGGGACAGACCGGGAACATCCTGAGATTCTCCAACGTTGGGAAAGGAACAAACTAAAGAGTGTGCGGTGGGGGTAAGAGCGATCAGTTCCCTGAGGCCAGTGAGGCCCTGCTGTCATGGAAGGGGGTCCCAGCAGTCCACTTCCCTGGGAGGTGAGAAGGAACCCGGCAACCCACATGGCTTTCAGGGACTAGCAGGGTGCGCTATGGGGGCAGTATGAGTAGAGCCCGGCTGCAGCTGGCATCCCAGTGGCTGCTGCTCACGGTGACTATCCTCCAGGCGGTGGCTTCTGCAATGGGCAACACGGAACGGGACCTGGGGGTGAAGGCGGTGATTAGGATAATTCCCCTGAAGGCGGAGGGCAGTGCGGGGCAGGAGAACCTGACATTGGAGGGGGTGTTCTCCGTGGTGGCAGTGGTGAGCCCAGCTGAAGGGAGGCTCCTCCAGGTGAGTGCCAGGTTCACACATGTTAAGTTGCTGCCCTGTGGTTAAACCTCTGCACTGCAAACAGCAATTAGTGGGGAGTTATAGTTCAACTGGTGAGCGAGTCTTTATATATATCTGATGGATTATGGCAGACCCACCATATAACCATACAGACCCACCACATTACCATATAGACCCACCATATTACCATATCGACCCACCATATTACCATATCGACCCACCACATTGCCATATCGACCCACCAAATTACCATATCGACCCACCATATTACCATATAGACCCACCATATTACCATATAGACCCACCACATTGCCATATAGACCACATTACCATATATACCACATTACCATAAAGACCACATTACCATAAAGACCACATTACCATATAGACCCACCACATTACCATATAGACCCACCATATTACCATATAGACCCACCACATTACCATATAGACCCACCACATTACCATATAGACCCACCATATTACGATATAGACCCACCATATTACCATATAGACCCACCATGTTACCATATAGACCCACCATATTACCATATAGACCCAGACCCACCACATTACCATATAGACCCACCACATTACCATATAGACCCACCACACACCACATTACCATATAGACCCACCATATTACAATATAGACCTACTACATTACCATATAGACCCACCATATTACCATTCAGTTAAAGGGATCAGGTTTCTAGAATTGTATTAATTTCCTTTATGTCCCAGTCCTGTCTGGCAGCAAGTCCAGAATATTTATGGATTTACCTTTTTATTACTTATCATATTTACTATTAACACATCAGGTGGTTATACAGGTCAATGCACTGAGATTGTATCAGTATTATTATATCAGTATTATTATAATAGTATTATTGTAACTGTATTATTGTAACAATAAAATTGTAACAGTATTATTATAACAGCATTATTGTAACAATATCATTGTAACAGTATTATTATAACAATTATTATAGCAGTATTAAAACAGTATTATTGTAACAATATAATTATAACAGTATTATTATAAAAGTTATTATATCAGTATTATTATAACAGATATTATATCAGTATTATTATAATAGTATTCATATATCAGTATTATTGTAATTGTATTATAAAAGTATTATTGTAACAATATGCTTCCAGTGCATTGCATTGTGACTCCAACTAATATTGCCAATTATGTTGCCCATTCAAAAACTTGTGATCAGGTGAAAATTTCTGCTGTGTCTGATGCAGTTTTCAGCACATTTTGACAAAAAAAGGAAATTGCGGTGACATTTTTGTCCCAATCAATCAAATGTCAGTCATACTGGTTAATTGGGTCATAATATCTCCTCTTAAAGGGTAGAATTTGAACCCTGATGAAAGGTATCACTGCTGAGCACTGAGCTTCTTTGCTGCCTGTACATTGATCGAGCCTCTGTGTATGGACCATGCTGTTGTTCCTAAAGAACTATCAGGGAGATTCAATAAAAGTTCTTATCCTTAGAAATGGTGCTAATTTTGCCCCAACCAATCAGAAATTGTTTAACATTTGAAAGCTAACGTCTGATTGGTTGGCGCAAAATTAGCACCAGTTTTAACAATAAGAACTTTTATTGAATAACCCAGTATATGTATTGTGTTGAACTGAAAACAACTGGTTTGAGCAAAAATATATATAAGCCAATTGATGTGTGTGATGACTGATAGTGCAGTATATCAGTCAATGGGACAGAGATGATTGCATGGGTTTTTTCGGCCACGAGCACTCGTTTGCTCGTCTGAGTCGGACAAATGGACACGTCCGATAACCACAGGCGATCTTGCAGACCTCTATGGACCGCATGCTAATTTGGCCACGATCAAACAGCCCTTCGTCCTGGCTGACCGGTGTAAAGGGCTGAATGTCGACCAGTATGAAGGATCACTTCATATGTGCCCAGCTTAAAGGGTATCTTTTAGATACAGCAAGATTCTACTTCTCCAAAACTTTTTCCAGATTTTAAATCTGAGCTGTAGATTCTGAGAAATCATCATTTTAATCACAGCATTTACAGGGAAAAACCTGTCACTCTAGAAGCAGAAATTATAATATATAACTTAAAGGGCATGTCCACCCCCAAAACTATAATCCCCCCAACTACTCAATGGCTGTCAGTTTGAAGTGAATAAAAGGGTAGTTACCGTTGGTTTTCAATGGCTGCCAGTTTGAAGTGAATAAAAGGGTAGTTATCATGGGTTTTCAATGGCTGTCAGTTTAAAGTGAATTAAAGGACAACTCCCCTCATAAGAACATCTTTTGGAAAGAATGTCCTGTTTAAAATATGTTTGATATATCATAATTTGTCCTATGAATTCATTACTGTATGCCTTCTATGCTTCTGGATGCCTCATGGAAACTGAGCAATTTAAAAACCTGTACTGAGCCTGTACTGAGCCTGGGCATGCTCAGAAGAGGCAGACAGGGGATTAACATTCAGTCATTGGCTGTGATGTCAACTGTCAAATCCATAACAGACAGTTACTAACTGGAAGAACCAGGAAGCAGAAACAGGGGCAACAGGACATTGTGCAGGATTTCAGGTTAGACTTATATATTTCAGATTTTAAACTATTACCGTTTAGGGTTTTGGGGGGTGATTTACCTGTATGTAAGTTTTCATTTTAGGGCTGGACTTGCCCTTTAAAGGGTAGTTACCATGGGTTTTCAATGGCTGTCAGATTAAAGTGAATTAAAGGGTAGTTACCGTGGGTTTTCAATAGCTGTCCGTTTGAAGTGACTAAAAGTAGTTACCATGGGTTTTCAATGGCTGTCTTTTTAAAGTGATATAAAGGGAAGTTACGGTTTATACTCGGGTCGGTTTATACTCGAGTATATACGGTACTTCTTGCTTGTGATTAATAGATGAAGTTTGAAGTACTAGTTGTTAGGATCAGTTTCTCTTCCTGCCTTTGGAAGATGCTTTGATCAATCAATAAATTAATAAAATGGGGAAAATCTGCCCCTGTATATAAGCAACTAAACTGATCACATACTAGTTACTGACGTGTAATTTCACATGTGACCACTGACTGAACATCATTTTGTTCTTGTATGGGCATGTGTGTATGGCAGCGAATTTTGTCAGGTGTCACATGTAAAATCACACGTCTGTACCTAGCTGTAGATTGGGACAAAAGCTTCTTACACCATCTGCATTGTGTAATTTTACTTTATTACAGTATTATATGGTGATATTTGTGTGCAGAGCTTGTTTATAAATCCTGAAAACTCAGGGGAAGATAGCATGGCAAGTTGTCACCTCCATCTGCAGAATAAAATGTCAATACTTTACTTTGCTCTCCCTCTCCTTCTGCTATTAGCATGTAGCAAGTTAACAGTGTTCACAAGGCGAGTATATACTTTTCCTTAAGCTACTTGCATTATTATTTAATATTAGCACATTCTTGTTTGTGTCTTAGCCCCTGGGGCCCCTCTTGCTCTACTTTGTAACAAGTTCACCATGTTGCGTGAACAACCAATAAAAATACGCACAGCACAGGTGGTTTTAATTTAGTATAATTTATTGCATATAGTATAGTATTTCAGGTTGAATAAAGACAAATGTCCATCTAGTCTACTTTCTCAGCAATGCCCATTTTCTGCCTAACATTTGATCCAGAGGAGATTAGATCAGATACATTTTCTATTCAAATATTACTTTTTGACTTTGACATTAATATACATTTTTTTTGTCTCTATTTGAAAACGTGAAATTATTTTTTTTTGGAAATGAATGTGAGGAGCTTGTGTCAACCAGTTCCTTACTACTGAAGCATGTTAACTATACTAAAGGTAGTAACCCCTAATGCCATACATTACATTGAAGTACCCTAGTTGTGTTGTTATACAGATCATGAATTATACGTACATTCAGTATGAGCATTGTCAAACTGTATTCAATGAGTTGTTCCTAATTGTGGTTTTTAGATGCACAGATGATAGCTAATTCTTGTGATCACAATGTGTTTATTTTGCATATGTCCATTTCTTTTAGTGCATGTATCTTATCCAGAGAACTTGAATTCATTTGTTGTTATGACATTTTAACTATGTTGATTGAAAAAATAGTCTTAGGATAGCATATTAAAACATGCTTGCACTTACAGTAGTAAGTATTAAAATGGTTTTTGAACAAAGCAATTTAATGTTTAAAATTCTAAAGATTTTGAGCTGGCATAACTTTCTGATAGTAAACTTACTCAAGTAAAAACGTAGCTCTATGAAACTTTCACTGGTGAGCGGACTTCCTGATTGCAGTTGATCGCTTATTGTGATGTTAATCATATAGACATCTTATTGATATATCTGTTGTATTCAATTAGATCAACTGGACTTGAAATGTAGTTCTTGAAGACGTTTCGCTAGTCATCCGACTGGATCTCTCAATTCAGAATGACTTGTACATAATAAGACTAGAAAAAGGCGAGAGAAAACAAAATTAACTGATGTGACAAAACGAGAGCTGTCGAAAAAGTCCGACTTTTATAGACAAAAGAGACTAGTAAAGGAATGTGAAGGACATAGAGGGAGCGGAGGACGAGGAAGGATGTTTAAGGGAGGAATAGAAAATAGGACTAGGGGCGGAGAAATCAGTAGAAAAGGTAAGGATTGGTTGAAACTTCCTGGCCGTAACCAAACGCAAGGATATTCGCTCCCGATAGAACGGTTTCATCTTATGGAAGGGCTCCTCCCTCACAGTTAGTTATTCCATGGCTTAGGCCTAGCCAGTTCTCACTCACAGAACCCTGTGAAGTCCCAAAACATAATGTCCAAAAAGCGTGTCCAATATGTGCTTGATCAACTGTTCTTTACTTGACGTGCAATTCCTCGCAGTGTCTATCTCTTCTCCCTGAGACACTGCCAGCACTTTCAGATTGGCTGGGAGTGGGCCCATGCCATTTAATCCGGGCTTGGTTGTTGCAATGGACTTTGGGAAGATATGGAGTTTGTGCTGAGTGTCCCGAAGAAAAAGCATGCTTGTGCTTCCTGTTTCCTGCATTGCCTTGGAGTAGAAGGTCTGCTGGGCTGTCGCTGGAGAAGTGAATTTAGTGCAAATTTTCCTGTGGAGCCATGGTTAAAGAAGGGCTTGCAATAGATGACTGAAAAAGTCTTGGCTTAAACCGTTGGTGAAACTGGTGGTGTACCATTGGTATTGGAAGCCTGCTCCCCTGTGTTGCGGAGCAACTGAGGGGAGGGGAGGCCGCCAGGTTGCGCGCTGAATTTCATGCTGTGTCTTTCCCTTTTCTCCTGGCTGACCCTACAGAAGGTCAAACATAATGCTTATGGGGGATTAAAAGGAAAAAACCAAAATAAAACGCAGAGTTTGCCCCACATCTAAAAAGTGCATTTTTTACAAGGGCCAATTAGGTTTTTAAATTGAATTTTCAGAAAGCCAAACTAGGCCCCCAAAACAACAACATGCATTTCATGTTTGTACCTTTCTTGTCACAGTTTTTACAAGCCTGGAGAACATCTATTTTTAATTGCACTTAATCTTTTCTACAAATAATAATCTAAACAATACCGTAACACTTATGCTTAGCAATGTGAGATCACTAATAGCACATCATCAAATCAATCAGCAATAGTGTGCCTACAGCAAACATTTACATTTAAGTACAACCAGGTTCAAAGAACTGAAACATATTGATCTGGCAGTATAACCAAAGCATTAAATTCATTAAAATAATTTACTAAGCCATCTATTATTCTTTATGCTAACTGCATTAGTGGTCAAACAGAACATAGATGAAAACTGTCAGGTAAACGTTATAAACACCCTATACAAGTGGTAAAATTAACTCAAAACCCCACACCTGAAATATTGAACTAAGAAAAAGAAACCAGAACTGGCCAAACAACAGCAAAAAAACATAGGGCCATTCACTAAGATGCAACAACACCGCACTATGCAGTTAACATAAAAAAACTCCTGGAAGTAATTAAGCAGATAACAGCTATAAAATCATTCATGCGGAAATATTTCCTCCTGCATCTCAATGAACAATGTACTATAGCATGAAGGAGGGAGAAGAAACAAGCTCATAACATTGTACCATAATAGCCTACAATCTGCCATTTTCTCAGTTAATTACTCTTTTTTTAAGCAGTGTCACTAAGGTCCTGAAGATGCATTCTATTATCCAGCTTGCACTCTTTTCAAGTCAACATTATTCACAGATTCTGTTGTTCATTAATCTTGCTGTCATGTCTTTAGCCCAGGCTCTCACTGTGTGCTCATCTTGTTTCCTATCATTTTTCTTTATCTACTACACAACAAAGCAAAACTTACCACTCAGGTCGCTGTTTGTGATGCGCAATGTGGCATTTTCTGACTGCAGGGATCGGTTCTTCTCCAGTAGCAGCACATCCAATGGCTTTGATGAATCCTAAACAACACACAGCTTGGACTTAACACTGATATATATGGGCTGGCCTAGCGGATTCATTTATATAATATTTTCCTAAAGGTTTAAATAAATAACGCAAGCATAGTTTCTCTGGATTCTTATTCATTGGAAGTTGAGGTATCCAGCACAAGCTAACAATATTCATGCCAAGTATAGGGTAGAAGACAAAAAGAGCAAATTATTCCTTTCATCAAAAAATCTATGCACAACAGAAAACAAACTTGAAATACTTTATGCATTTATTAACAGCCCCCAGTTGGAGGAATAACAGCCCGCCCAGTAATGGAATAAGCAAATTTCAGACCATGCTAATTTAACAGAGAATATTTTAAAAAAACCCACTGCAACTTGTCTGTGTGTGTATATATATTTAATAAAGGGTGGCTACTACACCTAGCCCTAGCATGTCATTGTTAACCTGTTACAGAAGTCCACACATACACTTCGACAAGCCCTTTTAATAAGAAGCGGATTATTACTACTCTAAACTAACGGCAAGTCCAAGCCCTTGGATGTCAAGTGTCACTGATGTGTAAGTATGACTAAATAATTACTTTAACCATATCAACACCAAGGACATCTTAAAGCACAGATTAAGTAATGTTGATTTTCTACATCACTGTCTAACCTGCAGTATCTAGCTGTACTTGACCATAGTTTGCATATGAAGCATATCCCGTACCTGTACACCAGATCCTTCAGTTGGGGCAAACTCCATGGACTTCAGAATACTGTAAAGCATAAGGAAGAATTGTCTGTCTACTCGCATATTTTCAATCTCTTCATTCAGATATTTTACACTTAATTTTGCCCATACTATATACCCATAACTAAACACGATCGCATAATGCACATTTCTGTCTCTAACACTCCTTTAATAAAATCATTTCCTAATGAAACAGAATATGATTTGGTCCTTGGACAGAACAACTCATTCTTATGGGTCATTTAAAATTACATTTTATCCCCACCAGGTATATCACAGCATAATATAAGTTAATAAGGATATAACATTTGAATCTGTCAGAAACTGTATACATTTTTAGCAAAGCTGGAAGCAACACATAAATTAGCAACAGTCATATAAAAACAGCAATAACTTGACATAGACCCCAAAACCAAGGACAAAATATTTATATTAGTGTAGACTATGAAGCTATAATTCATTTGAGTGAAAAAAACTCACATATTGGACATTAGAAAAACACCAGATTTAACAAGTGGAGGAGGCAAGAATGCAATGAAGACTCTCCCACTAAACATACATGCATTCTGTGTGACTGTCTTTGGAGAAGCAAACATGATGGAAGTAAAGGATGGTCCACCCGGCACTCGCTGTATAGAATCCTTAAGCTGTTTCATACGAGCGGCATGTTTTTGCTCGGGAGTAGTATCCTAGCAGATACCACAAGGTGACTAAGTGGTTACCGTTGATGTAGCACTACATGTAGAGGTTTTCCATTTGCTTTAAAGTATGCTACATTCTAAATCATTAAACTGAAGAACTTAATGGAGAAATAAGGATATACGATTAGAAACCGCACATAGTGTACATAAAGTTTAAAGAAACTAAAAACAGCAAACAGAACACCCCTTATGTGTTTCAGGTCTCCAAAGAACTTAAACCATGTAAACTTTATTAAACTACCTGTGGTAAACTAAACTGTGTTTCTTATTTCTCCATTTAGCTGATGTATCTGCCTTTTCCAATGGGCTTGGGTACCTGGTTCCGACCAATGCCTATTTGGGAAACAACTGAGCACTGTATATTTCCTCCATCAGATGGTTTATCACTTACTTGCTTGTAACCAAAGTAATTTATAGAAGAGATTTGCCTGGCTTTCTAACACACGGGTCACTAATACCACTTTGTTTTGGGTATGTGTTTTGCTGACCAAATCATACAGAGTAGAAAAAAACAGACATGCTGAAAAATGTTTTTCGTAGCAAATATTATTGGACTGATTGCCAAGTGTATGGACTCCTTACAATAAAAGAACAATATTTACATTTAGCATTATCAGACAAAATACAACACATCTGCTCACAGCAAACCACAACCCATACAAATTAATAACTTTGGAAGAAAATTAGGGAAAAAAGCAAAGATAGGTGAAGCTTATTTTATTAATATGACTGCATCTTTAATCAGACATTTGGTGTTTGATCCAACACAGTTTTGATCTCTGTGCTACAGAAACTTAGGATGATCAATGTACATTCCTGGGCCCCGGTACAGTAAAGGTTATAACACAGACATAGTGTTTTAGTTACATGCCTTGTTTTAACTATATAAATCTAACCACTGTTTGGAGGTTCTAACTAGCTAGCCCTTACCGTAGCTTTGATTCAAGGGCAATTTTAAGCAGGTGTAGATCTAGATATAACGTTTTCTTTTGTGTACATATATGCTATGAAACATGAAAACAGGAAACAAGCAAACAAATAATAATATAATATATATATATATATATATATTCCATTTCACTTACTTAAGCTCTTTTTTTTTTCTTCATAGTCAGCCTGAACTTAAGTTTTTCTCAAGTTGCTACACAACAAAAGTATTTAAATTACTGAATGGCACAAATGGATGTAACATTCCAAGATCAATGCAATGGTAAAAGAACAGTTTTCATACATATCAATAAGATGCCTGTGAAGGTTCTCATTCATCCAGGTCTGGTATATCTGTTGTATTCAATTAGATCACCTGGACTTGAAATGTAGTTCTTGAAGACGTTTCGCTAGTCATCCGACTGGCTTTCTCAATTCAATTGACTTGTACAAGATTGTGCCAACCTTTACATGGAGGAGGTAGAAACCAGGCGCTTAATACCTTTAGGCATAGCACCCAGCCACTGGTTCAGATATGTTGATGACCCCTGGGTTAAAATCCACCAGAAGGAAGTACAGCTTTCACAGAACACATTAATGCGGTAGACCAAAACATAAATTCACAAGGGAAGAGGTACAAAACAACAAACTGGCTTCTTGGACTGCTTGGTAGAAGTTAAGGAAAATGGTAACTGGAAGTAGAGGTTTACAGAAAACCAACACACACAGATCAGTATTTGATGTTTGACTCCCACCACCCTTTAGATCACAAGCTGGTGTCATCAGAACCCTGCAACACAGAGCCGAGAACATCCCCACTAGCACAGAGGCGAAGGCTAAGAAATGAAACATCTCAGAGGAGCCCTTAAACTTGTGGATATCCAGACTGGGCCTTTGTCAAAAGAAGTAGAAGGAAAGAAAAGAACACGAATACCAACAGTGAAGGGAAAAGCAAGACAGGAGAAGAACATGGTCATCCCATATGTAGCAGGGGTCTCCGAGAAATTAAGAAGAATTTTCAAAAAACATCGTATCCCTGTCTGCTTTAAACCGAACAACACACTGAGGCAGCAATTGGTACATCCGAAAGACCCAATACCTAAACACAAGAAAAGCGACATCATATATGCAGTGCAGTGAAGAATGCTCTGATTTGTATGTGGGGGAGACCAAACAGCAACTGCATCAACTATGGCCCAGCACAGAAGAGCCAATTCCTCGGTCAGGACTCAGCCGTGTACCGCATCTTAAGGATAAAGGACATACCTTTGAAGATTGTAATGTTAACATACTGGCGAAGGAACGTGACTGGTTCAAGAGAGGTGTTAAAGGCCATTTATGTGAAAATAAAGAAACCAAGCCTAAATAGAGGTGGGGGGGGTTCGACACCAACTGTCTGCCATGTACAATGCTGTTTTAAACACTTACCACCCTGGGCGTTCCTATAACACCTCTTAGCCACTATCCAATCACACACCTTAACACCTGGCTGTGATATGCTAATTGGGATTTTCCAGGGTACATAATTGCCACAGATTCTTGTAACAGTCATTCTGAATTGAGAGATCCAGTCGGATGACTAGCGAAACGTCTTCAAGAACTCAATTTCAAGTCCAGTTGATCTAATTGAATACAACAGATTAATCAATAAGAGGTCTATATGATTAACATCACAATAAGCGATCAACTGCAATCAGGAAGTCCGCTCACCAGTGAAAGTTTCATAGAGCTATTTTTTACTTGAGTAAGTTTACTATCAGAAAGTTATGCCAGCTCAAAATCTTTAGAATTTTAAACATTAAATTGCTTTGTTCAAAAACCATTTTAATACTTACTACTGTAAGTGCAAGCA